>APFE031125373.1:0-327266 GCA_000404065.3 Pinus taeda
AATTCATCTACCTTGGTGAAATTTAGTGTTTTGCATGAACTTAAAAGCATGAATTTAAATGGCTGAACAAAATCATATAAAAAAATAACAAGGAAAAATAACAGAGCTCAATATACAATTTTGTGTTGAAGGAGCTCACGCCACCTAGGCTACATCTCCTTGGTCCAACTTCATAGTATGGGCCTTTGTATTAGCCTCAATAGTTCTCAAACTGATGCTACATGCATAAAATGATATTGGAACCTATTCCAATGAGTTTAAAACATTTATATCTATCAGAAATGACTACTTTTTTACTCAATTTGGTCACGAGCTCCTCTGGGAATGACCTCCAACACTTGGTGTCCTTGAGCTTCAAAAATTTTCAGACGACCAAAAACACATGTATATGACCTCTTCTACCTCTCAAACCTACTCCAATGAGTTCTTAGCATGCCAATTAGCCAAAAATTACTATTCAGTTTTGAAATTTGGTTGAGAATTGAGTAAGTTATGGTTCAAACAATTGTTTCTAGAAAACCTCTGCTAAATCTGGAGAATTGTCAATTAAGTTTGCCAAGTTTGGTGGCAATTCCAGATTTGGTGGCTCAGCCATAATTTCTGCCAAGTTTGGTGGTAGTTCTGGATTTGGTGGATACGCCATAATTTTTGCCAACTTAATCAATAGATTAATTAAATTTTAGTCATCATTAGGGTGCACTAATCATGCTTAGTGGTAGCCCCTAGCTCTTGGTTTCGGCGCTTGGTCACATGGTGTGAGGGCTGGCCCATAGGGCTAGCTCCAACAACCCTACCGACGGTCATAAATGCATGCTTAAAGTAACGTGCGCTGTCACATTTTTCAAGTTCCTCACGTATGGTCCAATGGTTAGGCCTTAGCAATTGGGTGGGGGAGGTGACGGGTTCAAAACTTCCACCCCCACCCCCCCCCCCCCCCCCCAATCCATACATTTTTACTATATAAATATATTCAAACATTAGTTATAAATGGATTTTGGAGACTTTACCAGTAAACATGTTAAAATTGTGAAGATATATAGATTATTTTTAGTTATTATCATATAAAATAATTATAAAAATATATATATAATAACATATATATTCATATATATATAATAACTATATATAAAATAATAAATATATATATATCTATATAATATAATATCTATATATATTATTCATATATATATATATATATACTATATAAGTGTTAAATAAAAAAATATCAAATTCCACAATTATTCATTCCTTGGAGGTCATTGGAAAAATCACTTCACAAACCATTTGGTAAATCTGAAGATGACACTTGTCACAATGTCACTCGATCAAACTGGAGAATATTCTCTGCATGCTGACTGGGCATCCTTTCATTCCTAGTCAAACTTTGACTTTGACTTTTCTTTTTAACAAACCTTTCAGAAGCTCTAACTTTTGCATACAATGTCGATTTTTTGAACCATTCATGGCGTTGGAATCCTGGCAATGAACTCGATCCGGTCTTTTAAGTCTGAAGCAATTTTGAGCACTTTCATTTTTTAGCTAAAATACTAATCCTTCATCATTCCTCCCAATGGAAGCCTCTTGGACCCCAAAATCTCTTTTGATCATTGATTATGTTGATGAGGGGACAGTTCCGTCATCCTTTCAGTATTTATGCGTTGAAATTTTCCTAATTTCATCATTTGGGGCTCATCATTCCTTGATTCCGACGACCATCTATTGTCATCTTTGACACCGTCACGCTGCAATATTTCTAAATTTACAAAACAACAATTTAATTTTCTAGAAAACATCTTGTTCCTACATTTTCCAACAATCAAAGGAAGCTTGGAATCTTTCTCACCTTGCACTTTGTCTCTATGGTGCTTTTTAGCTTCTTTTGCCTTGTACTTGAGTCGTCTCTTGCTCAAGCTTCTTCGACATTGCAATGTGCCCTTTTGAAAAGAGCAATGAGCATTTGTTAAACCCATGCCTTCTTTGCAAAGCTAATTTGTCCTCTTCTCTTTTACCTTTGCAACTTCTTGCATCGACACCTTGTTTTTAACACCGCTCGACATCGACACCAATGTTGGCTAGTGTAAATGTTTTTCACCTTCTTTCAAAGGAAACATGTTATCATTCTAAAACAAATAATTACAAATATAATCATATTTATGAAAATTATGATTCAAAACAACTATTTGTTTGATCATCAATAATGTCAGGTTCTGATATGCATTCACTAGCCTCTTCATTTGCCCTGCATTAACTAAAAAAAAGTTTAGTTTCTTGTGATGATCTCTCACAATATACTTCACCTCATATTTAAGAAAATAATATTTATGCTCATAGCGATGGAACACCTCTTTCATGTCATACAACTATGGACATCCCAAGAAAATTCTAGAAATGTCAAGTGGAACCATGTCTAACTCTACTTGATCAACAAAGTTTGTAGTAATAGAAAATCTAAAAATGTGGTTCATTGAAACCTGTAAATTGGCATCCTTAACTATCCAACCCAAATGTTACAGTTTATTATGTGGTACAGTTTCAGGTT
Source organism: Pinus taeda (assembly GCA_000404065.3). Lineage (NCBI taxonomy): Eukaryota > Viridiplantae > Streptophyta > Pinopsida > Pinales > Pinaceae > Pinus > Pinus taeda. Next base: position 2,540 of record APFE031125373.1, read on the forward strand.
TAAGCTCTTTAAGTAAGTCTTCTGAAATCAAATTTTCTTGTGATCCATACCAAAGAGTGCATCAATCTTGGTATCATTTGAGATTACTTTGATAGTGAACAACTCTTCCCTTTTGTCTTCATTTGGAGTGTTGTTGTGACTATTTGAGGAACTAGTACTTTCAACATGTTGACCTTTCAAACCCATAGCTATAATTTTTGTCTTATCTCTTGAATCTGACCCTAAGTCGTTTTTAGCTATATCAGTTGTTTTTACCTTCTCTTTAGCTTTCAATATATCTAGTTTTAATTCTGGATGAAGTTGCCAACAATTGTCTTCATCATGTCTAGTCTTTGAATAACTTTGTCATGTGTGCTTTTGCTTCTCTTTTTTGATACTTGCATTATTCATTCCCTTACATTTTCCTCCCTTCTATTTTCCCTTACCCTCGCTTTCACCTTTCTCCTCTATGTTTTATTTTCCCCTTGCCTCAAGATGCATGGCTTGGACACATACTTCATATAAGTGGCTTGGGTTAAACATAAGGATAGTATGTTGCAAATAGGAATGTAAACGTCCAATAAATTTCAAGAATGTATCTTGTGAATTCAAGTTTACTCCTAATAATAAAGCTCTCTTCCTAAACTCCTGAGTGTAGTATTGGAGCATTTGGCCTTTAAGCTATCTAAAATTCTGCCTACTCAAAATGGCTTTTTGCATATAGGCAAAAGGATAAAACTATTTTTTAATTGCAGAAACAAATTCAACCCAAGAAATGGATATCTTACCATCGATTCTCATTTCCTCTTGAGTCTTTACTTCCCATCAAACTAGTGTAGCTCCTTCTAGCCTCAGTTAAGCCAACTAGATATTTATGTTATCTTCTTGAAGGTTCTGGATTCAGCAGTATGCCTCCAATTGTTGAATTGAATTATCCAACTTGTATGCATTCACTTCTCCATTATACATGGGAAGTTCAAATTTTATGTCCAATTTCAGTAATGGAGTTTTTCCTTTTTGGGTTTTGGAATGAGTATGCGCAGTGGTGGTAGTGGAAGATGACGTTGTGTGAGATGGTGAAGATGATGATGAAGATGATGAGGATGGTGGTGGTGGAGATGGCTTCCCAACATTTCATTTGGAATCCTTCTTCTCATCTTTTTTTTCCTCTGAGCTTCCTTCTCCATGTGGAGATTTAGAACTCTCTCCGACCATTCTGGTGTTCCTCTCTTCATAGAGGACTTTAACCATCTCAGTCAAAGTATAGAAAGCTTTCTTGAATTCTTCCTCTTCTGAATTGGGACCTTCATGCTCTCTTTATCCAAACATAATGGCTATGGATTCAGTCTCATAAATTTGTACTGATTGTACCTCTTCAATCACTTCAGACTCTTGTGCAATCTGTGCCTCTTCTACCTCAACTGATGGGGATGGAACTTGAGGTGATTCAAGTGCTACCATTAGTGGTCCTTTGGGTGATGATGGTGCTTTCTCAACCTTCTTCCTTTTTGTCCTAGTCTCAGGACTAGCTATCAGTAGCTTCCCTTCTCGTCTCTCCAACTTCAACCTTGTAATCATAACAACAATTGCAGTTATTAAACACTTCAAGAAAATCAAGAAAGAAATCTTGTGCTCTGATACCAACTTGCTCTGATACCAACTTGCTCTGATACCAAAGTCCTTCGAAATCTATTGCTAGTGAATGTTGTGCTAGTATCATTTATAGATATAAATTTTTCTTTGCATTGGTTTTCTTATCCATAACAAGTTTATCCATGAGCATGTGATTGTCAATTCATCTACCTTGGTGAAATTCAGTGCTTTGCATGAACTTAAAAGCATGAATTTAAATGGATGAATAAAATCATATAAAATCACATCAAGCAAAAATAATAGAGCTCAATACACATTTTTTTGTTGAAGGAGTTCACCCTTCTTGGGCTACATCTCCTTGGTCCAACTTCATAGTGTGGTCCTTTGTATTAGCTTCAATAATGATAAAATTGTTGTTACATGCATCCAATGATCTTGAAACTTGTTCCAATGGGTTTAAAAAATTCAAATGTATCGAAAATGACTATTTTTTTACTCAAATTTGTAACTAGCTGCTCTCGGAATGGCCTACAACACTTGGTGGCCCTAAGCTTCAAAAATCTTCAAGTCACCAAAAACACATGTAGATGACCTCTTCTACCTCTGAAATCTGCTCCAATGAGTTTCTAGTATGAAAATTAAGCAAAAATGACTATTAATTTTCAAAATTTGGTTGAGAATTGAGAAAGTTATGGCTGAAACAATTTTTCCTAGAAAACCTCCGCTAAATCTGGACAGCTGCTAGTTCGTCCGCCAAGTTTGGTGGCAATTCTAGATTTGGTTGCTTTGCCATAATTTCTGCCAACTTAATCAACAAATTAATTAAATTCTAATCATCATTAGGGTGTACTAATCGTGCTTAGCGCTGGCCCCTAACTCCTTGTTTCAGCGCTTGTTCACATGGTGTGTGGGCTAGCCCGCAGGGCTAGCTCCCACCACTACGTCGTCGGTCACAACTGCACACTTAAGGTGATGTGCACTACCACATTTTTCAAGTTCCTTTCACATGGTCCAATGGTTAAGCTTTTTTAATGTGGTGGGAATGGTCACGAGTTCAAAACCTTGCTTTGCCCATCCCATTACATTTTACCATATAAAATATATTAGACTTTGGTTATAAATGGATTTAGGACTTTTACCATAAAACATTAAATATGCAGATTTGATTTTTTTTAATTAATATTTAAAATATGATCTATATAGATATATAAAATTCAATAAAAAAATATCAAATTCCACAATTATTCATTCCTTGGAGGACATTGACAAAATTACCTCTTCACAAACTATCTGGCAAATTTGAATATGACACTTGTCACAATGTCACTAGCCGAAAATGGAGAATATTCTCTGCATGCTCATTGTGCATCCAGTCAACCCTAGTTAAACTTTGACTTTGACTTATTTTTTTACCAAACTTTCAAAAGCTCTAACTTTTGCATACGATGTCAGTTTTTTGAACCGTTCATGGCATTGGAATCCTGGTGAGGAGCTTGATCCGATCATTCAGTTCTGAATCAATTCTGAGAACTTTCATTTTTTAGACAAAATATTGATCCTTGATCATAGTGAGACTAACTCGAAGGTTGAGAGCGACAAGTGTGACAGTTGAAAGATGTGTTCGAATGACCGTAATGACGCTTGTGCAAGAGCATTTACAACTTAGTGTGTGAGGGCGACATAGCAAAAATAACTCATACACATAGAGACAAACCTTGAAAATGCCAGAACAAACTCGCAAGGATGACATAATGATCAACATGCCAAAAGATGACTTGTGATCAATCAAGCAAATAGGGTGTGAAAACTTAACAAGAGCTCATGGGATAAGCTTGAGTGTTTGTGACCATCAAGTTAAAAATGAAAGAAGGCTCTGCAATTTAGATATAGGCTAAAATACAACAGAAGGATATATAATATTGATTTGAAACATAATGGTTGCTTATTATTTTTAATAACTATAATGATATTATATTGAAAAAACTTACTTGATAAAACATACTTTTGGATAGATAATATTTATAATAAAAAATAGTTTGTATATAAAATTGTAGATTGAATACTATTTTTCACTTGTGATAATTTGATTTAGATGGTAGTTAATTTATATTTTGTTGGGAATCTTAATTTCTATTAGACAAAAACTCGTAGGTGTTAAACAACGATCACATTTCCATAGATAATGATCCATGAGAGGAGGTTAGTGATGCAGGAGCATCTAGAACATGTTCATGTGTAAATATGGAATAAAGAAGGGGTGTGATAATTTCAGTATTTTGTTAGGATTGGGATAGGATTGCTGTGTTTTTTATTAGTTAAAATTAGGATAAAAAAATAGGAAAATAAAGCTTCCAGCTTTATATCATTATGTAAAAGAGGAAAAAGCCTGTTTTTTTCCTAGAAGATAACGTCTTAGAACATCTATTGTACATATCCATTATTATTATAAGTAAAGGGGCAGCTGAGCTCTCATCTCATCTGAGGGAGAGGGAGATGCCAAAAGTATTGAGAAAAAAAATTCCCTCTTGGCATTCTCTGAAAATTTATGATTATATTTCCTGTTTGCATTTCCATGAATGATCGATTTCATGATTTTTGAATGCACGTATTTTTAACTTGTTGTGTATTAACCGTGCTTAAAGCTTGAATGGCCTTTTATTTCATGTACCAAGTTCTTGTATAGCGTTCTGTCACAACTATATCCCCACCAAGCTCCTTGAGCGCTTCAATTAACTGAGAACTGCCAGGTTTATCTGCAATAATGTTAATTGTTGTGATGCCACATTCTTTGCCAGCTGAATAATGGCTTTACCAATATCACTATCTCCCTCATTTTATACCAGGACCTGACCAGATCGGAGATTGAGGGTTTTTAAATTTGAAGTTTGCAATGGAAGAAGTACCGGTGGACAGCGTATATTGCATGTCGAAATTTATATGGACATCGCACCATTGAAGCCCGTGGACCTGTACGCATAACTGCTGGCCGCGCGCACCGAGATTAAGTTCCAGAAATCATTTGTATGGAATTGCTTTAATAATTCAAGCCCTCTCGATGTTTCACATGGTTTAAACTTTTTTGGAATTCATTTGAAATGGTTTTTTTTAATGTTGTGGGGAATGGAAACGAGATAGAATATGAAAAGCCTGTTATGCCAGATTAGCCAAACATATGCGTGTTGGGACGGTTAAACGCTGAGTTATATGAGCGTGGTTATATTCTGGAACAGAGCGTATCGCTTTGAGGCGATTTTCCAAAGACTTGAGGACTCCTCCTCACAAGTTTGTGGTTGTTGTTTTTATAATTTGGGCTTGAGAGAAATAAAATTGGGCAGTGAATGATTTAGTGAAGATTTTAACTTCCGCTATTGGCAATTATTTGAAGTGCAAGCTGTATATGCATAAGTGAAGAAAAGATCCTGGTTTGCAAGCTCAGGCTAGCGGAGCCCTGCATCAAGTGGTATCGGAGCGGGATTGTTTTCTTGCAGAAGTTTATTTTTTTCTGCAGTTCATAACTGAAGCGTGTTTTTTTAAGTGTGGTGAATAGTTGAAATAAAGATCAGATTTGGTGTGCAAGCATACACAAGTGAACATGATTGCAGCAGTGGAAAGAAGACAAGATCAGGCAAGATCTTAAAGGTGAGATTGTTTTTCTGATTTGGAATTTTTAAACGAAGTTATGGTTGCAGAGAAGGTGGCAGTGAACCTAGCATTCAACTGAAGGCTGGATAGAGAAGGACAACTGAAGTGTTCTCAAGAGAGAGTGGGAGATTGCAGAAGCCTAGAAGGAGAAAAGGTGTTGCTCAGGAAGAGGTTCCAGACGGAGGACCTGTGCTTACCAAAAGACTAAGTGAGGAGAGCTTAGTGAGGTAAGATTGCAGCCAGGAGGACTAGCTGTTGTAGAGGCTTGTTGCAAAGGAGCTCGTGAAAAAAGAACGAGAAGAAGATGACTACTAATAGTCATAGCAGAGGTTCAGGAAAAAGCTACAGTAGAGGACATAAGAAAGAGGATGCCAAGATAAATGGGACTGTAAATGATGATGTGATGCTTCAACAATGCTACAAAGAAATTGCATTGTTGGAATACTAGTTGGAGAATCCAGGATATGACAGGGAAAATGCAGCAGATGGAAGAGTTCAATACAGTGAACAAGTACAGGAAATTGCCATGGAAGCAGATGACATGGGAGAAAGACTGGTTGACAGTCTTGAGAATTCTTCAGAGGATTCTTTGAGAAGTGTGGATCAGCATACTGATGTGCTGATAGTGGAGGATTCAGAACAGTATGTTGAAATGCTGCCAAAGGAATACAAGGCATTGATGCCTTATGATTTTTATTCTAACCAGTATTTTGTGAATGCAGGTATTGTTGCAAAATATTTGACTCCGTTGAGTAGTCAAATGCAGGGAGAAGAAGTTTTCTATTCCAGAAGACAAGAGGATATGGACGATCGGGTGGCAGTCGGAACAGAAACAAGAATAAGAGCAATAAGTTAGCAAGTAACAGGACAGACTGAGCAAGCCGTCTTAGCTCAGCAGGCAGCAAGAAGTCAACATTTTGAAGAATTATTGGACAAAGAAATTGAGCTCATTAAAAGAATCATATTAAAAGCATCTCAGCGCAAGACAAGGAAGAGAAGCAGCGGAAGCAGCAACAAGATTAAAACAGAGACAGATTATGAAAGTGCAGCCAGTGGAGCGATGCAGCATAAAGTGTGGAAACCTGGAGGAAGAAAGCGAACAATAGCACATGATGACTTGCAAAACAAAGTGTGGGATCCGGGCATACACAGATCCAAACACATGATCAGGAGATCATTATAAATTTTAAGGTTGGGTGTATGATGCAGGAGCATCTAGAACATGTTCATGTGGAAATATGGAATAAAGAAGGGGTGTGATAATTTTAGTATTTTGTTAGGATTGGGATAGGATTGCTGTGTTTTTTTTAGTTAAAATTAGGATAAAAAAATAGGAAATAAAGCTTCCAGCTTTATATCATTATGTAAAAGAGGAAAAAGCCTGTTTTTTTCCTAGAAGATAAGGTCTCAGAACATCTATTGTACATATCCATTATTATTATAAGTAAAGGGGCAGCTGAGCTCTCATCTCATCTGAGGGAGAGGGCGATGCCAAAAGTATTGAGAAAAAAAATTCCCTCTTGGCGTTCTCTGAAAATTTATGATTATATTTCTTGTTTTCATTTCCATGAATGATCGATTTCATGATTTTTGAATGCATGTATTTTTAACTTGCTGTGTATTAACTATGGTTAAAGCTTGAATGGCCTTTTATTTCATGTACCAAGTTCTTGTATAGCGTTCTGTCACAACTATATCCCCACCAAGCTCCTTGAGCGCTTCAATTAACTGAGAACTGCCAGGTTTATCTGCAATAATGTTAATTTTTGTGATGCCACGTTCCTTTGCCAGCTGAATAATTGCTTTACCAATATCACTGTCTCCATCATTTTGTACCAGGACCTGACCAAATCGGAGATTGAGGGTTTTTAAATTTGAAGTTTGCAATGGAAGAAGTACCGGTGGACAGCGTATATTGCATGTCGAAATTTATATGGACAGCGCACCATTGAAGCCCATGGACCTGTACGCATAACTGCTGGCGGCGCGGACCGAGATTAAGTTCCAGAAATCATTTGTATGGAATTGCTTTAATAATTAAAGCCCTCTCGATGTTTCACATGGTTTAAAATTTTTTGGAATTCATTTGAAATGGTTTTTTTTAATGTTGTGGGGAATGGAAACGAGATAGAATATGAAAAGCCTGTTATGCCAGATTAGCCAAACATATGCGCGTTGGGATGGTTAAAGGCCGAGTTATATGAGCGTGGTTATATTCTGGAATAGAGCGTATCGCTTTCAGGCGATTTTCCGAAGACTTGAGGACTCCTCCTCATAAGTTTGTGGCTGTTGTTTTTATAATTTGGGCTTGAGAGAAATAAAATTGGACAGTGAATGATTTTGTGAAGATTTTAACTTCTGCTATTGGCAATTATTTGAAGTGCAAGCTGTATATGCATAAGTGAAGAAAAGATCCTGGTTTGCAGGCTCAGGCGAGCGGAGCCCTGCATCAGTTAGTCCATGTCATGAAACACATGAGAAACGTTGGTTTATCCAATATTCAACAATCTCCCACCAACACAAGCCATGCGTGTATCGAACTTGTGACCTACACTTTGATACCACTTGTTGGGAGTCACGATTGTCGCTAAACCAAAACCCGCAAGAGTTAGTGAACAATCACATCGCCAAAGATAAGGATCCACGAGAGACAGTTAGTGTGTATGTCACGAAATATACGGGGAGCATTGGTTTATGCAATGTCCAGCATATTTTACATAGTGATTGAATGATACAATGTGAATGTGACATGTCTAATTTTATTTTTAAACCATTAACATTAAATACTTTTTAATTTATTTAAAACAATGATATTATAGTAAAAAACTTGAATTATGGGATATTTAAATGGAGATGATTTTGTAATTTTTTTTTAATTGCTAATGTAAAGCTATATTTTTTATTTAGTTGTGAAAAATGAACTTTAGGTTGTTATTATAGAAGTACAATTTTGAATTGAATAATATATATATATTTTTATAGTTTACATAGGCATGAATGGTATAATGTGAACTTTATAAATTTAACTTTTTTAATTAGATTAAATATATATTTAATTCATTGAATTCACTTAGTTAATTGAATTATATTAATTTAATTTAATTTATCTTTAAATGAAATTGTGATTTTTAAATTGATTATTTAGAAATCTAACAAAATCTCAGCTTAAAATCAAAAGCTGTCATAAATATATGGAAAATTTGGGAAATCAATTTTTCAAATAAATTCTATAAACAATCATTCTCATAAAAACTAATAATAAACCATGCTTCCCATAACTATAAGAAAAAACTTTGCTATAAAATTCTTCAAAATCACATTAATAACATATGAGAATTAGAGTATATTGGCAATAACTTTCAAAATTTAAACTAGTAAATTTAAAAAATTAAATTATAATTAAGTTATAAAGACATTATCATATTGATTTGTAGTGAAAAATGAATAAATATTTATCCTTAGAATTATAAAGATACAAAATTTTTAAACTAAATTAATATTAATTTTGTTGTTATTTTAAATTTAAATTTTTAAATTTATTTAAAAATGGGTTAAAATGTTAATTAGTTTAATATTTTATTGCTTTGTAATTTTTTATATATTATAAATCTATTTGAGCACTTATCTATAGGTTTATTTACAAATAAATACAAATAAATATACCATCTAATATTAAGGATATTGATAATAGTTAAAAAAAAAGTTACAAATTATTTAATTTATACTAAAATCTCACTTTGTTGAGTCGTTTAATCAATGAACACAAAATACAAACAATAAATATAAATATAAATGATTAGTACCCTGATGAGAAGAAAAAAGGGTCAATTGATTTAGATCAAATAAACTCCCAATCCTTCCGCACCTTCAAAACAGATCGCCTCCAACTCTCAATCAGAACACGTAGGAAAGACCATAGGGCTTTCATATCAGACAAGAAATAATAAGCAAATATATTATATATATTATATATTATATTATATATATATTATATATTATTGCCATTATATAAATTATTATAATTATGGACGTTAATAATTTTTTTTACGGCTAAGTAATAAATATGCATATCCAATGCTAGTGCTTTGTTTGAGAAAGGAAATGACCGTCTATTTAGGATTAGTATAATGAAGGTTATGTAATGTTATCACCAAAAGAATAAAAATATTACTTTTATGATCACCGGCGGATAAAAGTGTTCTTGAATTTAGATCCAAGAACCGCCCCAATTCCTCTGCAAATTTTAAACGGTCGCCTCCGGTTCTCAATTATTACACACAAAAACACATATGGCTTCTCAAAAGATAGAGGATGAGGCCAGCCTGTCGAAACCAAACAAAATATGATTGAAGAAAGAGAGAGAAAAAACCACTATAATGAATGGATAATGTATAATCCTTTAACCAAACCGTTACTATTTCAAGTGAATGTAGGATGGATGCTCCTTCAGCTCAACCGTTATCTATTTACCCCACTCACCCATAAAGATGGGTATATCCAATTCCAATAATGATTTCAAATTTTTTCCAACGTTTCATTTTTTCAATTCCTTGGATAACTGTTAATTTTTGTTTTTGTGTCGTTATAGCATAAAGCATGGGTATCCAATGCTGGCGCTTTTCTTCACGAGGGCAACGAAACGTTATCTACACAACTTGCGATGGCGAGATTTCTCCACTTTCGGATCAGTATAATGAAGGCTACATAATGTTAAGTTTATTTTTAACCAACATAATGGGTGTTTATTGCTCTTAATAGATAGATACAATGGTATTATGTTGGAAAATAATTTTAAATTTATTAAAAAATTATAAATAAATTATAAATGGTTGTGAAAATTAAATTTAAACTCTTCATTTTAAAATTACAATTACAATTTAGAATTTTTTCCTAATGAAAAATATGGAAAATATATTTAATTTATATTTTGTAACAGTGTTTCAATATCAGTGTTCATAAAATGGAACATCAGTATGGGCAAAATATCGGCAAGGGTTCAGAAAACATCTTATCCGCAATATCAGCTAAAATATCTGAAATTTTACATCTTAAATTCACATTTAGATTTATATAATTTGATTTCAATGTTGCAATTTTATTTTTCCAATAAATTTAGTAAAACTATATTTTTTTTTTCCTCGGTAAAACTAATCTATTATATACAGAAACAGAATACAATTACAGTCATACTATCAAAAAGAACTAGCTGTCTGGTGTAAATGGCAGCATGGAGCAGCAACATTCTTAGTTTAAGACGATCCTGACCATTAATCTAACCCACGTAGGGGCTAGAGGAACCAAAAAATCATTCTTGCGCAGGGGATTCCAAAAAACATTGTGACACAGAGCACTGACAAATTTAAGAAACAAACCCTGAGCACTGACAAATGCCCTACAGCATTGACACATTGACCCTTTGACACATTGACACATTGACACATAGCCAGAAACTGAAAAGACAAAATTCCTTCATTGAAGGCCACATAACCTGGGGAGAAGACACGGTTAGTCTTCGAGAACCTCCTCCACGATCCTACACCAGCTGTATTCCTCCATGTCCTGTGCTTCGACTTCCTCTGCTGCCGTCGTGACAGGCTCCTTCCCGACATCCTCCTTCTGGCTGGTAGGTCCTTCCGAAACCTTCACAGGATCAGGAGAGGGCGTCTCCATAGCTCTCATGGTTTCAGCTCGTGGTGTAATCTCCCTTTGAGCATTGGATTCACCCTCTTCTTGGGCCTCCTCAATGAAGAGCACTGAAACATGGGCATTGATCTGGGGGCGGTTCAGAGAGGTGTTGAAAGTAAAAACTGCTAAGCCAAAGGAGGGCGAGGAAGAGGACCCAAGAGAGCTGGCTTGCAAAAATTGGCTTGGCCTAAGGAAATTTGCTCCGTCAACATAAGGGCAGTGACAATGGCAATGGCAATATTGGGAGGTTTCCTCAGCGACAGAAGGGCACGATGACCCGCCACGGGTTGTGCCTCGTCGGCTAAGCATTCGTTGCAGACGCCGAACCATAATTGCAGGGTTGAACAGGGCCAAATTGGAATTCGGAAGACAGAGAGAATCATACGCACGCGAAGGATTGGACCCAACAGACAGATGAGGGTCCCGTAAAAGATTCATCAACCCAGCAGATAGATAGAGGCCGGGAGTGATCCAAGAGTTCGGAGAAGAGGGAATGCCCTGAGAATTCATACCAGGACTCCACTCCAAAAGCGCCAGGGCAACAGTAAGACCCCGAGCCAAGCCTGAAATAACATGGCAAATTCCCTACTGCATCCGTTAATATTGCATCTGCCCTTACCTCGAAGCGCTCCCGCCATAACTATGGTTGTCATGAGACCCAAGGAGCCGAGCCCTGTTTTGTAGGCGAAGGTGGGTGGAGCGTTAATGCTCCAGTGTGGCAGTGCTTTGCTTCGGTACCAGCGCCGATGGGAATGTCCATTCCCGCATGTGGACACAGCGCATATGCGCATGGCGGGCAGGTGGCTCTCACTATTTGCCCGTCCCATCTCATTACTAATAGCCTTAGTCACCCGCATCCCATCTCATTACTAATAGCCTTAGTCACCCGCATCTGGGGTAGTAAAACGATATTACCATAACTTCCATATCGATTATCTTTGCAACATTCTTTCTTCAAAATCACATTAGGGAAAACACTCTTAGGAGAAGAACATATGGAAATTAGAATTGCCCGAAATAATTTGTATTTTATCAAAATTAATTTCAAAATTTAGATTGCTAGTTTGATGAAAATAAAATTTAAAAGAAATTAAATTATAAATTAGGTTATAGAGTCATTACTAATTGTTTTTAAAAATGAATAAATATTTACAGTTTTTAAATTACAAGTATATACAAATTTAAAATTTGGATTTATATTAATTTTTATTATTTAATTTTTATAATTAATTTATTATAAAAAACAAATTTTTGAAATGGTTGGGTTTTCCAATTTTCTGTTACCATGTCAAAAATTCTTTCTGCATTCTAAGTTCTATTGGAGCCACTCTGGAAGATTCTATTAACAAATAAATATAGTATTTTAAAATTTAGATTCACATTTTAAAAAATTGATCACATTTAAAATATATATATTAATATAAAATAATGTTAAAGATTTATACCAAACTCTCACTTTCTTCAATAATTTAATTGACAAACACAAACTAAAATCACAAATTAAAAATAAAAATAAGACCTATTACTGACCAGCTAAAATCACAAATTAAAAAGAAAAATAAAACTTATTACTCCCCTGAGCCCCGGGCAATAAAACACGGAAAAGATCATACGGACGACACACACCACGTGGAAACCAAAAAAAAATATGAATAAAAGCAAAAGAAACAGATTCAAATGAAAAAAACACCAAATTCAAATGAAAAAAAAAAAAAAATTAAACCAAATTCAAATGAAGGGAGGATGGACATTACTATTTCGAGGATAGACGCTCCTTTATTTCAACGGTTATTTTTTTCGCCGTCGCACCCATGAAGATGGGTATCTCCAATTCCAATGCGGATTTCCATTTTTTTACAAAACGATTCATTTTTCGAATTCTTTGGATAACCGTTAAATTTTTGTGTACCTTTAAATATAAATATAACCAGTAAATATGGATATCCAATAGTAGTGCTTTCTTGGACCACGATTACGACGGTCTATCTACACAACCTGCGGGGAAAATAATTCTGAACATTATGATGTTAAACCTAATTTGAAGAAACATAATGGGTGTTTAGGCTATGCTATTATATTAATAAAACTTGAATTCTCATTTGTCTTGATGGAGAAGATTTGAACAACAATTTGAGTTTAGAATATAGTTAATTTATATCTGGGATGGTAATTATGATATTTCATATATTTAAAATTTTGTTTTTGTTATTTTTTAATTTATTTAATTAATTGAAATAATATAATAAATTTTATTTTATTTTTTAAATGAAATGGAGGTTAATATATGGATTGTTTAAAAATGTAACATAACTGTAATGTAAAATTTTAACTTTCCATTTTCACATTGATTACTTAGGCAATTTTGATCCTCAAGTTGCATTTCTTTCTTTTACAAATTTTCATTCTCCGTACTCTTGCAAATTCATCATTTTCAAGTGGAGTGAATAGATGATTACTTAAACAATTTTCATCCTCAAATTGCCTTACTCTCTTCTCCAATTTTTCATTCTCCATACTCCTGCAAATTCATTAGTCATGTCTAGAAGGTAAGAGAAGATGCGTGGGATAGCAATTCTAGAAGAAACTCTAGAAAAGCCTCGAGACAACAATTCAGAACTCTTCTTGCATAGTTTGGTCTCGCTTAGCTCTTGTAATTCTTGTACCTAGAGACTTCCCTTGGATGCCAAAAATTGGAAAACTCAAGATCTAGATATGACTGAAAGGTTTAATGAGTTACATTGAGAAAGACTCCATAACTGTGGGTTGTTCCAAATCCAAGCCTAAGATGCATTGCCCAGCTTAAGTTGGACGAATTCAGATTTCAAGTGGAATATGTGGGAATAAGTCTTTTCTGGTAGAAACAGTTATGTATGTTTTGTATTGGAAATTTAATTAGTTTTTGTTTGTTTAGAGTTGAAAAAAATGTGAGGTGTTGTGTACCCAACATCGAATGGCAAGTAAATGCGAGTAAATGAGAATCCAGCTTGTTTTATTTTCTTCTAAATATCACTCATAGCATCGAAATATAAATATTGTCAATGATGATGCGTGTATGGAACATGTAAAAGATGTGATATATAGTTAGAACACATTATAATTTTTCTTATAAAATAGTTCACTAAGTTCAATGATTAACAAATTATTCATGAAGGAAACAAAGCACAACACTCTGATACTAGTCGACAGAAACAATACAAAACAAGAAGTCGGTAAACTGCAGTGACAACAACTTAATTAAACACAAATATGAAAGTTGAGAGTGGGATACGCAACATTGTTCAACACTTCTATTTATCCAAAATCTGAGTCTGTTACATAGATTAGTTTTTCCTCTTCGAGTTGCAATGAGTCCAAAGAGTGTTGACGCTTTGAACTTTAATGCGTCGACACAATGAAGACTAAGGCAGTAGGCGCACTACAAGTGGTCTCGTGGGGATAAAGTTAGTGAGATAATTACGTATCTAACATTGTCCCCCTTAATTATCTCACCAAAAAAATTTGTTGAGGATTTTCTAAACATGTCTACAAACTGACCTTGTAATCCATAGAACTCAAACAACATTGCCTTTAGTTGTTATTATCTTTTATTCAGGCTTTCTTCACAGTGATCATTCTTCTTTTCTCTGATTATTTATTTCCATATAAAAGTAAATCCATCTACCAAGGTACATGGGTACCATCAGCTGTACTTGCCAGTTCTATAAGAATTCTTTTCACCTACATGGTTCATCAATCATGTTAAACTTTTCCTGACCCGATCCCTTAAGTTTTAGTTCCATCTCACATTTTCACTTCCTCGATTACTCATCAAGATTAGATACAAGTACACCTACCACCTTCGTATCTACCTAGTGGTTAATTTCGCAATTGATGCCACATTCTTTCTTTACCAAAGAGGGATAAACTCTACAATCTTGAATCAACAATTACAAATCAAGCATAGATACAAGTACATCGTTTGTATCTATCTTGACTCCAAAAGTCTTACAACACACCTGGGAAATCCACTTGGGTACAATCGAGCATGCACCCCTTACAACACAATGCCTTATTACAATAATCTCAACTAAGATACATTAAGTCAGATACAACAAATACAAAATTCTATAATATTCCTATCTGATGAATTTTTGCTCAAACATATAAAGCCCATTTAAATGTCATCACAATGTGAACCTTTACCTCCTCTATAATTTCGACAACAAGAAATTTGCTCATTGTGAGCACTTCATAGAGATTCTATTCCGCACAAGGTTACATACAACTCTGCACTCCAACTCCTATTCATATGCTAGAAAATTTTAACGCTGTTGTTTTCTCAAAATTTTCTTTGCTGCTCTAGCACCACACACAGTTTCATATTGCAAGAAAAGAAATATATGTTTGTTTCTAACAATGGAAAAAATCAATAAATAGAAGGAACATAAATTCTGGAAACAGTCCAACTCATGTGCACATACAACATATCACTCTTGCCAAAAATGTTCAACATTTTGAATCAACTAAAAAAACGGCAATTTAGCTTCATATGCAGGCCCATTAATACAACTAACCAGTAACTCCCACAATCTCCACAATATTTCAAACATAGTTTTCAACAGTGCTCGCACAATCCCACACACTTATGTAGCAACATATCACACAAAAAAACAACTACATGATCCCACACTCTTTGTCCTAATAGCTTGTATTACATTATGGTTGCTCTATAGACAGTAGCTCGAACAGTTTATTTTGACTACACTCACGATGGCTCTTAGCCCTATTTATCACTGTACAAGGGAATTACCTCCACTAGGTCTGAGTTGTGTATGGCAGTGCTTGTATTAATTAACAACAATGGATTTATTCTAACTCACTTTCACAACTCTAACTTTTACAATGACCATAGCTAACTATTCTTCTCTCATAGTCAAAATTCTCTTCCATAGATCCTTCCTAAATGTTTACACTGCCAAGTTCCAACACATTCATTTGCAGCTAACAAGAACCGCTACTTCACATCACAATACTTTACGGTGTTCACAGACACTCAACAGGAAGCCCCTTCCTCAGTTGCTACTTAAAGTTCACCAACTCCGCTTTCTTATCTGATACTCAATGCTGGAAGGCTCTAGCATATACTCTTGATTCCACTGTAGCTACAAGGTCCAATGCTGCAATTCATGCTACATGTCTCCATTCTACAACTTTCAGCGTATTCAACATTCCATTGTACATGACTTCCCACACATAGGCAAGTTAAGTCTCGTTTCCTGGTTGACATGCCCATCCATAAAACTACTCAAAATCTATTGAGCTACATGTCCCTAGGCCTTCCCGTGAGGGAGTACACCCAGGGCCGACTCTGATACCAAATTGAAGGAAAGAGAGCACAAGGCTCTAATAACAAATTGAAGGAAATAGAGTGCAAGGCTTTGATACAAGTTAAGAGAAATAATACAAAACAAGAAGTCAGTAAATTACAGCTACAGTTTTTTCATGACACACAAAAATGAAAGTTGAGAGTGGGATACACAACTTTGTTGAGCACTTATATTTATACAAAATCTAAGTGGGTTACATAGATTACTTTTTCTTCTTCAAATTTTACATAGATTAGTTTTTCCTTTTCGAGTTTCAGTGAGTCCAAACGATGTTGACCCTTTGAACTTTAATGTGTCGAAGAAGTGAAGACTAATGCGATGGACATACTAGAAGCGGTCTGGTGGTCATAAAGTCAGTGAGATAATTACGTATCTAACAATTCATTTACTGATTAACAAATTATTCATATTGAATGTAAATTTCTAAATTTATCAGTTAAGAAATATAACAACTAAACCTGAATTATGTTTATATAATTTGATGTGAATGTCGCAAATATATTTTCCGATTCAATTGCACATAAACATTCATTTTCATGAAGGCCAAATATCTAACCGATAATTGTTTAAATCATAATATTTTAACTAAATTTCAATACTCAATATCTTCCTTGAAGAACTTTCTTCAAAATCACATGAGAAGACACTCCTATTAGAAGAACATACAAAACTTAGAGTTCACATAAACAATTTGTATTCTATCAAAACCAATTTCAAAATTTTCTTTAGTTAGCTTGATTTGATAGTAAGTTCACTTGGTGACAAACCATTTGAATACCACCTTCTCTGTTTTGATTCATTTGCAGCACATGGCCTTGGCATTTTAGGAGGTATTGATTCGTTGTGCAGGTAACTTTGGCTTCCCCACTTACCCCATGGGTAGACATGGTTCACCTTCTACCAACTAAGCTAAACACAACAAAATTTTCAGCTAGATCATAGTGTTATAAAATCGGGAAGGCTAGTTTGATTCGCGAGCTTATGCTTCGTAGATTATAATTTTTCATCTATGTTGTGGCTCCACTACCAACAGGCCTAGAAAATACCATGATTGAGTCCCATAGGAACACAATCATTGCTCCACTACCATTGAGCCTGGTTAGTACCCCAGTGGAGTTACCGCTTTAACGCGGGAAGCCTTTCTCTTCTTTCCACTTTGTATTTTTTGAAAAGAGGACTGTGCATAGGTACTTATTTATTTTCTGGGTGGAAGAGGGATCGCGACTTAATGAGAGTATAAGAGGTTGTTCTTTCAGAGAAGCATACAAGACCTCTGATTTAGGTTTGCTCGTTTAGATTTTTTCTTCTCTATTTCTACTAGTTGGATTAATCTTGAGCGCACAAAGTAGAAGATTAGGTACAGGCATGGGGTTTCCGTATTTGTACACATGTTCATTGTTTTACCAAAACTTCCCTTAGAGACAGTGCATATTTTCCATCTAGGCTTCATTGACCAAAAGTTACAACCAAGCAAAGAGAAGGCAAACACAAGACTAGCCAAGTGCTATAGTGTCACAAGACTCTTCAAAAGGCATAACAATATAGGACAATAGTTTATTTACAAAAAAAAATGACAAGACAATGAAAACAAAGAAAAAACAAGAAAGTAAAGCAGCAAAAGAAAAACAAAAAAGTAACATGGCAACAATAAGCATTCTAGTACATGGGTGAGATGCGGCGCCATATCATTGAAAATAACATTTTAAATCTTGGTCATTTATAGTAAGGTTGCCAATCCTCTTGTCAAGTGATTGCAAACGATACATGTTTTGGCCAAGGATTTCATGAACCATGTACAACCAATCCATAGATATTAGAACTTCATGTTTTTTCCTTTGGCTTTATGGGGTTTATCCCATTTCAAAACTAAGTCACCCACAATGAAGCTAGACTTCCTTATAGACTTACAATCGAACCATCTCTTGATACAGTTCTGGTGGAGTGTAAACTTTTATTTTTCTTTCATTTGTTCTTCATGTAACTTGTACAATGTGTCCATCGTACATTGAATAAATAGACACGGCATGCCTTGGGATTATTGGGATAATTGAAGAGCAGGCAAGTAGATATTGGGTGGCATGATGGCTTCTTTTCTGTATATAAGGTTGTATGGAGACATGTTCAAAGAGGGCTTGGGTGTAACCCAGTCAGCCAATAATGCATTCACTAGGGCAGAATGTCATTTTTGCTGCTCAGAGTAAATGGTCATTTTGATGATGTGAATAAGATTCTTGTTTGTTGATTCAACAAGACCATTCCCCTCCGGGTAGTATTTAGATGAATATTTAAGCACAATAGCATATTGCAATACAAAATCATACAATCTCAATGAAGAAAATTAATTTACATTGTCAAAACAAGTGATACAGGAACGCCAAACCTAGAGATGAAATTTTGTTGAAGTAAGGTGATGACTTCTTGGTCATTCAATTGTTTGAGCGGAACTACTTTCGTCCACTACGTGAAGTAATCTGTAGCAGTCAGAATGTAGTAGTGTTTCCTTGATGAATGGGGGACTATTTTCCCAATGATGTCTAAGCTTGACTGTTGGAATGGTTTACTCACTGCAACAAGATGTAGTGGGGTTGTTGACCTTCATGTTCTGTGAGTGCATTGCTGACAAACTGGGAACTTGCAAGCATGAGCATGTACATCCTTAAACAATGTGGGCCAGTAGAAATCAGTTCTCATTACTTTATGCTTAGTTTTGTTACCCGCGAAGTGACCTCTGGCTAGTATGTCATGCATCTCACTTAGTACTCTCTATGAATCTTGTGCCTCTAAGCACCTGAGTGAAACCACGTTACTATGCTTTCTGTAAAGCACTCTGTGCACCAACTCATAAGATAAGGATTTGGAGCGAAGTACCCTCTTCTTACTTACTAGCGCACTTCTCTATACCAAGA
Source organism: Pinus taeda (assembly GCA_000404065.3). Taxonomy (NCBI): domain Eukaryota; kingdom Viridiplantae; phylum Streptophyta; class Pinopsida; order Pinales; family Pinaceae; genus Pinus; species Pinus taeda. The sequence continues at coordinate 21,711 of APFE031125373.1, forward strand.
GTTACCATGCGAAGTGGGTGGTGCTCACTCTATATTATACAACTTGATTTCTTGCTCCCAACCAGCGAGCCCTTCTTCTTCCTCTTTGGTGTTTACTGCTTCTTCTATAAGTTTACAGAGACCATGACCATTGAGAGTGTGATCTGGCTTGATATCAAGATCATACTTCTGAAGTCATGTCATCTAGTTCACATGTCTTTAACCTAGCTCTTGTTGAACAAGTAGTGCTCTCAGCCTTGGATGTGGCACAAAGACTATACAATGTTTTTTTAGCTGGTAGTGTCTAAAATGTTTCACCACCTTGTATACAACATATGTATGTTTATCGATGGTGGGATAGAGAAGCTTGGGTCCCTACATGCTTGTGCTCATGAAAGAGATGGGACATTCATTGTTCATCTCATCCTTCGGTGTGAGCACTACAACGAGTGAATTGTCAGATACAATGTATACAAAAAAAAATATTTGCTAAAATCTAGGCTCTAGAACATAGGTGCATCTATTATTTCCTACTTCATATGGGTAAACACATTCTTTTCCTTCTTACCCTAGCTATATATTGCATCTTTCTTGATCATATCTTGGATGGGTTTGACAGTCTGTGCATAATCTAAGATGAACTTATGGAGGAATTTTATCTTTGCCAAGAATGACTGTATAGATTTCTTGTTCAGAGGGTGAGGAATATGCATGATAATATGAACTCAGTGCAGATGAACCTTAATCCCACTCTTGGTGATGATGTGCCCAAGGAGGTTCCCCTCAAACACTGAAAATATGTTCTTCTTAGGATTCAAGGATATCTCGTACTTTTGACATTGGTCGAATATCTTCTTTAGGTGGCATAGGTGGTCTGACTGCTTTCTTGAAAATACTGTCATGTCATCAAGGTAGATCAACATGCTTTGTCTGATGAGCCCACAGAAGCCAATTTCCATAGCATGCTAAAATGTTGGAGCTCCGTTTATAAGCCCAAACGACATTCTTTTGTAAGCGGACGTACCCGAATTGCTAGAAAAAGTTCTTTTAAGTCTATCAAGTTCTTCTACCAGAACCTAGTTATATCCAGAAAATCTGTCAAGGAGAGAAAACATTTCAGCTCGAGATATTGTCTGCAAGATATGCTCCATAGATGGCACAAGGTAGATGTCTTTGTCTGAGGCCCTGTTAAGATTTCAGAAATCAATGCACGAGCGAATATCCTCCAACTTCTTTCCTATAGGAACTAAATTCAAAACCCATGTAGAATGATGAACTTTGGATATGATCTGAGCATCAAAAGACATAGTCAATCCTTTGAGTATGAGGGGTTCAAGTGACAGATGAACTTTCTTGAGTTTATTCTGAAGAAACTTGACCCCTTCTTTGATTAGAATGACATGTTGGATTATTCATGTGTCATATGTTTGCAAATCATCGTATGTCCATGTGAATCGAACCTGGTACTGTCTGAATAGGTGGACAAAGGCTTGTTGTTGCTCTGGTGTGCAACATGTACCAATATTTATGAACTACATATCCTTTTCGGGTCCCCATTTGATTTTTTCATGCATCAATGTGGAACTATGGGTTTTGGTGTTCCTCATCCCTTTAAAGAGGTTATGCAAGTCATAGAGTTTTTCAAGTGACACCACACCATTGGGGATGGGGTTTCCTTTCATGTCATCACGTGTGCCTTGCAGAGACTTCTCGTGCATATCTTCATCTATGGTTGCATCAATGAAAACTTCAGTTGGCCATAAAGTGTAGTATCTATTCATCATCGTCAAAAGCATGCAAATTAGTTACATTGTAAGGGATAGATCGCTTATAAAAAATCTCAATACTCAATCTATTCCTAAGCAGTGTCATCCTAGAAGTTACATTTTCCAGAGCATTTGTAGCTACATTGTGCATTATTGGTACATATATGCTATTAAAAGTTTCAAAATTAGAAAGAACACACAACACCTCTTACTAGTTACCTTTAATACAATGTGAGACACAATGTATGCTGTTACATACCTATCGTACCACAGTCCTGAATCACCTACCACTTTAAGCATAATTACATTGAGGCTGAGGGCTTTTTGCAAACCAAAGATGAGTGTTCATATTCAAAAATTTTGTTTGTGAATTTGAACTCCAATTGGCTTGAGACTAAATCCTCTCTTTTCGTTGGTTCGATCAAAATGGACCCTACTCCAGATCCATCTTTGTGTCTTCGATCCATCAAAATACAAGGTCCAAAAACCATCTATACAAGGACTACTTGTCACGCTGGTACTACTTACACTACTGCTACTTTCATTACAAAGTATGGTACACGTTTCATTTTCACCAATTGGTAAGGAAGGAGACAAAATTGTGTATCCGGTGGGGTTCGGCTCAGTTTTCCAAGATAGCACCCTAGGTGTGTTTCTAGAAAATATTTTCCAAACAAAAGTTCTGAAAAATCCAAGGGTTCATTATAACAATCGAAAGGAGTAATGTTGTGCTTCATATACCTCTCGGAAAACACTCGAATATGGTTTCTTCTGCCATAATGTGGAAGCCATAAATGTGACCAGTCTGTAGCAAAATATCCTTGTAATTTTCTGCACCATTCTCTACTGAGCATTAAGACATATGTTTCCAATATGTCCACTATCACAATGTTGATGCACTCGTGAACATGTCCGTCGAATGATAACTGGATGATCACATCCTGGATTTCACCAATGGTTGGTATACATGTTCGATCAAGTTGGATGTTCCTTGCGGCTATGCTTCTCCATTGCACATTGATCTTTTTAGCAATAGAGGGTGGCATGACATTGACTCATGCGTGAGAGCCAACTAAACAGTTATGGACATCGAAGTTGAAAATTTTGAAAGATAACAAAAATGGTGCGTAGCGTGAGTTCGCTTGTTCTCTGTAAACCACATTGAGTACAGATGTGAGTGATCTAGGAGTCTTACCTGATCCCTTCCTAGAAGAGGTCACATTGTCTGTGGATGTTTGCCCCATTTCACGCAAAACAATATCTTGTTGAACCATGAGTTTGGTGAGTTTGTACAACAATAGGTTCACGCAAGTCTTCTTCATGTCTTTGACAATGTTGTAATCCAAAGCGAGAAGGCTCGCTGAGCTATCTGGGGGAAGAATTTTGTTTGTGTTGTCTAGTGGAGTGTTCTAAAGTGAGCTACTCATGGACATATCTTTCGTTGGATTTGTCTTCCCGGACATGTTTAATGTTTTCTGTGTTGAGGGTACCAATGGGTCAAATTTTCTGAACGTTTACTTGAATTTCTCTTTTTATATGTGAATCATAGTAGGGGTCCCTTGAATTCTTATGTTATATCGATCGTTATTTTTTGAGGCCTCCTTCTCTATGGTTGTATTCTTATCGACAATGTTTAGATACTGGTACATGTTGACTACATGTCCAGAACTAAGAGCTTCATCAAATTTTGCATCCTCTTCATTATCCTCATCTTCCTGATGAACCTTGTCACTAGAATTAAGATGATTGTTCATTTTTCAAGCCATGGAACCCACAACTCGGTTCCAATATGTACAAGTCTTCTCTGAGCGTTGCACTTGGTGGATATCATAGAAGTTATCCTTACCAAGTTATTCCACTTAGAACACAACATTTAAGCTCTGGGCATATTTAGCTAAGTGATTGTTGTTGCTACCTAATGCCACACTCTTTTTGCATTTGGACTCCAAGCGTCTTGAGACTAAATCCTCTCTTTTCCTTAGGTCGATCAAAACGCACTGCGCTCTAGATCCATTCAATGTCTTTGATACATCAAAATAAAAAGTCTAAAAACCATTTGTACAGGGACTACATGTCACGCTAGTACTACTTACACTACTGCTACTTTTGTTACAATGTATGGTACAAGTTTCATTTTCACTAGTTGGGTAAAGAAGGAGACACAACTATGTGTCTGGTGGGGTTGGGATCAATTGTGCAAGATAACACCCCAGTTGTGTTTCTAGAAAATAATTCTCGAACAAAGGTTCTCCAAAAGCCAATGGTTCATTTTGACCATTGAAGGTAGTAAGGTTGTGCTTCATATAGCTCTCGGAAAACACTCCAATTTGGTTGCTTCTGCCCTGATATGGAAGCCCTAAATGTGGTTAGTTTGTGGCAAAATATCCTTGAAACTTGTTGGAGCATTCTCTACTAAGCATTAAGACGTATGCTTCTAATATGTACACTATCAAAGTGTTGATGCACTGGTGAACATGTCCAGCGAGGGATAACCGGATGATCCCATCCCAAAGTTCACCAATGGTTGGTACACATGTTCGATCAAGTTGGATGATCCTTGTGACCATAATTCTCCATTGCAAATTGATCCTTTTAGTAATGGAGAGTCGAATTATATTAGATGATGCGCTAGAGTCAACCAAACATTTGTGGACATTGAAGTTGAAAATTTTGAAAGATAAAAAAAATTGTGGGCAGAGTGAGTTCACTTCTTCTCTAAGACACACATTGAGTTGAGATGTGAGTGATATAGGAGATTTGCTTGATCCATTTCTGGAAGAGGTCGCATTGTCTATGGATGTTTTCCCTATTGCACGCAAAACAATATCACGCTAAACCATGGGTTTGGTGAGTTCGTACAATGAGAGGTTCATAGGGGCCTTCTTCATGTATTTTATAATGTTGTAGTCCAAAGCGAGAAGGCTCACCAAGCTATCCAGGAAAGACTTTTGTTTGTGTTGTCTGGTGGAGTGTTTTGAGGTGAGCTGCTCATGGACATATCTTTCATTGGAGTTGTCTTCCTAGAATTGTTTTGTGTTTTTTGTGTTGAGGGTTAACTTTTCTAAACATTTGCCATAATTTCCCCTTTGATACGTCAATCACAGTAGGGGTCCCTTAACTTCTCAAGTTCTATCGATTGTTCTATTTTGGGCCTCATTCTCGGTGGTTGTCTTCTTCTCGACAAAGTTTAGACACTGGTACATGTTAACCATTCCCAGAACTCAGAGCTTCATCAAATGTGGCATCCTCTTCATTATCCTCATCTTCCTGCTGAACCTGGTCACTGGGATTAACATGATCGTTCATTCTTGAATCCACGGAGCCCACAACTTAGTTCCAATTTGTACAAGTCTTCTTTGAGTGTCGCAGATGGTGGATATCACAGAGGTTATCCTTACCAAGTTGTTCTTCTTAGAACAAAACATTTGATCTCTAGGCAAATTTAGCCAAGTGACTCCTTCTGCTACCTGATATCCCACTCTTTTTGCATGAAAAACCGAATGGTCTGCTACTCATTGTTGTCTCGTTTGTCTGTTGTCTAAGTTCTACCACTTTTGTTGTCAACGACATAAGGAGATGAGTAAGGATCTCAATTTCACTTGTTTCTTTTTCCTTCACGTTAATCACAGTAGCCTGTGACTTCCTTCGCATGTCTTTCAAATCATTCATTGATTCATCATCAATAATGAGTCTAACAGTGTGCAAGTCTTTCTCCAGATTAATTGACTCTTGGAAATTTCTGGATAGTGTTGGTTTCGCAGCTTGCTTGATGAACTATGTAATGTTGGTTGGTGATGTAGATGTGTAGTATTGGACTGTGATGGATTCATGAGGTGTAGTATCTCTATTGAACTTGTTCAGGATACGGTTAAACCTTTGGTTGAAATCTTTAACTTTCTCTTTCAGCTCCATCTTAAGACTACACAACTCTTTCAACAACATGGCAAGGTTTTTGTCGTCAACAATTTTTTCAAGGAAGGTTATCGTACCATACAAATGCTCTGCCATCTAATAGACATGGAAATGGTTTACATGAAACATCATGATAATGTACCTCGATTATATGCCTATGTAGGTCAAATGTGTCTAGATGGTCTTCCCTCTACACTGCTCTCTCACGGTTATATTTCGTTAACAACTTCTCTGCTTTCCTTAGCATCTTTTGCAAGGCACCATGGAGTGCCAATGGGTCCTGTCTCATGTATTCCAGATTTTGAAAAGCCGTGTCTTCTTCTTATTTGTAGTCCTCCTCTTCTTCTTAATCAAATGTTTCAACCTCTAAATCTGTTGATTCATCTCTTCCTCCACCACCTCCATTGCCTTCCCCTCCACTACCTCAATTGGAACCTGATCCCAAGGGTCTGTTGTTAACTTCTTATCCTTGTAAGAAAACATGAGGTTCCTCTTCATTCTCAACAACTTCAGCTAACTCTTCAAGAGTGGCAAGGATTACTTATTCAACAAATGAGACTACCACTCCCGTGGGTGTAGTATTTTGTTTCCTTTGCAAATATGGAAGGTTGTGTACTCATGGGATTAGTCTAATAGCTTTAGGAAGCTAACGGGTGATGGAATGGACTAAGTGAAGGTAATGATATGATAGTTCTTACTCAAGCCTGGGATGTGAGGAGTAACCAACTCCAGATTTGTGCATGAGAGAGAGGGAGTTGGTGTTACTGCCTTAACGAGATGATAGATGGATTGGGTTGAGAGGGCATTCAACCATAAAAAACTCGCGGCCCTCCTTCGAGTGCCAACAATGTTAATGGTGTTGGACCTGCCAACATTCAGGGGATCTCCCAGGTATGAAGTCCCAAATAGACCTCACACCATTTGGTGTATGAGTCCCATTTGGTATGATGGCTTGGTTGCCATTATACTAAAGATATGCCTTAGCTCTCGGTTGTCAGCACATGAGAGTGGTTCACTTAGTCTTCAAAAAGTGAGGTATGTGTGCCTTGTGACTGCTTAGTTCTTTCACTACAGAGGGAGAGGGTGAGAGTGAGTCTCATGTTGAATAGTCTCAACTTAAGTAGAGACACAAAAAAAGCAGGATCTATGTAGCTTCCGACGAAGTAATCCATATGGATGCTGTAGTCACAAATACAAAGTTAATAGATAGCACATACAACACCCAATGGAGTAGTCCACACAAGTGTGACAAAATTTATAACAAGTTTACAAGAATGAGTCTGTCTAGTGTCTAGCGGAGTAGTCCACATGGGAGAGACAGTGATAACAACTAATACAACACATTTCCAATAGTGTATGCACCAAAAAAACCGAAATAGTTCAACTATCTTAATACAATTTAATGCAACATGTATTACAAGAATCCAATGAATAGCCTTACAAACGAATACAATACATCTGTGAAAACGTTTTAGCCTATCAACAGGTTTCTGAATTATGCAAAAGTTCCGAGACACATCCACACACCATACATCACTAACCCTAGTAGCAAGGTGTTGGAGCCACTGCTCACTCATCAAAGAAAATACTATAGACTCTCATGGCTATGTGGGAGGAGGCAAGGTGAAAAATCATTTGCTGATATAATGAGGGGGTATATATAGGCAAGGGGGTATAACTGACCCTTGTGACTCGTCGACTTCCCTCATGAATGTTTGACTTCCTATGACTTTTCGATTCTACATGACTCTTCTACTTCATATGTGGGTATCTTGGACTTCGAGTTTACATTATATTGATCACAACAAGTATGGCCCGTAGTAGTGATTTCGCCTAGACAACTCATGACATTGATAACATGTACTAGCTTACTATGGCGTCCATGTTGGGTTGTTCTGTTGTTGAATGATGATATTCTCCTGGTGTAACATGTCTTTAACTCCATATGCAAAAGTGTGCGGGGTCTTCGATGGTCATTATCTTTGCTTGACTGTGCATGTGCATGTTTCCTTTTCTCTCTCTTTCTCAATGTGCTTCTTGTATTCGTTTGACTATGATAAATCCTTCTAGCATGCACCTCTTTTCCATCCCGTTCATCATCGCATCATGTTTCATCGATGTACCTATTCCTACAATCACTCATGACGAGACGACATCAAATATCAAAATCTCCTAGCCTACCATGATGCAATGTTTTCCATTTCGGTGTAAGTGACTAGGAGAGGGACAAGGAAATGAGACTACAGGAGCATAACATAGGCCGGAATGTAGGGTCATGGAGCACTGTTGGGAGAAACTATGTAGATGTCACTAGGAGACAAATTTTTGTGATCTGAGACAGTAGTGACAATTGTGGGGAAAAACCCATCTAGAAGACAAAACTACAAAATTTCTAGGAAGAAGGCTAGGCGGGGTGTCTGGGAGTTGTTGGGACAATCTGCCTAGTTTTTTTGGGGAGCACTGGGCAAGTCACCCAGCTGTGATCTAAGCAATTTCTCTGGGGAGGATAGTGCAGGAAGATTTTCGCATTATGACACATATTTGGCTCTATGACACGGGAGTTGTCCTTGATGGCAACTCTTAGATCACAGATCACAGTTCAGACTCATAGATTGAAGAAAGAGAGGTGCAAGTAGGTTCCCCATTGACCAAGCCACATGTACACGTGGGTTAGTAGACCAAAAGGAGTGTATAATGTACACATGCACTTTCACAGAAGGAAAGGCATGTACATGTTGGAAAACTAAGTTTTGGTCCGTGGTTTTTGGTCCATGGTGTTGGTCCAAGGTGTTTGGTCCAAAGTGTTAACCCCAGGTATTTGGTCCAAGGTATTGGTCCTAAGTGGTTTTTGTCCATGGTATTGAGTAAGGCGTAAGATTATAAAAGGAGGAGAAGATCATTAGGCAAAGGCACTCAAGTATTGAATATCTGATGAAGAGCAAGATCTAGAATACAGGTTATCGGGTTATGGCTCATAGACGGATCTAAATCAAGGATAAAACTTAGCACTTGATGAAGTATAAGATCTAATGATGGGTCAAGGTCTTAAGGCTTGAAGAGAAGTATATTTTTGTGGTTTTGATCTTTTATCTGAATAACTGACACATGTTGTAGTATGTAAATATGATGATCTAGGTATAACTGAAGTTTGAAATTGTTGTAAAGTTTAAATCATCATTTACATATCTATATGCATGTTCACTTTAGAAAAGGTGTGTATACACGTTAGTTCTACATAACAAAACAGTGTATACATCTTAAATTTTATTTGCAAAACTGTGTGCAGGTTTGCCTTGAGAAAAGAGCGTATGCACATAGGTTTGACACATGGAAGTAGTGTATACCTCATAAAATATGTTTTAACTGCTACTGTTGGCTGTTGCAGTGTTCTAAGTTTTGGTTACTGTATTCTGGTTACAACATTCTAAAAAGTGATTGATTGATTTAGTTGTGGTTGGTGCAAAAGAGATTGGTTGATGCAAATATACTTGATGTTTGAATGATGTTATTGATGGATCTAGTCTGAAAATTTATGAAACGTGGTCCCTAGAAGAAAAGAAAATCTTGTAGTCTTCTGTAGGCTGGCACCTAAGTACTAGTAAACATATTAGTGAGTACAAGAGCTAGGGGGTTGTAGATCCCTTCTAGGAGAAGTTGGAGAATGAGAGAAGGTTGTAGCCTTCTACAGGTAGAAGCCCGCGTACTGGTATAGGACTGCACCAGTACAAAAATTGTAAAAGGAAGTTTCTTATTAAAAAGAAGATAGAGACGATTACAGCGGGTGGTTTTCACCCACATTGGATTTCCACCTTATATCTTGTCTTCATGTGTGTGATTGTTTGTTCTATTTTTACTGCACCTGGTGACTGTTTGTATCCATTGATTAAAGATCAACATATGATGAATTAACTGAATCATAAGTTTGCAAGATATATGCTAGTTGCATTAAATAGAGTTCCATATACACGTAAGTGACATTAATTGAAGTAGCATATATGAATTTGATTATGGAAATGAAATATTATTTACTTGGAAATACTGATTCACCCCCCCTCTGAGTATTATTTCCAACAATTGGTATCAAAGCAGGTCCTTCAGAAGAAGCTTGATCGCTTGAAGGAAGATCTATAATCATGAGTAACTACGAAAGAGAGGGATCCATTAGACCACCAATCTTTGATGGGAACAACTTCGTTTATTGCAAGGTAAGAACCACAACCTATCTTCAATCTCTTGGAAGAGATGTATGGGAAATCGTGGAACGAGAATATACATTTCCATCAACAATTCCTACAGATACGGCAGGTAAAAAGCAGTATGACACCAATTCCAAGGCTGTCAATACATTATTGTGGAGTCTATCACAATTAGAATTTGTCAAAGTTATGCAGCTCAAAAATGCCAAAGAAATATGGGACAAGATCGTTCTAAGCTATGAAGGAGACAATGAGGTCAAACATGCAAAACTGCAAACTCTCAGAATTCAATATGAAACTCTCAAAATGCACAATGATGAAAGTATAGCTAGTTACTTTTTACATATAGATGAGATTGTTAATTGCATGAAGAACTTGGGTGAACAGATAAAATAAGATACTTTAGTTGAAAAGGTTTTAAGATCCTTGTCTATTAAGCTTGAATCAAAAGTATCTGCCATAGAAGAAAAGCAGGATCTTCAGACTATTACTATGACACAGCTGCATAGAATCTTAAATGCTTTTGAAATGAGAAAAGGAGGTTGATCAGATATGGGAGAAGTCACATTCAAAGCTTCTCTCATATCAGAAGGAGAGGAAGAAGTAAAATTTTTCAAGAACCTTGAACAAGGTTCCAGAAGATTCAAAGGTAAACTACCTTTCAAATGTTTTGCTTATGGAAGAGTCGGTCATTATGCTGCCAAATTTCCTCATAAAGACAAGCTTGATAAAGGTAAGGAATCATCAAATGGAATAGAAAACAAAGTATAAGTAAGAAGAGCTACTATACACATGAAGATAGTGATGGTTTATCAATTAGTGATGAAGATGAAAATAGTAATGACTATAGACTTCTGATGGATTTTGAAGATGATGATTTCTTGGATGCTTTAGATGAAAATTACCTTTATGAAGAAATCTCTAAACTCAGAATCTGTTTAGAAGAAAAGAATATGATTATAGATACTCTCACATTCCAACTTGCTGAAAGAGAAAAACACAATGAAAAACTAGAATGTGAAATTGTGGTTCTAAGAAAGGATATTGAGAAAACAAAAGCTCTCAATCTTAGATTTTATAAAGGATCAGAAACCTTAAATGAAATTATCAAAGTGCAGCATCCTCCTCTGATAAAGACAAGTCTTGGATATACTAAAGAAGCATCCCAAGCACATAAGCCGTCAACCTCCACTAAAACCTATATTGATGCAGCAAAGAGCAGTGAGCAATTTGACAATCGATAGCAAAGGCATAAGGCAAATCACCAAGTAAATCAGGCTCAATTTACTTCAAGGATGAACAGAAGCTACGACCAGCCTCAGGTAAATCATACTCAATCTATTTCAAGAATGAATATCAATAGCAGCTACAATAACCAAGTCAGTAGATTTGATAATCACAGGAACTTCTTTAGTGGCCAATGTTTTTCATGTCAGAACTTTGGACATAAAGCTGCTCAATATGTTGCTTACAAGAACATCATGACTAGAGAAGCATGAAATCAAAGTAATGTCATAGGGATCATGAAATGGACCTACAATAACTTTTCTCTTCTTGAAAATGAAATCAAATGCTCTATCTGCAATAAGTTCGGTTATGAAGAATCTGAATGAAGGAGTGAATTTCGGCAAACATCTCAGAAGGAGAAAATTTCATTAAATCCGAAAATATGGAGAAAGAAAGAACCAAAAACGGAAAGATTTGGTATAGCCTTGTATGCAAAAGGACAAGAAAATCAGTGGTACATCGACAATGGATGCTCGAAACACATGACAGGTGATAAAGAAAAACTTCAGTCATATAATGACTTATAAAAGGAAAGGAAGGTCTCATTTGGAAATGATACTCCTACTGTCATAAAAGGTAAAGGTTTCGTTCTCTTAAAAGAAAAATTTAAAGCTGGGAATGTTATCTATGTTGATGTTCTAAAGCATCACCTATTGAGTGTCAGTCAAATGTGTGATCAAAGAAATGAAGTAGTATTTCGATCAAATGGATGTTTTGTTTGTGAGCTTGATACAGGAGAAACCGTGATCAAAGGTATAAGAAATCCAAACAACTTATACATACTCAAGGGAGGACAACAACAGTGCTATCTAAGCAAAAATGATGAACATTGGCTATGGCACAGAAGATTGGGGCATCTAAACTTCTCTCAAATAAGAAAACTATATAGATTCCAAGCTGTTCGCGATCTTCCTGATATCAGCATCCTAGAAAATACAACATGCAAATCATGTCAATTTGGTAAGAAAACCAAAGCGCACTTCCATGAAAAAGAAGGATTAGCTAGTAAGCCTCTTGAACTTGTTCATACTAATTTATGTGGACCATTAAGGAAAATGTCACCTCGTGGAGAAGAATACTTTATATTGTCCATTGATGATTTTTACAAAATGTGTTGGATAAGACTTCTAAAGGACAAATATGAAGCATTTGAAAAATTAAAATCCTTCAAAGCTTTGGTTGAAAATGAATCAAATCGCAAAATCAAATGCCTCATATTTGATCGAGGAAGGGAATTTAACTCGGATGAGTTCTTTGACTTTTGTGAAGAACATGGAATAAAAAGGCAATTCTCCACTGCAAGGACTCCTTAACAAAATGGATTAGTAGAAAGAATGAGCAGAACTATTCAACAAATGGCTCGTGCTATCCTAGATGAGCTTGGAACTCCTGCAACCTTCTAGGGTGAATTTGCATTTGCTACCATCACTATTCTCAACCAAGGAAATGTTCAGGTAAACATCACTCAAACTCCACATGAACCTTGCTATGGTAAGACTTGTACTGTAAAATACTTCAAAGTTTTCGGAAGTAAATGTTACATCAAAAGGACTAATGAAAAACTTGGTAAGTTTGAACCGAGAGCAGATGAAGGCATTCTCCTTGGTTACTCTTCCCGAAGTAAAGGATATAAATGTTATAATAAAAGACTTAGGAAAATTATTGAAAGTATTGATGTTGTGGTTGATGAAGCATGAAAAAATCCAAAGCAAGTAAAAACTGAAGATTTTGGAGAAGATGAGGATTATCCTCCCACATCAAATCAGACCAATTCTGAAGAAGAAACCAATGACGCACCAGAAGAGTAGATAACGGTAGAAGAAAAGACTCCATCCAGCTATGTTTAGAAAAATCATCTAGAGAATCAAATTTTGGGAGAGAAAGAGGTAGGTGTACAGACAAGAAGAACTATTACAGAAGCTTCAAGCTATCTAGCATTTCTTTCCTCCACTGAACCTCAAAATGTAAATGAGGCATGCAAATATGAATGTTGGGTCAAGGCCATGAATGAATAACTTGAGCAAACTGAAAAGAATAATACTTGTGAATTAGTTCCTAGACCTCATGATAACAATACTATAGGAACTAAATGGATATTAAAAAACAAGCTGAATGAAAATGGAGAAGTTATTAGAAACAAGGCTAAACTTGTTTGTAAAGGATACGCTCAACAAGAAGGTATAGATTTTGAAGAATCCTTTGCAACTATCGCTAGACTTGAAGCCATAAGAATGTTCCTTGCTCTTTTTAGTTTTCAAAAATTCAAAGTATACCAAATGGGTGTAAAATCTACCTTTGTTAATGGAGACTTAGAAGAAGAAGTATATATTGAGCAACCGGATGGATTCATTCTTGGAAATGATGCAAAACTTGCATGCTGACTCAGAAATGCTATCTATGGTCTAAAACAAGCTTCAAGGGCTTGGTATTACCGTCTTGACAAATATCTCCATCAACAAGGTTTTTCAAATGGATCAGTTGATAGCAATCTATATACAAAGATTGACAATAATAAATTTCTAATACTTGTTGTGTATGTTGATGATATCATTTTTGGTAGCAATGAAGAAGCCATGAGTCGGAATTTTTCTTCAATAATGTAACAAGAATTTGAAATGTCCCAGCTTGGTGAGCTTACATATTTTCTTGGTCTACAAGCTCATCAAAAGTAAAGATGGTATTTTTCTGTCACAAACCAAATATCTCAAGTAGATCTTGAAAAAATATGGCATGGAAGATTCTAAACCAGTATGTACCCTAATGGTAACAAGATGCAGTCTCAACTCAAATGAGGAATCAACAACAGTACATCAACCAACCTATAGATCCATGATTGGCAGTCTGCTCTATCTAAAAAGTACCTGAGCAAACATCATGCATGCAGTCGGAATAGTTGGAAGATTCCAAGCAAATCCAAAGGAATCACGCCTTCAGGCAGTCAAAAGGATTTTCAAATATCTTCAAGGAACACAAAATTTTTGTTTATGGTATCCTAGAGATACAAATCCTACACTTCATGCATATATAGATGCAGATTGGGCAAGAAGCATTGATGACAAAAAAAGCACTAGTGGTGGTGCATTCTATATGGGTTCGAGATTAGTGTCTTGGTTCAGCAAGAAATAAAGCTCAATTGCATTATCTATAGCTAAAGCAGAATATGTTGTTGCTGCATCTTGTTGCACACGACTCCTTTGAATGATGCAAACATTGCAAGACATTCAAATCACATGTACTCCACCCATCTCCATTCTATGTGATAATACAAGTGCCATCAGTATTTCAAAGAATCCAATCATGCATTCCAAGACCAAGCACATACCTATCAAATATCATTTTCTACGTGAACAAGTGCTTGAACAAAAGGTCAAAATGGAGTATGTTCCCTCCAAAGAGAAGGTTGTTGATATATTCACCAAACCACTGCCCAAAGAGAGATTTGAATATCTCAAACAGAAGCTGGGAGTAGTTGATGCATCATCGTACTATTAAAACTTATCTGTTTCAGAGAAAATTGGTTATATGTGAGTTTTATGAAGTGTAGCCACATACATACGCTGATTTCTGTGGATAGAGTCACGTACATGTTGGTTTGAAGAAAAGAAGTGGGCCAAACTCACAATAAAAGGCGTCTGATATCGGTCTGACAATGATCATCTAGCACAAGTTCAAGGGGAGCATATACTTCTAATAATGCATTGTTGGCATTATCTTAGAATATCTTGGTACAAATTCACAGTTGTTTTTTATTAAGGTTGAACAAGTTCAAGGGGAGATCATGGTTGCTGGTTTGGATGTTGATTGTCAAATGTTGCTGATGATAGTTGTTGATGACTATCATGGTCTTGTTTGAGATATTTGGTCTCTATGTCTTGTATATATTTTAATTTCAAGGTCACGAAACGACCTATTTTTTTACCCCACTATGCATGGTATGGATGATGTAATGTTCTTGTTTTGACATGTATAAACAATTGATATATCCCCACTTGGTTGGGTGAATGAGTCAACCTTTGTATATCCCCACTTGGTTGGGAGATGGATGTATGTATGAGTCATTGGTGATAGGAACGTCATTTATGATGTATGTATAGAGTCATGTTCTTCTTTTTGAACACATTTTTGCAAACCTTGCTTACATTTAGGGGCAACATGGAGCTCAATCAGCACACTTCACTATATCAGAGAAATCTGCATGAACTCATGAGGAGCATAACCATTTTCCCTTGATTACAAAGGGGGAGAGTGACTTGGGGTTGACGTCAAGTCCAAAGGGGGATATTGTTGGCATTATGACATAGATTTGGCTCTATGACAGAATTGTTGTCCTTGATGGCAACTCACTCAAATGACAGATCATAGTTTAGACTAATAGATTGAAGAAAGAGAGGTATATGCAGGTTCACCATTGACCAAGTCGTGTGTACACGCCGACTTGTAGACCAAAGGGAGTGTATGGCGTACACACACACTTTCATAGAAGGAAAGCCTCGTACATGTTGGAAAACTAAGTTTTGGTCCATGGTATTTGGTCCATGGTATTTTAGTCCATGGTATTGGTCCAAGGTATCTGGTCCGAAGTGTTGACCCCAAGTATTTTTTCCATGGTATTGGTCCTAAGTGGTTTTGGTCCATGGTATTGAGTAAGGACTAAATTATAAAAGGAGGAGAAGATCATTAGGCAAAGGCACTCAAGTATTGAATATCTGATGAAGAAAAGGATCTAGAACATAGGTTATTGGGTTATCATGCATAACTAGATCTGAATCAAGGATCAACCTTAGCGCTTGATGAAGGATAAGATCTAATGATGGGTCAATATCTTAAGGCTTAAAGTGAAGTATATTTGTGTGGTTTTGATCTTTTATCTGAATAACTGGCACATGTTGTAGTGTGTGAATATGATGATCTAGGTATAATTGAAGTCTAGAATTGTTGTAAAGTTTAAATCATCATTTACAGATCTGTACGCAAGTTCACTTGAGAAAAGGTGCATATACATGCTGGTTCTACATATCAAAATAGTGTATACATCTTAAATTTGATTTGCGGATCTGTTCATAGGTTCTCCTTGATAAAAGGGCATATGCACACATGTTTGACACATTGAAGTAGCGTATACCTCATAAAATATGTTTTATTTGCTTCTATTTGTTTTTGCATTGTTCTGAGTTCTAGTTACTGTATTTTGGTTAAGACATACTGAAAAGTGATTAATTGATTCAGTTGTGGTTGGTGCAAAGGCGATTGGTTGACGTAGATATATTTGATGTTTGAATGATGTTATTGATGGATCCAGTCTAAAAATTTATGAAATGTGGTCCCTGGAAGAAAAGAGAAGGTTGTAGCCTTTTGTAGGCCAGCACCTACATACTAGTAAACATATAAGCTAGTACAAGAGCTAGGGGGTTGTAGCTCCCTTCTAGGAGAAGCTGGAGAAGCCTGTGTACTGGTATATGACTATGGGTAGAAGCTTGTGTACTGGTATAAGACTACAGGTAGAAGCATGTGTACTGGTATAAGACTACACCAATACGAAAAATGTAAAAACAAGTTTCTTATTAAAAGGAAGATAGATATGATTGCAAGAGGTGGTTTTCACCCACATTGGATTTCCACCTTATATCTTGTGTTCATGTGTGTGATTGTCTGTTCTGTTTTTACTACACCTGGTGACTATTTATATGCAGTGATTAAACATCAACATATGATGAATTAACTAATTCATAATTTCGCGGGATATATGCTAGTTGCCTTCAATACAGTTGCATATACATGCAAGTTCCATTAACTGAATGTTATGAAACCAGCTCACAAAAAGATAGAAAAGATAGATCAACACCTTATATTTGAGCCTCTTCAAGGGGGCAACCTCCTTTACATTACATAAATGAACAATTCTTGGATGATACAAATGACAAAACCTCCTTTCTATATATAGGAGTCTATGGGGTCACAATATAACCAAGCCGACATAACAATAATAATTAAAGGCATAAAAATAATAATAGAGTGATTCTATGGGGCACAATAATAACAATATGGGGACAATAGGGGAACAACAATATTAATAAGGAATACAACTACAATAGTAATGGGTGAATCACTAGTATTATAGGGACCTAACATGCCCCTCTCCTTCAAAAAAGTGTTGTCCTCAATGCTTGAGTAGTTCTAGATGCTTCTATATAAAATTCTCATCCTCCCATGTGGAATCTTCAATGGATAAGTTCTTCCACTTGATGAGATACTCCAAAATTGATCAATTTCGTAGCTGTTGAGTTCTTGTTTCTATGACTGTTTCTGGTTCTAATATAATTTTTCCTTCCTCTTCAAGTTCTGGCAATATTGTTTGAACTGGGAGCTTGTCACCTAACACCTTCTTTAAACATGAAACATGGAAAACTGGGTGCACTTGAGAAGTTGCAGGAAGCTCCAATTTGTATGCCATAGTACCAATCTTTTGCAACACCTTGTATGGACTATAATAATTTGGTGATAATTTATTATCTTTCTTAGCTTGCTTGAGGGACATTTGTTTATATGGTTGTAGCCGTATGAATACCCAATAACCTACATCAAAACTCCTTTCGCTGCAATGTTGATCTGCCTATTGTTTCATTTTGTTCTACGCCAACACAAGGTTATCCATTAAGAGTTGGAGGACTTGTTGTTGATGCTGGAAGTGATGTTCCACTACTTGAACCTTAGAATTTTCTCATAAATATGATGTGATGGATGGTGGCTGATATCCATAAAGTGCCATAAATGGGGTCATTTTTGTTGCTATATGGAAGGAAGTGTTATACCACCATTCAGCCAGAGGCAACCATTTGACCCTTTTGTGTCTTTTATCAGATACAAAGCAACAAAGATATCCTTCCAAAAATTTTGTTTACTATCTCAGTTTACCCATCAGATTGAGGATGATAAGATGAGCTATGATCTAACTGAGTATTGAGACAAGAAATAATTTTGTCCAAAAATTTCCAGTAAAAATGGGATCTTTGTCACTTACAATAATCTTTGGGTTTCCATGTAGCTTTTGAATTGTTTCCATAAATGCAGTAGAAACAATACTGGCTTTAAATGGATGTGATAATGCACAAAAGTGCACATACTTGGTAAGTCTATCAACTACCACCACGATGACACTCTTTCTCTCAGACTTGGGTAAACTTGTGATAAAATCCATTGAAACCTCCTCCCAACGTTGGCTTGGAACAGATAAAGGTTGTAATAGACCTAGGGTCTTAATTGTTTCAACTTTATTTTCTTGGCAAACCAAACATTCTACCACAAACTTTCGAATATCCGATTTAAGACCATCCCAAAAAAAGTCCTTCTTAACCCTGTGCTAAGTTTTTAAAAATCCTGAGTGCCGTCCTAAGGGAGAAGTGTGCAATTCCATAAGAATATTTTGTTTGAGTTGTGAATTCTTACAGAGGTATCAACGATATTTGTACCATAACGAATCATTTTTCCAGCTAAATGTATCGGATGTACTGGAATCTTGTTGTAACTTTCGAATAAGTGCCCACAGTTCTTCGTCATTCTTCAATTCCTCCCTTGCTTCATTTATCCAATCTAGTTGGATAATAGAAATGGGACACAACAATGCTTCCACATCCTCATCCTTTCTTGAGAGTGCATCTGCCATAGCATTTTGCTTCCCTTTTCTGTATATTATTTCAATGTCATAACCCAACATCTATGTGACCCATTTTTGTTTCTCTTTTGAGGATAATCTTTGTTATAAAAAGTATTTAAGGCTATCATGATCCGTTTTTACCTTGAAGTGTCTTCCCATTAGGTAGGGTCATCATTTCTTAAGTCCATGTAGTATTGCCAACATTTCCTTCTCATAAATAGCTTTGTGTAAATGCTTTCCCTTGTTTGGATGACTTTCAAAAGGAATGGGTCTTTCATCTTGCATTAAAACAGTAGCACTTCCATTTCCTGAAGCACCACATTCCATTATAAAGGTTTTTTTGAAGTCTGGTGTAGCTAAGACCGGTACTTGATACATTGCCTCTTTAAGATGTTCAAAGGCATTTGTTGCTTTTGGAGTCCATGAAAATGCATATTTCTTCAATAATGTTGTTGGAGGTTCTACCATTCTCCCATAATTCTTAACAAACTTGCGATAATACCCTATCAACTTGAGAAATGCTCACAGATGCTTTATGGATGTGGGGATTTTTCATTCCTTAATGGATTTAATTTTGCTAGGGTCTACCTTAACTCCATGAGATAAAATATGACCCAGATATTCCACCTCTTGTACTCCAAAGAAACATTTGGATCTTTTTGCATATAATTGTTTCTGTTGCAATAGTTGTAGCACCCTGTCAACATGTTCAACATGATCCTTCCAATCCTTATTGTAGATTAGTATATCATCAAAAAATACTAACATACTTTTTCTAAGGAAGGGTTTGAAAATGGAATTCATCAAACCTTGAAATGTAGAAGGTGCATTGGTAAGGCCAAAAGGCATGAACAAAAATTCATAATGATGCTCGTGAGTTATAAATGTTGTTTTTGGAATGTCTTCAGTCTTCATTCTGATTTGATGATATCTTGAACAAAGATCCAACTTGGTGAAGTAAATTGATCCATGTAATTCATCCAATAATTCATCAACAAGAGGAATGGGAAAATTATTATAGTGATCTTGTTGAGCTCCCTATAATCTGGACACATGCGCCATGATCCATCCTTCTTTTCCACCAATACTATTGTCGCAGAGAAAGAACTTTGACTCGGTTGACTCGGTTGAATTATACCAGCCTCTAACATTTCTGCAACCATACGTTCAATTTCACTCTTTTGGGCATATGGATATCTGTATGGCCTGACGTTTGGCATAACACTACATGGAATCAAATGAATAGCATGATCATGATCATGAATAGGTGGGAGACCATTGGGAGTCTCAAATACCTTGGAATGATTGTCCAAGACTTTTTTGGAGATCTAGAGAAATAGATGATTTCGATGTGGAAACATCTAGCGAACATAATTGTGCAATTACACCTCGTTGTTCCTTTCATAGAAGCTTTGTCATAGCACTAGAGCTAATTATCTTTCCCTGTTTCACTGCAACACCCCTTAATTCAACTTGCTTTCCTTTCGCAGAAAATTTCATGAAAAGTTCTTGAAAATTAAAAGATATTATACACAAGGATTGTAGCCATTGGACTCCTAGTACAACATCAACACCTCCCATTGGAATGGAAAGAATTAGACTATTCAATACATATTCTCCCATGGATAGCTTGATATTATGGCACATTCTAGAGAAATTTATGGTTCCTCCACTTGCAACCATCACTTGACACTCTGGTGCTGGATATAGGAAGAAATTCAATTCTTTTGCTATCTTACAACGAATAAAATTGTGGGTACTTCCTGAATCAATCAACATTATTACATTTTTCCTCTTGATATGTCCTTCTATCTTGATAGATTGAGGAGTGGTAATTCTAGCCAATGCATTACAATATATGGTTGGATTCATTACTTCTTTATCTAGGGTTTGTTCCTGGTGTATATCTTCTTCTTTTGACATTTCTTGTTCCTTTTCTTCCTCTTCTTCACAATCTATGTGGAATAATTTCTTCTCAGCATACTTATGACCTTTAGTGTGTTTGCTATCACAATTGTAACAAAGCCCTTTTGATCTTTTTTCTTCCAATTGTTGTGGTGTTAACCTTATAGGTGGTGGAAGGCTAGGGGCACCAAGGCTTCCATCTTGATAGTTGTGAGTGGTAGGCTTCCTGGTTGCCATAATTTTGCTTTCCATTTTTCTTGTTAACATGAATGCCCTCTCCAATGAATCAGGTTCCCAAAGGTGAACCTCATGTTGGATATTATCCTTTTAAGTCCCCATGAACACATCAATCCTATGCTCCTCTGGAATATCTTTTACCCTTATGTTCAATTTTTGGAAGTTCTCAATGCGCTCAATCATTGAACACTTTTGTTTGAGACTTATCAATTAGCTAAAAAAGGTGTTGCTTTTTGTATTCTCATAATGTGCTATCATTTATTCCGTAAAATTACCCAAGTGACAATTTGTTTACAAGAGAAAATCCATCGATACCATACAAACTGATTTGGTTCCAAATATAAAGTTGCAATACGTACCTTTTGTGCATTTTGCACATTATGGAGAGCAAAAAATTGCTCCATCTCTAGTATCCATGTTGCAGGATCCTTGCCATCAAACTTCCTCATATCGATTTTTGGAATATGGTGGTTCTTCAATCCAACGTTAGAGTCTATGAAATCATGATTAAAATTTATTTTGTTCTCATTATGAGTTTCCTTTACTACCCTTTCACCATTAGTAAGAATTTCTTGTAGAAACTTTGTCAAATCTATCTTCAAATCTTCCATGCATGTATTCTAATCTATCTTCAAATATTCCATCTTAGATTCCACATCATTCATCTTAGCTTCCATGCCATACATCTTAGCTTCTACATCTTTCTTTAAATCATCCATCTTAGATTCTGTTGCTTTTTGTGCGAGTGACATTTGTTGCGCTTGGTCTCATAATTTTGATATATCATGTTGCATTTCTTCCTCTTCTTCATGAGTCACGCTAGAGCTTTCAGGTTGCTTACTAAGTGTTTGCATTTTCTTTCCTTGAGACATCAATTAGTAATAATAATGCTTTACTATGCCCTTTGAATTCCTCAAAACTAATTTTTCAAACCAAGCTTATGCAAAAATTAAAAAAAAAAACTACACACCTTTTTTCACTTTGTAGGTGCTCGATATTGAATTTGATTTATCTCTATAATTTCAAATCATCCAGTTCTAAAATTGTGAGCTATAGTAGTGCTCTGCGTCCTCTTTCCAATGCCACTAGTCTTATCAAATTTAGATTCTCCAAGAAAGAGTTATGCACAATCTCCAAAGATGACTTGATTATATACCTTTTCAGAAGAGCAAGCTTGCATGAAGTGCCATGTGTCACTGTTTTGACTTTCGGATCTCAAAAATATACACAGGAAACTATATTCCATCCTCTTTCTGTAACTTCTTACGAAATTTTAATTTGATGCACTAAACAAAAATTATGGGGATTTTCCCCAGGTCACCTGTTTGGAATGTAATTCAGGAGTTTGCAAAAAGGCCAACTTCCTCAGACCATATCTCCACACATATAGCACGAAAAGCTTTGAAATTCGGACCAGAGGTTCAGAATGGTTTCGACCCAAACTAGTATTTTTTAGCATCTGAAACGTTGTAGAAAAAATGTTATAGTGAAAATGCGACGATGACCTACTTGGAGCAATGAAACCCTATAATCCAATGCTCTGATACCAAGTGTTATGAAAACAACTCAGAAAAGGATAGAAAAGATAGATCAACGCCTTAGAATTCAGCCTCTTCGAGGTGGCAACCTCCTTTACATTACAAAAATGAACAATTCTTTAATGATACAAATGACAAAACCTCCTTTCTATATATAGGAGTCTATGGGGTCACAATATAACCAAGATGACCTAACAATAATAATATAAAGGCACAAAAATAGTAATAGAGGGATTCTATGGGGCACAATAATAACAATATGAGCACAATAGGGGCACAACAATATTAATAAGGGATACAACTACAATAATAATGGGGGCATCACTAGTGTTATAGGGACATAACACTAAAGTAGCATATATGAATCTAATTATGGAAATGAAATATTATTGACTTGCTAAAACTGATTCACCCTCCTCTCAGTATTATTTCCAACAGAAGTAAGCGACACTGGCATAAATATTTGCGTAGTTTTTGAGATGATTGCAGAGTGAGGAATAAGGGTCAGACGTGACATATCTCCACAATTTTTAAGTTGTTTGCAGTGATGGCAAGAAGGGTTGGCTATCAGGACAGCCCTTCGCAATTCCTGCGTTGTTTGCAGAGCGGGAAAGAAGGGCTAGCAGGACAACTCTACGCATTTTCTAGGCTAGTTGCAGAGGAGGTAGAATGGGTAGGACAAGACAACTCTATGCAATTTTAGAGCTCAGTACTGTCCAAAGTCATAATTGAAGTTCTTTTTTTGGTTGACCAGTGGGAGGATGGATGGGAAATCTTGCGGGAAGCACAAAGTGGATCATCTTCTCGGGAAATTGTTGTGTAGTTCTGAGAGTGATTAAGCTAGCTCATTTCCAGAATTGCATAGAGCAAGCTGCCCGGGTCGTTGAGATTGGTCCTGGTTGACGAAGGCTTGTCTAGTCGACAAATGTAGGTGTACTTGTGCAGACACGACAATGTGATCACACTCTTACATGACTCGACAAAAGGACACCTCAAACAAATAATACAACATATGGTCATAGAGACTAACTTGAAAGTTGAGAGCAAGAAGTGCAATAGTTGAAATATGTCTTCAAATGACCGTGACGACACTTATGTGACAGTGTTTACAACTTAGTGTGTGAGGGCGACCGATGGAAACAGAGCGAAAACAACTCATACACATAAAGACAAACCTTGAAAATGCGAGAAGAAACTCGCAAGGATGACATAATGATCAACATGCCAAAAGACGATTTGTGATCGATGCAATGAAGAGGGTGTGAAAACTCAACAAGAGCTCATGGGATGAGCTTGAGAGTTTGTGACCATCAACTTAAAAACCAAATAAGACTCTACAATTTAGATGTAGGAAAAAAAATTGGAGGGTGTTGTAGCTGCTACAATAGAAGGATATATAATATTAAGTCGAAATATAATGGTTGTTTATTATTTTTAATAAATATAATGATATTATATTAAAAAAACTTACCTGAGAAAACATACTTTTGGATGGAGAATCTTTTATAATAAAAAATAATTTCTATATAAAACTGTAGATTGAATATTATTTTTCAATTGTAATAATTTGATTTAGATGGTAGTTAATTTAAATTTTGTTAGGAATCACGATTGCCATTAGACCAAAACCCACAGGTGTTAGTCAATGATTGCATCACCAGAGATAAGGATCCAACAGAGGCGGTTAGTCCATGTTAGGAAACGCACGAGGAACATTGGTTTATCCAATGTCCAACAATCTCCCCGCAACACGAGCCAGGTGTGTATCGAACTCGTGACCTACGCTCTGATACCACTTCTTGGGAATCACGATTTTCGTTAAATCAAACCCTGCAGGTGTTAGTCAACAATCGCATCACCAAAGATAAGGATCTATGATAGGCGGTTATTCCATGTCACGAAACACACGAGGAGCGTTACTTTATGCATGTCCAACATATTTTACATAGTGATTGAATGATACAATGTGAACATGATATATGTAATTTTATTTTTAAACCATGAACATTAAATAATTTTTAATTTATTTTAAAACAATGATATTATATTGAAAAACTTCTCTCAAATGTTTAATGGGAGAAGATTTTGTAATTATTTTTATTTTTTTTTAATTACAGATGCTATGATTTTTTATTTAGTTGTGAAAAATAAACTTTAAAATGTTATTATAAAACTATAATTTGAATTTCGAATATATATACTTTATAATTTGCATAGCCATAAATAGTATAATGTTAACTTGATAAATTTAAATTTTTTAATTAAAATTAAATACATATTTATTTCATTAAATTAATATAATTTAATTTAATTTATCTTTTAAATGAAATTGTGATTTTAAATTGATTATTTTAAAAATCTAGCATAACCTAGGCTTAAAATCAAAACCTCTCATAAATATATGGAAAATTTGGGAAATCTATTTTTCAAATCAAATGATTTGGATAAACAAGCGTTATCGTAAAAGCTAATGATAAACAATGATTCTCATAACTATAAGGAAAATATTTAATAAAGAATTTCTTGAAAATCACATTAAGAACATATGAAAATTAGATTTATGAGAAACAATTTTGTAGTATGAGAATCAATTTCAAAATTTAGACTCGTAAATTTTAAAGGATTAAATAGCAAATTATTTTACAACGATATTGTTATCTTGATTGTTTTAAAAAATGAATAATATTTATCATTAAAATTATAAATATAAAATTTTTAAAATAAATTGTATACTAATTAGTTTATGTTTATTTTAAATTTAAATTTAAAGATTATTATTTTTTTAATAGAAATATTAATTATTTTAACATTTTGTTATTATATAATTTATTTTTTTTTATTATAAGTTTATTTAAGCACTCAACTGTAGATTTATTTACAAATAAATTTACAAATAAATATACCATTTAATGATAAAGTTATTACCATTTAATGATAAGGTTATCGATAATAGTTTAAAAAAAAATACAACATAAAATAATGAGGTAATTTATACCAAAATCTCACTTTGTTGAATCCTTTAATCAACAAACGCAAACTAAAGATAGAAATTAAAAATACAAATAGAAATTATTACTCTCATGATTAGAAGATAAAAAGGTCCATGGAATAGACCCAATAACCACCGCACGTTTCAGATAGATCGCCTCCTCCTCTCAATCAGAACACATAGGAAAGAGCTAGGGCTTTACAAATCAGATATGCAATAAATATATATAAATATATAAAAGCCAATTATAATAAATTGACTGTCGACATCCTTCAACACAACGGTTATTATTTCAAAGATGGGAGGACGGATGCTGCTTTACGTCAAAGGTTATCTATTTCACCGACTCACCCATAATCACGTGTATATCCAACTTCAATACGGATTGCATATATTTTTACAACGATACATTTTTCTGAATTGCTTGGATAACGCTTAATTTTTTTGTGTACGGCTAAATAATAAATATGGATATCCAATTCTAATGCTTTCTTTGACAAAGGAAATGACCGTCTATGTACTCAAGGCAAAATTTCTCCACTTTAGGATTAGTATAATGAAGGTTTTGTATGCTAATAAATATAATGGGTGTTTACTACCTTTAATAAATACAATGATATAATTCTCACAGGTTTGGAATGCAGATTTTCTAATTAAAAAAATTATATTTAAAATTTTGGTTGGGAAATTGCTTTTTCATTTAGTAGTGAAAAGTAAACTAAATTGAAAATTAATTTTCTAGTTAGAATATATTTAATTTATATTTTTATAGAGCTATGAAATATACAAGGTAATTTTTATTATCTAAAATTCTGTTTCCTAAAATTTAAGATTAAAAATAATGAATTAAAATGGTATTTTGTAAATTGGTTTCATTAAAATATAAAAAATTCTAGTGAAATTGGTTATATAAAAATATAAAAAAATTTAGTGAAATGTTAACTATCCATTTTCACAACAAGTGAATAGATGTAGAGGTAGAGAATTTTCATCATCAATTTTCCTTCCTTGGTTTCCCAAATTTTTATTATTGGAAATCCCTGTACTAATAGGTAGGAGAAGTTGAAATCTGAAACACTTATTGTAGAGTTTGGTTTGCCCTAGCTCTTGTAGTGCTTCTAACCAGAGACTTCCCTAGGATGGTGTAAATGGGAAAATTAATGTTCTAGATATGACTCAAAGGTTTAATGAAGTCACATAAAGCTGAAAAACTAGCTATTCCATCACCACTCTTAAAAGGCATTGTCCAACTCTTAAAAGGCATTGCTCAACTCTTAAAAGGCACTGCCGAGCTCAAATCTGACATCAGATTTCTAGTGGAATCTATTGAAATAAAAGTTTTTTTTTTGGTAGAAACCTTCTAGATCTTGTTGATAAAATGTGATGTATTGTGTACCAAATATAGTTAATGGCGAGTAAGGCTAATTTGGTTGATTTAATTTCTTGTAAATATCATCCCTAGCACCAATAATTAGTTTCATGTAAATATCATTCATAGCACTAAAATGTAAAGATTCAAGGGTGATGTATGTATGGCACTTTGAGAAGTACACTGCAACTGGTAACAAATGTCACATATAGTGAAAATAAATTATAATTTTCTTTATAAATAATTTTTTAAGTTTATTAATTAACAAATTATTAATATTCAAAATTCCAAAGTTTATTAGTGAAGAAATTCAACATCGTGTAACTCAGGTTTATATAATTTGGTTTCAATGATAAAAATTTATTTTTAAAAATCAATTCATTAAATGGTCATTGTCATAAAGGCAAAAGATCTAATAGTTAATGGTTGAAATTACGATAGTTTAATTGAATTTTCTTAAGCAACATTTTTACTAAAAAAAATTGTCTTCTTTCATATTAGATGAGAAGAAAAAAATACTCAAATTAGAGTTCAAGGAAACAATTTGTATTTTATTATATTCAATTTCAAAATTTAAGCTACCTGGTTTGAGTTGATCATGAATATTTGAAGTGATTAAACTCAAACTTAAATTAGAAAACCATTATTATACTAATTGTTTTTAAAAGCTAATAAATATTTACTACTAGTAAATTATAAATACATAAAATTTTAAATTTAAATTATATATTAATTAATTTAAAATCATTAAAAGAGAACCGTGAAAGATCCTTCTGCTCTATAGGGCTATTTGTACACTGCTCAATGCATATATTAATAAATAGATATACCACAGTTAGTGTTCACTTTGATTATTAATTACAATGAAAAATATAGCATAAAATAATTTAAACATTTATACCAAAATTTCACATTCTTGCTATGTTTAATCAACAACATATAGTAAAACCGAAAATTCAAATGAAAAATTATAAAAATGTCAATGAATTTAAAATCAATAACCATACTTGTGTATAGTATCACATTTACATTGCTGCTACAATCTTCTTTACTAAGAATCAAACCTATGAAAGTTGGAGTTGAGGTAGCCTTGCTATTTTGCATATTAAACCTATTAAAGATGAATAAAGCATTCTTTCTTTGAGAAATAAAAATGTCATTTTCTATTTGCTTTAGTTCTATTCCTAAAAATTATCTTTAACAACCCCAAATCTCTTATTCCAAAGTGACTTTTCATGACACCTTTGAAATAAACAATGAGGTGATCATCATTACCTATAAAAATAAATTCATCTACATATAAGACCACAATTAATATGTTACCTTCATTCTCTTTGATGTAGAGAATAGGCTCACCATCACATTTTCTAAAGCCATTGTGCATCAAGTAAGTGTTTGTGCTGATATACCATTCACAGGGTCCTTACTTCATCTCTTAA
Source organism: Pinus taeda (assembly GCA_000404065.3). Classification (NCBI taxonomy): domain Eukaryota; kingdom Viridiplantae; phylum Streptophyta; class Pinopsida; order Pinales; family Pinaceae; genus Pinus; species Pinus taeda. The sequence goes on from APFE031125373.1 coordinate 49,979, forward strand.
AGAGCTTTCTTTAATCTATGCACTCGGCTTCTTTCACTTGAACTTCATAACCAAGTTGTTGTGCCACATATACTTCCTCTTTCAACACTCCACTTAAAAATGTTCAATTCATGCCCATTTAATATACCTTCCATTTATGTTGTGCTACTATTGCCAACATTATCTGCACTTCCTCCATTGTTGTGAGAGATGTGAATTTTTTTGCACAATCTCTTTAGCACCACTGCTTTTATCCTTTGACAACCAAAATTTCTTTATGGATTTCAATGTTTCCTTCATCATTTCGTTTGGTCTTATAGACACACCCATATGACTTATTTTCATTCTCGAATATCCACTAACTACCATGTGATCTTATTTTCTATTGCCTCTATCTCTTCATCCATTGTAGCAACCCATTTTTCATGTTTAATTCCATCTTCAAAATTAATTAGATGATTTACATGAAAAAAAGCAAACAAAAAAACCAGACATGAATTGTTGTCAGTATCATTTTTGTCATAAATCTCACTTAAATTTCTAAACTTTTGTCTTCTCATGCTTGCCAAAGATGGACTTGACATGTCCCTTGATGTTGAACTTGGAGAACATGGAGTTGTTGATCTATTCTCACACCTTAAGGAGTGTTTGCTTGATTGTGTCACAATTCCCTATTGCTTGCTGATGGTGTCACTTAATGACTACTTTTCTGATCTTGAATATGTGTAGGAGGAGTCACCATTGAGAAATCACTTGTTGTTGTCAAATCCTCCTCGTCTTCTTATGGTACACTCACTACCACAGTGATTGTATTCTCCAAAATTCCATCCCATGCTTCTTCATGTATGAACTGCACATCACTACTAATTATGACCTTCTTGGTTAATATATTGTAGATCTTGTATGCATTTCTCCCTCTTTCCATTGAACTTATTTCTTAATTCATTCAATACATGTATATGCCACACTACAAAACACTATCCTGTGAGTGACACTATGTTTTCCTCGACTCCATGCTTATTCAGGAACCATATTCTTCACACTTTTGGTTGGACACCTATCTATGATATATGTTGCATAAGCGATAACATCAACATAGTTCTTTGATTTTTTTTTTCTTCAACATAGTCCTTTCCATTAACACAATGATGTTATCTTTTTGTTCTGTGACATGGTTTTGTTGAGGTGTATGCCTTGTAAATTGTTTATGAATTCCACTTTCCTTACAAAAATGCAGGAAATCAATTGAGTTCTATTATCCACCTCTATCAGCTCTCAAAAATTTGATGTAATGTCCACTTTCCCTCTCAACATGAGCTTTATAATGGCGTAAGCACTCAAACACCTCACTTTTCTATTTTAGAAAGTATATCCATTTCTTCCTTGTGTAGTCATCTATGATTGTAAAGAAATAATGGATGCCACCAATTAATTGTGTTTGGATTGGTCCACATAAATTTGAATGAATGATCCCCAAAGGTTCTTTTCCCCTTATTGACTATCCCGCTAGGAATTATTCTCTATGTTGTTTCCCCAAGGTGCATCCTTCAGACAATCTATCTGATTTTTCTACAAGTGATAGTTCCTTTATCATGCCTTTCCTATGCAATAAATTTGAACCTTCAAAGTTAAGATGCCCAAAACTTAGATGTCATAGTGAATTTTAATCTTTGACCTCTGCTTGAAAGTTTGTTTGTGTGACAACTGCAACTTTTCTTTCATATTCTTGTAAATGGATTAGCAGTTGCTTTCACACCTTCCTCATGAAAATATGGTTTTTTTTAGGTGAATTTTTTTTTTACTTTTCATTTGAACTTTTGCAATCAGCTATTTTCCTAAAAAATTATCCAATATTTTGCACTCTCCATTTTCGAAAAATACACTGTAGTCATTTTCCATCAGTTGTTCAATACTTATTAGATTGTGCTTTAATAGAGGGAAAAAATATGCATATGAAATATACTTCTTCTCCCCCTTCTTTGTTAGAAAATTGACCCTTCATTTCCCCATGACCGACCCTTTATTATGAGTACCTAATGTCACTTCAAATTTTACACTTCCATCAAAATTGAAAAACATTTCTATGTTTCCTATCATGATATTTCTGCAACCGGAGTCTAAAAACCAAACATCTTTTTTATTTTCTTGTGCTACATGGCATGCTAAAAACATATTGTCTTTGTTATTATTCTCTTTTGTAAAATTTGAATTTGGTTTATTACTAAGATTGTGTTCTTTCTTTCTACGTTCACTTTAATAATTCTCATACTTCCGGCAATGATGGCATTGAACTTGAGGTTTATCATGCCTATGACCTTGTCACTGATTTGTAGTGTTTTTTCTTCCACTTGAGCTCAAAGGGATGCTTCTTCTACCTCTTAATCTTGAAGGGATTCTTCTTCTACATTTGTATGGGCTTCTTCCTCTTTTTGTAGCATTTGATCTTTCTCTACCTCTACCTTGACCAATTTCATGAAGGCATGAGTTTGTTGTTCTATTCAATCTATGTTCATGAGAAATCAGTAATGCATGAAGTTCATCCGCTGAAAATTGTGAAAGATCTTGTTTCTTCTATGGCCACAACAATATGATCAAACCTTGCTAATAAACTTCTTAAAATGTTTTCAACTCAAACTTCTTGATTGCCATTGTTTCAAAACAATTTTGTTATTTTCACCTTTGCCATACCTTATTATATTGTCTGGAAAATATGACATATGACATGCTTGCTTAAACTTTGTGATGGGGGCAATCCTTCCAAATATGCCGTCACGCACTACTTGCAAATATGCCCTCATACACTACTTGAAAAAAACAGGGCTTTGGAGTCGTTCCCGTTGTCAATATATTCTCTGATGTTGCATCACTTGGTTCATGGAACCCGTTTTCTACACCTCGAGAAAATAAAGCCTTCAATGCAATTGCCCGATAATCATAGTTATTGCAGCCTTCAATGCAATTGCCCCATAATCATAGTTATCGCTATTAAGTTGAAGAATTTGAGTATTGGTTAAATTTGTGCTTGGAGCTGTCATTTCTTACTCGAGAAGAAAATAAATCTTTCAATGCAAGTGCCCGATAATTATAGTTATTGCTATTAAATTGAAGAATCTGAGGATTTGTTAATTTTGTGCCTGAAGCTGTCACTTTTTACCGTTTAAAAACATGACTCGCTAATAAATCTTATATTTTTACACATGCTGTCATAAATCCTTGCAGTAAAAACTGGTTCTGATAACACTGCCCGTAAAGGAAGAACTGGTTCTGATACCACTGCTGTAAAGGAGTCACTGCCGGTAAAGGAAGAACTGGTTCTGATACCACTGCTGTAAAGGAAGAGGACCTTGTTACCTCTCTTAACAGCTACCTTGACAGTTTTTGATGGTTTGGAAATGTTCTGCCAACTATTCTTTTAATTACTGAAACTATCTGTAATTAATTAATTTTTTGTTGAGAGCTCCCATTATGTTTTGTGGAATACTTAACACATAGCCAATAAAAGCTGGAGGGAAGCTTTGCTATATATACTTCTGTTCAGTCTCCAAGCGTACTACTTACACCATCAATTAGAGTGAGCAGAGCTTGGAAATGCCACATAAATAAGAGATTATGGGTAAATTTTTAGGGGGTATTTACATGAAATGCATGATGCTCGCTTGCTTGCAGAGGTCTCTGGTTCGATCTCAGCAATGGCCTTGATTACTTCAAAACTTTGCAACCATTTCACTGATATAAGCTCGGGGATCCGGAGCTGAATTGCCAAATCAAGGTAAAACCAACCAGAGATGGACTGCATCCAGAGTGTGAGTAGGAGTAGCATGAATGGCCAGAGGTATGATTTATTGTTATTTTATTACCCGAACAGACCCAACTTATGACACTACACTGAATAGAAAATGAGGATATATTTCCCAAATGAGGATATATTTCCCTTGACAGTAAAACATAGAATCTAAATTTACATTCTGTGAAATCATCTGCCCTAACAAAATAGGGTAAAAGTGAGTATGTGCAGTAAAACTAAAATGAAGATTTCCGAGATAACGCCAAACAAAATATAAATCGTTTATTTTAACTTCATATGACAAAGTACATGGGTATGAAATTCGAAGCTGCAGCTCCAATTAAACGCAAAAGACTACCAGATTTACAGAGACCCTTTTAACACTATGATTGACACAGTGAACACAGATTCTTATGCGCCCACCTATTTTTGCTCATCAATTCTTTCTCCAAGACGTTCATCCTATCAACTAAAAGCAAACTTCATGATATATTTCTCAACCGTACATTAATGTATTAAATCTAGAACAAGACTAAGATAAAGATAGAGCATGGGTGCATATAAACAAAAAATTAATTTCCAAGTCTTTAAAAAATTGCACGGTACATATTCTAGTTGCACAGTACACTCAAACTTTTACTGCTTCATTTGCTCGACATAGATATTTAGAGGAATTTGATTGACTTGAAGTTCTGCAAGAATTTTCACTAAGAGTGAATACATGCCTAGGCTAGCAATTTTCATCTTCAGATTGCCTTTTTACCTTATCCAAATTTTTATTCAATATACTCCTGCAAATTCAAGGCGAGCAGGAGAAGATGCTCCAGACAACAATGGGAGAAGAAGTACAAGAAAGCTGGGAATGTCACCGCTCTTGTACTGCTTCTACGCAGAGGCTTCCCTTGGATGGCATAAATGGGAAAAACTTGGAATCTGGAAATGATCGAAAAGTTTCATGGAGTCTTATTGGGTAAAGCTGGAAAACTCTGGGCTATTTTAACACCACGACTAAAACTCATTGGCCAGTTTAAGTACGACTTAACTTTGAATCTGTGGAAATAAAAGTCTTTTCTAGTAAAAAAAATTGGGTATTTTTTATTGGAAATTGAATTAGTTTTTGCAGGTGCTTGTTTAGGGTTAAAAAGGAGTTGTCTATAATGCGATTTTTTGGAGATTTCGGTGACGAAATCCGGTGGAAGAAATTGAGGTTAATATTGATTTGCTGCAGTTAAAATAGTTTTTAATTGCGTATTTGGATTCAGTACCCTGAAAAATCCATGGCACCCTTTAATTATGCAGAAACCAGCTATCAAACTTGGGATTCCAATAAATTGCTACGGGATTTTGACCGGAAAAACCCACAAAAAAAGCTTTCAAAAAATCTCATTATAACCAAAAGAAAGTTGAAAATATGTTATGTGCGGTGTACCCAATATCGAGATGGCCAGTACAGGCGAATCGCTCTTGTTTTAGTTTCTTGAAAATATCATCAATAGCACTATCGAGATGGCCAGTACAGGCTAGCTTTTGTTGTAGTTTCTTGAAGATATCATGAATAGCACGGTGAATGTAAATTTATTGGTTAAGAAATTTTACATTCTGAACTCACGTTTATGTTTATATAAATCTATTTTTCCAATGAAATCAGTAAACGGAACATCTTCGGAACATTCTTTCTCCAAAATCACATGAGAAGGAAGACACTCTTATATGAGAAGAAACTCTTATGAGAAGAATATGAATATGAGAAGAACATATGGAAATTAGAATTATGGGAAATAATTTGTATTTTATTAAAATGAATTTCAAAGTTTGAACTTGTTAGTTTGATCACAATAAAATTGAAAAGAAATTAAATTATAAGTTAGGTTAATAATGCATTACCGATGGTTTTTAAAAATGAATAAATATTTACAGTTTTTAAATTACAAGTATATAAGATTTTTAAATTTTAAATTATTTATTAATTATTTTATTCTAATTTAAATTTAAAATTTATTAAAAAACAAATTTTTAGAAATGTAGAGTATTCCAATTTTCTATTATTATGTCAAGGATTCTTTATTATAAGTCCATTTCAAGTTTATTTGAGCAGTCTAGATAAATCTATTAACAAATAGATATACCATTTAAAATTAAGATTCACATTAAAAATAGATCACATTTTCAAAAAAAATAATACAAAATAATTTTAAAATTTATATCAAAATCTCACATTCATGAATAATTTAATTGACAAAAACAAACTAAATCACAGATTAAAAAGAAAAATAAAACGTTTTACTCCCATGAGCCTCGGAGGATGATAATGCCCATGGATTTAGATCCCACAGCAGTCCAATTCTTACCCACTTTTGAAACAAGTGTCCTCCACCTTTCATTTATTACACAATAAAACAAACAAAAGATCATAGGGACGAAACACAGCACGTGGAAACCCAAAAAAATATGAATGAAAGCAAAAAAACCAATTCAAATGAGTGGAGGATGGACAATCATTTCACTCGAATGTTTCGAATGTTACTATTTCGAGGATGGACGCTCCTTCAATTCAACGGTTATTTTTTCACGGAGGTACCGATAAGGAGGCAAGCAATATTTCCCATGCTATTGGGTATTCAACGCGGTTTAAGAGTACTATGATGGGACCTCAAGTCTGCTGGCAATCGTCCTCAAGTCTGCTGGCAATCGCATAGCGAATTCACCATGCATACATAGGCATGTAAAGGGAAAGCCCTCCGGCCGGGAAATGACTCCAACCTCCACCGGAAAACACTGAAGCGACCTGCAGGACTCGCATTTGCATTAGTGCGATAGTCATTTGAATTTTGAAAACGCCCGCCCAAATTCTAGATATTTTAATTTCAAATTCGGGAATGGTTAATCAGTTTCATCTCATGGCGTCGTTGTTACTGCCCCACACGAATCGTGAACCGGCGTCCTCGTTCAGTGATTTGAATTTGGAATTTGAATTGGTTTGCAGCGCCAGTTTCGTTTTCAGCTGCAACTATTATCGCGTGATTGAATCGACTTTGAGTTGTCATCGATTGTTCACAGTTCTCCGATGTATACGCAGAGATCCTTTTGAGTAATGGGTAATGGGCTTTGTTGCGGGTGGAAGAAACATCATCTTATCGAGGGTTAATTATGCTGTAGAAAATAGGGTTAATTATGCTGCAGAAAATTTAATAGAAAGCACGCAATTGTTTGGAGCTTCCCAGCCATCCCATACTTCAGATTTCTCTAGTTGTCGCTAAAAAAGTGGAAATTCCATTTAAAGAAAAAAAAAATCACGATAATTGTATACGCAATCCATGTGCGTTTTGACAAAGCTTCGTATTTATTTATTCAAGAGTCAATAGATTGAAGGATGATTTATCAGAGGATATGCGTAATCTCGATGAGTGCATTCCCTCTGTGCTTAAAACAATAGCCAAGGCTCTATCAGTCGAGTTGCCGAGGGCATTTCTTCATAGACAAGATAATGCATGGGTGTTCGCGAGGGGCAGTTCTGGCCTGGCCTCCGCAGTTTGTTTAAAAGGGCCATGAATCAGAACAACAGGTATAAAATTTCTCGTTGTTTATTGCTTGAATTAGAAAATACAGATGCTTTAGCTAGAAAGTTGTACAATATTCTATTGGCTGTGAAGCAACAGAAGGCCATAAAAGATCATGGAGAGGTGAAAGAGTGAGTGGACGCGAAGAAATGAGTCGTACATTTTGATGAAGGGATTGCTGCACAGAAAATTCAAGAAATTGTATAATGCTCTTATTAGAGTTCTCGATATAAAGTGTTCTTTTTGTTCAAAAAATTGAAGAGATAGACTCCTCTGTTGGTTTTATAATTATAGCTGAGCTACGGTTTGGAATTGCTTCCGCACCAAAGAGTCCAGATGTAAAAAATTACTAATATGATCGCCACCTTATCCACTGTTTTAATGATTTGTCATCAGATGGGACGAAATTCCCCACTCTGTCTAACAAATTAGAACTTTCCAGAATCACAACCTCACGTACCTAAGGGTAAATCCAAAAGTTAAGTAGAACATTACTGGGAAGGGTAAATTCAAGGGCAAAATTGAGTAGGGATGTGCTGAACGGAAGGATAAATTTAAATAAGGGTATGCATGACTGAATGATAAATTTAAACTAAGAGATGCTTGAGGGAATCAGGTGCGGAAGAGTAAATCCAAAAGTTACGTCGAACTTTACTGCGAAAGGTAAATTCAAGGGCAAAATTGAGCAGAGGTGCGCTGAACCGAAGGATAAATTTAAATTTAAATAAGGATATGCATGACTGAATGATAAATCTAAACTAAGAGATGGTGGAGGGAAGGATAAATCCAAAAAGCAGCCAAATCAGTCAATATATAAATTAAAACTGGGTTTTTGTGTTCTTCAATTTTAGTTTATGCCTTTTTAACTTTATGTGTTTACATTATTTCCCAGTATTTTGTGGACTGTTGATCAGTTATAAAAAAAAATGTTGGTTGGTTTTAGTGATAGTTTCGATGAAATAAGAGTTAAATTATAATGCTTTAAACAAGGTTAAAATGAAGGGATATTTGACTCTTTCAAAACATTCTTTGAAACATTTATCTAAACAAAGTGTTCTTTCTTACTATAATGTATTTTGTATGCTATATAAGAAACTCTTCCAAAATTTAATTACCTCTTCATTTCAAAATGGAAAATAATACAAGCTTCCAAAATTTAATTATCTCTTTATTTCAAAATGGAAAATAATACAAGCTTCCTACCAGATTAAGAAGATTACATTGACACTTGGTGAGTGATCTATTTAGTGATAAAGAATACATGTCAAAATAAAAAATGACCTCCATTATAAAATAACTTTAGAATGAAAAAAAATGGTCATAATTATCAAAACATAAGGACTAAAATGTCAATTCAATCATTAAAAAGATATGGCTCAAGGAATTTGTCATAGTGCAAATTGCTTATCATGAGGTGTGCAATGTAAATACTTTTATAAATTAAAATTGTGAGAGAGGGACATGAATTCCATTGCCTTAGGTAGGAGATTTCTTGAGGGAATTGCTGATTTAAATATCACTCCTTGGTTAGATCACGAGGTTACTCGCTTGGTATTTTTACGATTTTCTTGCTACATGAAAATTTGAACTCATTATGTAAGCCATTAAATGTTGGTGGGTGCATTTTGATGTACTAGTTCTTAGAATTAAATTGGGTTGCAAGAGAAGTATACATGCCCATGCTGCCTTGAAAAACATTACAAGGAAGGGAGGATATAAGTTATGAAGATTTGACTACACTCGCAACAAGGGCAATGAGAGGAAGTTCTTGTGCATGAGAGAAAAGAGAAGGTGGAGGAAAGCAGAGGGGATTTTGTCATTCAATTTTCCTATTCAACTCTCATGGAGAAAGGGAGAAGAGCAGAGGAAAAGAGAAGGGATCTTCATCTCATTCATTCACATAGGCCTTCACACACTCGACCAACATTCAACATATAACAAGAGAGAAGAGGGATAGAGCTATATTGCTGAGCTTTGAGGAGAGTAATAAACTAGCTAAAGGACCTATCGAAACTTGTTGGGCATAAACATGACAAAGAGTAGTGATTTTCCTTCAGTACGAAGAGGTAGTGTGCCCTGGTTGTGATCCGGCTCAACTATGTATTCGTTGAAGGTTTCTCTTGAATGTGCTCCACCTCAAGCCTTATAATCTAGTTCGGGTGTGATTGCTGCAAGTAATCTTGGTTGCAACTTTCTATGGTTTGGTGGAGATCCTTGTCCAAACTCAGCTTGAGTTTTGGACAAGGACTCTCCACCCAACCATAGAAAGTTGCAACCAAGATTACTTGCAGCAATCACACCCGAACTAGATTATAAGGCTTGAGGTGGAGCACATGCAAGAGAAACCTTCAACGAATACATAGTTGAGCCGGATCACAACCAGGGCACACTACCTCTTTGTACTGAAGGAAAATCACTACTCTTTGTCATGTTTATGCCCAACAAGTTTCGATAGGTCCTTTAGCTAGTTTATTAGTCTCCTCAAAGCTCAGCAACATAGCTCTATCCCTCTTCTCTCTTGTTATATGTTGAATGTTGGTCGAGTGTGTGAAGGCCTAAGTGAATGAATGAGATGAAGATCCCTTCTCTTTTCCTCTGCTCTTCTCCCTTTCTCCATGAGAGTTGAACAGGAAAATTGAATGAAAAAATCCCCTCTCCTTTCCTCCACCTTCTCTTTTCTCTCATGCACAATAATTTCCTCTCATTGCCCTTTCTGTGAGTGTAGTCAAATCTTCATAACTTCTATCCTCCCTTCCTTGTAATGTTTTTCAAGGCAGCATGGGCATGTATACTTCTCTTGCAACCCAAATTAATTCTAAGAACTAGTACATCAAAACGCACCCACCAACATTTAATGGCTTACATAATGGGTTCAAATTTTCATGTTGTAAGAAAATCGTGAAAATACCAAGCGAGTAACCTCGTGATCTAACCAAGGAGTGATATTTAAATCAGCAATTCCCTCAAGCAATCTCCTACCTAAGGCAATGGAATTCATGTCCCTCTCTCACAATTTTAATTTATAAAAGTATTTACATTGCACACCTCATGATAAGAAATTTGCACTATGACAAATTCCTTGAGCCATATCTTTTTAATGATTGAATTGACATTTTAGTCCTTATGTTTTGATAATTATGACCATTTTTTTCATTCTAAAGTTATGTTATAATGGAGGTCATTTTTTATTTTGACATGTATTCTTTATCATTAGATAGATCACTCACCAAGTGTCAATGTAATCTTCTTAATCTTGTAGGAAGCTTGTATTATTTTCCATTTTGAAATGAAGAGATAATTAAATTTTGGAAGCTTGTATTATTTTCCATTTTGAAATGAAGAGGTAATTAAATTTTGGAAGAGTTTCTTATATAGTATACAAAATACATTGGAGTAGTAAGAAAGAACACTTTGTTTAGATAAATGTTTCAAAGAATGTTTTGAAAGAGTCGAATATCCTTTCATTTTAACCTTGTTTAAAGCATTATAATTTAACTCTTATTTCATGGAAACTATCACTAAAACCAACCAACATTTTTTTTTTTATAACTGATCAACACTCCACAAAACACTGGGAAATAATATAAACACATAAAGTTAAAAAGGCATAAACTAAAAATGAAGAACACAAAAACCCAGTTTCAATTTATATATTGACTGATTTGACTTTTGCTTTTTGGATTTATCCTTCCCTCCACCATCTCTTTGTTTAAATTTATCATTCAGTCATGCATCTCCTTATTTAAATTTAAATTTATCCTTCCGTTCAGCGCATCTCTGCTCAATTTTGCCCTTGAATTTACCTTTCGCAGTAAAGTTCGACTTAACTTTTGGATTTACCCTTCCGCACCTGATTCCCTCAAGCATCTCTTAGTTTAAATTTATCATTCAGTCATGCATATCCTTATTTAAATTTATCCTTCCGTTCAGCACATCTCTACTCAATTTTGCCCTTGAATTTACCCTTCCCAGTAATGTTCTACTTAACTTTTGGATTTACCCTTAGGTACGTGAGGTTGTGATTCTGGAAAGTTCTAATTTGTTAGACAGAGTGGGGAATTTCGTCCCATCTGATGAAAAATCATTAAAATAGTGGATAAGGTGGCGATCATATTAGTAATTTTTTACATCTGGACTCCTTGGTGCTGAAGCAATTCCAAACAATAGCTCAGCTATAATTATAAAACCCACAGAGGAGTCTATCTCTGCAATTTTTTGAACAAAAAACACTTTATATCGAGAATTCTAGTAAGAGCATTATACAATTTCTTGACTTTTCTGTGCAGCAATCCCTTCATCAAAATGTACGACTCATTTCTTCACGTCCACTCACTCATTCACCTCTCCATGATCTTTTATGGCCTTTTGTTGCTTCACAGCCAATAGAATATTATACAACTTTCTAACTAAAGCATCTGTATTTTCTAATTCAAGCAATAAACAACGAGAAATTTTATACCTGTTGTTCTCATTCATGGCCCTTTTAAACAAACTGCGGAGGCCAGGCTAGAACTACCCCTCGCGAACACCCATGCATTATCTTGTCTATGAAGAAATGCCCTCGGCAACTCGACTGATAGAGCCTTGGCTATTGTTTTAAGCACGGAGGGAATGCACTCATCGAGATTACGCATATCCTCTGATAAATCATCCTTCAATCTATTTACTCTTGAATAAATAAATACGAAGCTTTGTCAAAACGCACATGGGTTGTGTATACAATTATCGTGATTCTTTTTTTTCTTTAAATGGAATTTCCACTTCTTTAGCGACAACTAGAGAAATCTGAAGTATGGGATGGCAGGGAAGCTCCAAACAATTACATGCTTTCTATTAAATTTTCTACAGCATAATTAACCCTATTTTCTACAGCATAATTAACCCTCGATAAGATGATGTTTCTTCCACCTGCAAGCAAAGCCCATTACCCATTACTCAAAAGGATCTCTGCATATACATCGGAGAACTGTGAACAATCGATGACAACTCAAAGTCGATTCAATCACGCGATAATAGTTGCAGCTGAAAACGAAACTGGCGCGGCAAACCAATTCAAATTCCAAATTCAAATCACTGAACGAGGACGCGGGTTCACGATTCATGTGGGGGAGTAACAACGACGCCATGAGATGAAACTGATTAACCATTCCAGAATTTGAAATTAAAATATCTAGAATCTGGGCGGGCGTTTTCAAAATTCAAATGACTATCGCATTAATGCAAATGTGGGTCCTGCAGGTCGCCTCAGTGTTTTCCGGTGGAGGTTGGAGTCATTTCCCGGTCGGAGGGCTTTCCCTTTACATGTCTATTTATGCATGGTGAATTCGCTATGTGATTGCCAGCAGACTTGAGGTCCCATCATAGTACTATTAAACCGCATTGAATACCCAATAGCATGGGAAATATTGCTTGCCCCGATAAGGATGGGTATCTCCGAGTCCAATACGGATGTCAATTCTTTTCAAAAAAATTCATTTTTCGAATTCCGTGAATAACCGTTAAATTTTTGTATACATTTAATATGACCTGTAAAAATGGATATCCAATAGTAGTGCTTTCTTTGACCACGATACTTTAAGTATAAATATAACCATTAAAGATGGATATCCCATAGTAATGCTTTCTTTGACAATGATAATGACGGTCTATCTAAGACAACATTAGGATGAAGGTTATATAATGTTAAACCTATTTTCAAGAAACATAATGGATGTTTATACTATGATATTATATTAATAAAACTTGAATTCTCATGTGTGTTGATGGAGAAGATTTAAACTCTAATTTCAATTTAGAATATATCTAATTTATATTTGCAATAGTAACATTGATATTTTATATGTTTTCTTTACAAAGTCGTTCGTCAAAGAATCTGCATCTTTTGTTGAAGAACTTAAGGGTATTAAACTTGACCCTAGGGACATTCTTGTGAGTTTCAATGTAGTCTCTCTTTACACTTGTATCCCTATAAAGGAGGCCATGGAGGTTATCAACCGGTTCACAAACCCTCATACTGCTAGGTTGGTGGAGATGTGTCTCACTTCCACTTTTTTCAACTTTGAGGGTGAGTTCTTTAAAAACTTGTGGTGTTGCCATGGGCTCTCCCTTGTCCCTCGTTGTTGATAATATCTTTATGGAAGATTTTGAATCCAAGGCTTTGGCCTCAACTAGGCTCTTACCTAAGCTATGGAAGATATTTGTGGATGACACAAATGTCATCTGGTCTCATGGCCAAGATGAGTTGGATCTCTTCTTCAAACACCTTAACAGTCAATCCTCCACCATTAAGTTCACAAAGGAACAAGAAGTCGATTGGTGCCTTCCTTTCATCAATGTTCTTATTTCGAAGAATAAGGACGGTTCCCTCTCCCACCAAGTGTTTCAGAAGAAAAATCATACTGAGCAATATCTTCATGCCAACTCCCATCATTTCCCTGCTCAAAAGTTGGGTGTTCTCAACACGCTTGTTACTTGTGCACTGAGAATCTCTAATGAAAAGATCCTCGATAAAGAGAAAGCCCATTTCCTTAATGTCTTTGTCAATAACGGATATAGTAGGCACCTTGGTCAGAGAGCTTTCCTTAAAGCCAACAAGGATTCATTGGTTAAGAAAGACCCTAAAGATTGAGCATTAGGGGTCCATCTACCTTATATCCAGGGGACCACTAATAAGATTGCAAGGATTCTTAAGAAGCATAATGTTCCCTCAACCTTTAGACCTCTTAACACCCTTCATAAATCCCTTCGATCGGTGAAGGATATGATTGACCCTAATGACATGAAAGGTGTCTATATTATTCCCTGTTCTTATGGGACCCCCTACGTTGGAGAGACTGGTCGCTCTATCAATTAGAGGTTAAATGAACACTCAATAGACCTAAAACATGAGAGCTCCTAGTCTTCTGCCCTTGTAGAGCATGCCGAAAAGACCAAGTATCGTGGTTGTATTGAGGAGGCTCGGGTTCTTGCTAAGGTTCCACAGTTTCACTAGCGAAACTTTAGAGAAGCCATTGAGATTGAACAAATACCAAGAAATCTCAATAGAGATGATGGCTAGAAGATCAGCAATTGTTGGATCCTTTCCCTCTATTCTTAGTTAGCTTTTTCCTCCTTATCTTCTGACCCATCTTCTAAATTTGTTAGAATGATTACGTATACCTTAGATATCTTTAGGTTTTAATCTTTTAAATAATTTTCCATCTTATTCATTCCCTTAAATTTACTAGATGATCCCTTATACAACTAATCTAGAATTTATTAGGCTCTACTTATAAGATATGCAATCCTTTAATAACTTAGGATTATTAATTATTAGGTAATAATAATATAATATTATAATTTTAAAGTAATAATTATATCTATAGTATTAATATTATAGTTATAGCGATATTATAGATAATATGTACATAATATTTATTTATTAATCATTATTAACATTTAACATAAATATAGTTTCTTTATATTACGCCTTAAAACTATTCTTAAACAAGTTTAGTAAAAAAAATATAATATTCATAAAATTATTATTTTAACACTCATGAACCCTGAATATATTATGATAATAGATATTAATTCATTGAACAAATAAAATTATTATAATTAAAATAATATTAAATAAAATATTGGTCCATATCCTTAATCCATTCGAGTCTGATTAGTTGGTAAAAGTTAGTCGTTACATGGTCAAATATAGTCGTTAGTCCAGGCCCATATAGCTGCTCCCTAGTCAAGCTTAGTTATTGGAATATCTGCTCTCCCTATTTAACATACAACCATGATCTGATTATTCAACTTGTCCTAATGATGGACCACACTCGTTGGTTCGAAACACATTGACAATTATATCATAATGTGATTTATGACAAAAAATCTTCTCATAACTTGTTATGGATCACAGAAGTCTCAATTCAAAAAGATTAAACATATTTTTCAATTTATTTATTTACTTGAATTAATATAGTAAACTCTATTTTATTTTTTAAATGAAATGGAGGTTTATATATTGATTATTTAAAAATGTTACAGAACTACAATGTAAAATTTTAACCATCCATTTTCATGGAGAGTGAATAGATGATTGCTTAGGTAATTTTTATTCTCAAATTGTCTTCCTCCTTTCTCCAAATTTTCATTTTGGATACTCCTACAAATTCATCAGTCCTACCTAGCACATAAGAGAAGATGCTTGGGATTGCAATTAGAGAAGAAGCTCGAGACAAAAATTCAGAACTCTTCTTGCATAGTTTGATCTCTGTTAGCTCTTGTAATGCTTCTAACTAGAGGCTTCCTTTGGATGGCATAAATTGGAAAAATCAAGATCTAGATATGACTGAAAGGTTTAATGAGTCAAATTGGGAAAGGCTCCATAACCGTGGGCTATTCCAACACCAAGGCTAAAACACATTCCCATCTTATATCAGTGTTTAGATTTCAAGTGGAATCTATGGAAATACGTGTTTTCTTGTAGAAAAAGTTATGCATATCTTGGATTTTGTATTGGAAATTGAATTAGTTTTTGTTTGCTTAGAGTCGAAAAAATATGATGAGTTGTGTACCCAATACCAAAGATGGCGAGTAAATGCGAAGAAATGCAAATCACGTTTGTCTTATTTGCTTGTAAATATCATCCATAGCACTGAAATATAAAAATTGTCAATGATGATGATTTCATGGAAAATGGACAGGTACAATGTCGCATGTAAATATAAAGATTGTCAACGATGATGCTTTTATGGAAAATTGACAATGTGAAGTGTAAAAGAGGTTAGATATAGTTAGAATAAATTATAATTTTTCTTATAAAATAATTTACTAAGTTCACTCATTAACAAATTATTCATGAAGGAAACAAAGCACAACACTCTGATACCAATTGAAATAAACAATACAAAACAAGATGTCGGTAAACTGTAGCTACAAAAACTTAATTAAACACAAATATGAAAGTTGAGAGTGGGATACATAACGTTGTTCAGCACTTATATTTATACAAAATATGATTTTGTTACATAGATTAAATTCTCATCTTCGAGCTTCAACGAGTCCAAACGATGTTGACCCTTCAAACTTTAGTGCGTCGACGCAATGAAGACTAAGGCGGTGGACGCACTAGAAGTGGTCTCGCGGTGAAAAATTTAGTGAGATAATTATGTAACAAAAATTCCCCCCCTTAATTATCTTACCAAAAAAATTGTTGAGGATTTTCTAAATAGGTCTACAAACTAATCTTGTAATCTATAGAACTCGAGAAACATTGTCTTCAGTTGTTATTATCTTCTATTTGAGCTTTCTTCACACTGAGCATTCTTCTTTTCTCTAATTATTGATGTCCATATAAAAATAAATCGATCTATCGATATACATGGGTACCATTAGTTGTACTCACCAGTTCTCTAGGAATCCTTTTCACCTACATGGTTCATTAGTCATGTTAAACTTTTCTTAACCTGATCCCTTAAATTCTGATTCCATCTCACATTTTAACTTCCTCAATTAGACATCAAGTTTAGGTACAAGTACACCTACCACCTTCGTATCTACATAATGGTTAATTCCCCAGCTTGATGTCACATCCTCTCCCTATTGAAGAGGGATAAACACTACAATCCTGACTCAACAATTACAAATCAAGCTGAGTACAAGTACACCTTTTGTATCTATCTAGTGCTCAATTCCACAACTTGATATGACATGTTGTCTCCTCCTAAGAGAGATAAACATTGTCTGTTTGGCTCCAAAAGGCTTAAAATACACCTAGAAAATCCACATTGGGGTGTTGGGTACAACCGAGCATGCACCCCTTTCAACACAATGCCTTATTACAATAATCTCAAGTCAAATACATCAAGTCAGATACAACAAATAAAAAAGTCAATAATATTCCTATGTGACAATTATTTGCTTAAACATATAAAGCCCATTTAAATGTCATGACAATGTGAACCTTTACCTCCTCTATAGTTTATGTAACAACAAATTTTCTCGTTGTGACCAATCCACAGAGAATCTATTCCATGAAAGGTTACATACAGCTCTGCGCTCCAACTCCTACTCTTATGTTAGCAAATTTTAACATTGTCATTTTCTAAAAAAAAAAATTCACTACTCTAGTGCCAAACACAATTTCACATCACAAGAAAAGAAATTTATGTGTGTCTCTCATAATGGAAAAAATCCATAAATAGAAGCAACATAAATTCTGTAAACATTCCAACTCAGCTACACAAATAACATATCGCTCTTGCAAGAAATGTTCAGCATTTTGAATCAACTACAACAACAGTAGTGTAGCTTCATATGCAAAGCCATTCAGATAGCTAACCAGTAATTCCCACTGTATTCACAATCTTTCAGACATAGTTTTCAACACTGCTTGCACAATCCCACACACTTACGTAGCAACATAGTCACACAAAAAACCAACTCCATGATCCCCATACTCTTTTTCCTAACAACTCGTTATTACACTATGGTTTCTCTATAGATAGTACCTCGAAAAAATTATTTTGACTACACCCATAGTGACTCTTAGCCCTATTTATTACCTAACAAGGGAGTTACCTCCACTACGTCTGAGTGGTGTATGGCGGTGTTGGTCTCACTTAACAACAATGGCTCTATTCTAACTCACTGGATCACCACTTCTAATGAGTTATAACTTTTGCAACTCTAACTTTTACAGAAACAAGAGCTAGCTATTCTTCACTGATAATCAAAATTTTCTTCCATAGATCCTTCCTAAACTTTTATGTTGCCAAGTTCCAACACATTCATTTATAGCTACCAACAACAATTGCTTCACATCACAATACTTTACGGCGTTCACAAACACTCAAAAGGTAGATCCTTCCTCAGCTACTACTTAATGTTGACCGAATCCCCTTCCTTACCTTCTACTCAATGCAGGAAGTCTCTAGCATACACTCTTGATTCCGTTGTAGCTACAAGTTCCAATATTGCACTTAATGATATAGGTTTCCTTTTTACAACTTTCAGAATATTCAAATTTCCATCGTACATGACATTCCAAACACAAACAATTTAAAACTAGTTGCTTGGTTCACATGCCCATCCATAAAGCTACGCAAAATCTATTGAACTACATCTCCCTAGGCCCTCCCATGAGGGAGTCGGCCCAGAGCCAACTCTGATATCAAATTGAAGGAAGCATAGCACAATTCTTTGATAACAAATTGAAGGAAATAGAGAACATTGCTCTAATATCAATTGAAAGAAAAAAAGCAAAACAAGAAGTCAATAAATTACAACTACAATTGCTTGATTACAAAAAAATATGAAAGTTGAGAGTGGGATACTCAACTTTCTTGAGCACTTATATTTATTCAAAATCTAAGTAGGTTACATAGATTAGTTTCTCTTCTTCGAGTTTTACATAGATTAGTTTTTCCTTTTCGAGTTTCAATGAGTCCAAAAGGTGTTGACCCTTTGGACTTTAATTTGTTGAGGCATTTAAGACTAACACGGTGGAAACTCTAGAAGCAGTCTGGTGGTGATAAAATAGGTGTGATAATTACGTATATAACATTTCATTCATTGATTAACAAATTATTGATATTGAACGTAAATTCCTAAATTTATTAGTTAAGAAATATAATAAATGAACCTGAATTCATGCTTATATAATTTGATGTGAATGTCACAAATTTATTTTTCAAATCAATTCCACATAAACATTCATTTTCATGAAGGCCAAAGATCTATCCAATAATTGTTTAAATCATAATATTTTAACTGAAGTTCCATACTCAACATCTTCCTTGAAGAACTTTCTTCAAAATCACATGAGAAGACACTCTCATCAGAAGAACATACAAAAATTAGAGTTCAAGGAAACAATTTGTATTCTATCAAAATCATTTTCAAAATTTCCTTTAGTTAGCTTCATTTGATAGTAAGTTCACTTGGCGACAAACTAGTTGAATTCAACCTTATCTGTTTCGGTTACTTTGCAGCACAAGACATTGGCCTTTTAGGAACTATCACTTCATTGTGCATTTTACTTTGGCCTCTCCGCTTACCCAATGGGCTGACATGGTTCACCTTATATCAACTTAGCCAAACACAACAAAATTTTCAACTAGATCACAATGTTTCAAAATCTGGAAGGGTAGTTTGGTTCACAAGCTTATGATTCGCAGAGTATAAGTTGTCATCTCTGGTGTTGCTCCGTTGCCAGCGAGACTAGGCAATATCGAGATAGAGTAACACTGGAACACAATAATTACTCCACTACCAGTGAGCTTGGTTAGTACCCAGGTGGAATTGCCTGTTTAACCTCTCTGTGTAGGAAGCCTTTCTCTTCTTTCCACTTTGTATTTTTTGAAAACAAGATTGTGAATAGGCACTTATATATTTTTGGGGAAGAAGACGAATCCCGACTAATTGAGAGCATAAGAGGTTTTTCCTCCAGAGAAGCATATACGACCTTTGATTTAGGTTTGTTCGTTTAAATGTTTCCTCTTCTCCATTTCTATTAGTTGGATTAAGCTTGAGCACACAAAGCAGAAGATTGAGTACAGGCATGGGGTTTCCCAGTTTGGACACAGGTTCATGGTTTAACCAGAGCTTCCCTTAAAGGCAATTCGTATTTTTCGTCTAGGCTTCATTGGCCAAAAGTTATAGCCAAGCACAAGTGCTACAGTGTCACAAGACTCTTTAAACTCAACCACATACTTATTCAAAAACCAGAAAAATATAGGAAAACACTTTATTTACAAAACAAAACAACAAGACAATAAAAACAAAGAAAAGAAAACAAATCAAAAACATGAATGTAAAGCAGCAAAACAAAAGAAAGTAACATAGCAACAACAAGCATTCTATGTACATGGGTGAGACGCAACCCCATATCATTGAAAATAACATTTTAAATCTTGGTCATTGATAGGAAGGTTGTCAATCCTCCCCTCAAGTGATTGCAATCGATACATGTGTTGGCCAAGTATTTCGTGAACTGTGTACAAACTAATCCACAAATATTGGAACTTCACGTGTTTTCCTTTGACTTCATGGGGTTTATCCCATTTCAAAACTAAATCACCCACAGTGAAGCTAGCCTTCCTTTTATACTTACAAGAAAACCATCTCCTGATATGGTTCTGGTGGAGGCTAGATATTTCTTTTGCTTTCATTTGTTCTTCCTGTAACTTGTACAATGTGTCCATCATACGTTGAATCAATAGACACGGCTTTCCTTGGGATTCTTGGGGTAGCTGAAGAGAAGGCAAGTAGATATTGGGTGGCAAGATGGATTTTCTTTTCTATATACAAGGAAGTATGGAGATGTGTTCAAAGAGGGCTTGGGTGTAACACGATGAGCCCATAATGCATTCACTAGGCTGGAATGCTAGTTTTGCTGCTCAGAGTAAATTGTCTTTTTGATGATGCGAATAAGATTCTCATTTGTTGATTGAACAAGACGATTCCCCTACGGGTAGTATTTAGATGTGTGTTTAAGCACAATAGTATATTTCAATGCAAAATCATATAATTTCAATCTAGAGAAGTAAGTTACATTCTAAAAAAAAGCGATACAGGAGCATCAAACGTCGAGATGATTTTCTGTTGAATGAAGCTAATGACTTCTTAGTCGTTCACTTGTTTGAGCGGAACTACTTTTGTCGACAACGTGAAGTAATTTGTAACAGTGTTGCCTTGATGAATGGGGCGATATTTCCCCAATTATGTCTAAGCCCCACTATGGAATGGTTCACTCACTGTAGCAAGATGTAGCATGGCTGCTAACCATTGTGTTCTATCTACGCATCACTGATAGACTGGTTACTTGTAGGCATAAGCATGTACATCCTTAAATAGTGGAGGCTAGTAGAAATTAGTTCTCACGAATTTATGCTCAGTTTTGTTACCCACAAAGTGACCTCCCACTCGTTCATCATACATGTCACGTAGTACTCTCTGTGAATCTTATGCCTCTAGGCACCTGAGCAAAACCTCGTTACCATGCTTTATGTAAAGCACTTCGTGCACCAACTAGTAAGATAAGGCTTTGAGGTGAAGTGTGCTCTTTTGCTACATGGAAAGGTGAAAGGGAAATGTGTTGTGCTCAAGGTATTGGCACACTTCTCCATACCAAGAGTTACTATGCAAAGTGGGTGGTTCTCGTTCTATATTGTACATCTTGATTTCTTACTTCCAACCCGCGATCTCTTTTTCTTCCTCTTGGGTTTGTAATCAATCTGCTGTAAGTTTGGAGAGGCGATGAACCTTGGTAGTGTGAATATTGTTGAACAAGAAGTGCTCTAACTATTGGATGTGGCACAAAGACTATGCAATGATTTTTTAGTAGGTAGTGTCTAAAATGTTTCACCACCTTGTATAAAGCATATGTTTGTTTATCGATAGCGGGATAGTTGAGCTCGGGTCCTTGCATGATCATGCTCATCAAGGGGATGGGACATTTTTTGTTCAGATCATCCTTCTGTTTGAGCACTCCAATGAGTGAATTGTCAGAAGCGAAGGTATAGAACAAGAAATATTTGCTAAAATTTGGGCTCTACAACACAGGTGCATCTTCTATTTCCTACTTGATAAGGGAAAATGCATTGTTTTTCTTCTTACCCTAGCTATAGATTGCATCCTTCTTGATCATATCTTGGATGGGTTTGACAATTTGTCCATAATCTGAGATGAACTCTCGAGGAATTTTATCTTTCCCAAGAAGGATTGCATAGCTTTCTTGTTGACTGGGTGAGGAATATGTGTGATAATCTAAACTTGGTCTGAATCAACCTTGATCCCACTCTTGGTGATGATGCACCGAAGGTGGTTCCCCTCAGATAATGAAAATAAACTCTTCTTAGGATTAAAGGATATCTCGTTCTTTTGACATTGCTCATATATCTTCTTGAGGTGGCATAGGTGATTTGATTGCTTTCTTGAAAATATTGTCACATAATCAAGTTAGATCACCACGCTCTATCTGATGAGCCTACGAAAGGCGATGTCCATAATGTGCTAAAAGGTTTTGCCTCCATTTAGAAGCTCAAATGACATTATTTTGTAAGAGAATGTACCCCACTTGGTACAGAAAGTAGTTTTAAGTCTATCAAGTTCTGCTACCGGAACTTGGTTATATCTAGAAAATCGGTCAAGGAGAGAAAAAATTCCAGCTCCAGATACTGTCTACAAGATATGCTCCATAGATGACATGAGATAGTTGTCTTCGTCTGACGCCTTATTAAGATTTCATAAATCAATGCACAGGTGGATGTCCTCGAATTTCTTTCTTAGAGGAACTGAATTCAAAACCCATGTAGAATGACAAACATTAGATATGATCTGAGTATCCAAAAACTTAGTCAATGCTTTGTGTATGAGGGGTTCAAGTGATGGATGTAATTTTTTGAGTTTTTGCTGAAAGAACTTGACCCCTTCTTTGATTGGAATGATGTGTTGGATTATTCACGTGTCATATGTTTGAAAATCATCATATGTCCATGTCAATATAGCCCAGTACTGTCTGAACAGGCAAGAAAAGGATTTTTGTTGCTCCAGTGTGCAACATGTACTCAGATTTATGAACTACAAATCCTTTTCTAGTCCTTGGTTGATTTGTTGGTGCATCAATGTGGAACTATGTATTTTGGTGTTCCTTGTCCCTTTAAATTGGTTCTACAAGCCATAGAGTTTTTCAAGCGACACCACACGTTTGGGGATGGGGTTTCCTTTCATGTCATCGGGTGTGTCTTGCAAAGATTGCTTGTGCACATCTTCATCTATGGTTGGATCTTTGAAAATGTCAACATTGGCCATAAAGTGTAGTATATGTTCATCATCATCAAATCCACGCAAATTAGTTATGTTGTTAGGGATAGATGGCTTATACAAAATCTTAATAGTAAATCTATTTCTAAGCAGTGTCATCCTAGCAGTTGTATTTTCTACAGCGTCTGCAGCTGCATTATGCATTTTTGGTACATATATGATATTAA
The DNA here is from genome assembly GCA_000404065.3 of Pinus taeda. Classification (NCBI taxonomy): domain Eukaryota; kingdom Viridiplantae; phylum Streptophyta; class Pinopsida; order Pinales; family Pinaceae; genus Pinus; species Pinus taeda. The sequence goes on from APFE031125373.1 coordinate 73,270, forward strand.
AAGCTTTAAAATTAGAAATAAGGTGCCATACCTCTTTCTAGTAACCTTCAAGACAAGGTGAGACACAATGTATGGTGTTACATAGTTTCCTTACCACAATCCTAAATCATCTACTACATTAAGCATAACTACATTGAGGCTGAGGACTTTTTGCAAACCCAACACAAGTGCTTCATACTCAGCAGTGTTGTTTGTGCATTGAACTCCAAGCGTCTTGAGACTAAATCCTCTCTTTTCCTTGGGTAGATCAAAACACACCGTGCTCTAGAGCCATTCGATGTCTTTGATCCATCAAAAGACAAGGTCCAAAAACCATTTGTATAAGGACTACATGTCACGCTCGTACTTCCTACACTACTACTACTTTTGTTACAATGTATGGTACAAGTTTCATTTTCACCAGTTGGGTAAGGAAGTAGACACAACTCTGCATCTGGTGGTGTTGGGCTTGGTTGTGCAAGATAACACCCCAGCTCTGTTTCTAGAAAATAATTTTCGAACAAAATTTCTGCAAAATCCAATGGTTCAGTCTAACCATCGAAGGGAGTAATGTTGTGCTTCATATACCTCTTGGGAAACACTTGAATTCGGTTGCTTCTTCCCTGATATGGAAGCCCAAAATGTGACGATTCTATAGCAAAATATCCATGCAACTTACTAGACCATTCTCTACTGATCATTAAGAAGTATGCTTCTGATATGTCAACTATCATAGTATTGATGCACTGGTGAACATGTGCGTTGGGTGATAATTGAATGATCCCATCCTGAAGTTCACCAATGGTTGGTACACATGTTCGACCAAGTTGGATGATCCTTGTGGCTATGATTCTCCATTGCAAATTGATCCTTTTAGGAATGGAGAGTGGAATTACATTGGCTAATGCACGAGAGTCAACCAAAAATTTGTGGCCATTGAAGTTGAAAATTTCGAAAGAAAACAAAAAAGGTGGGAAAAGCGAGTTCACTTCTTCTCTCTGAAGTGCATTGAGTAGAGATGTGAGTGATCGAGGAGACTTACTTGATCCCTTTCTAGAAGAGGTAGCATTTTCTATGGACGTTTCCCCCATTGCACGAAAAAAAATATCTCGCTGAACCATGAGTTTGGTGAGTTCGTACAGAGAGAGGCTCGTACATGTCTTCTTCATGTCTTTGACAGTGTTGTACTCTAAAGAAAGAAGGCTCATCGAGCTATCTGGAGCAACATTTTTGTTTGTGTTGTCTAGTGGAGCGCTTTGAAGTGAGCTTCTCATGGACATATCTTTCATTGGAGTTGTCTTCTCAGTCTTGTTTTGTATTTTCTATGTTGAGGGTATTGATGGGTTAAGTTTTCTAAACATTTGCTTGAATTTCTCTTTCGATACGTTAGTAACAGTCAGGGTCCCTTGCCCTCTTAGGTTATATCGAATATTTTGTTTTAGGGCCTCCTTCTCATTGGTTGTCTTCTCCTCCACAATGTTTAGACGCTGGTACATGTTGACCACATGCCCAGAAGTGAGAGTTTCAACAAATGTAGCATACTCTTAATTATCCTCATCTTCCTGCTCAACCTGGTCACTGCGATTAAGATAATCGTTCATTCTTGAAGCCACGGAGCCCACAACTCAGTTCCAATTTGTACAAGTCTTCTTTGAGTGTTGCACTTAGTAGATATCACAGAGGTTATCTTTACCAAGTTGTTCCACTTGGAACACAACATTTGAACTCTGGGCAGATTTAGCGGAGCGACTGTTGCTACTACCTGATGTCCCACTCTTTTTGCATGCAAAACTAGAAGGTTTGTTCCTCACTGTTGTCTCGTTTGTCCATTGTTTAAGTTCTGCTACTTTAGTTGTCAAGGACTAAAGGAGACGAGTAAGGATCTCAATTTCACTTGTTTCTTTTTCCTTCACCTTAATCACAACAACTTGTGACTTCCTTCACACATCTTTGGAATCATTCGTTGATTCATCATGGATGAACCTAATCGTGTGCAAGTCTTTCTCCACATCAATAGACTCTTGGAAATTTTTGGATAGTGTTGTTTTCGAACCTCGCTTGATGAGCTAAGAAATTTTGGTCAGTAATGTGGATGTGTAGTATTGGATTGTGATGGAGTCATGAGTTTTAGTATCTCTAGTGAACTTAGTCAGGATACGGTTAAACCTCTGGTTGGAATATTTAACTTTCTCTTTCGACTCCACCTTAAAACTACCCAACTCTTTCAACAACATGACAAGGGTTTTGTCATCAACAATTTTTTCAAGGAAAATTCTTTTGAAAATCCCCCAGTTCTGAATGGAGTTGACAAGAAGATTATTTTACCATACAACTTCTCTTTCACCTAATGGAAATGGAAACAATCTACATGAAACATCATCATAATGTACCACAAGTGTATGCATATGTAGGTAGAATGTGTCTAGATGGTCTTCAGCCTTTACTACTCTCTCATGGTTATATTTCGTTAACAAGTTCTCTGCTTACCTTGACATCTTACCAAAGGCACTGTGGAGTGCCAATGGGTCCTGTGTCATCTATTATAGATTTTTAAAATCCATGTCTTCTTCTTCTTCATAGTCCTCCTCTTCTTCTTAATGAAATGTTTCAACCTTTGAATCTATTTATTTGTCTTTGCCACCACCACCTTCTCTTCCTTCCCCTCCGCTACCTCCATCAGAACCTAAGCCCAAGAGTGTGTTGTTAATTTTTTCTCGTTGTAAGAAAACATGAAATTCCTCTTCATTCTCAACAACTTCAGCTAACTCTTCAAGAGTGGCGAAGATTACTTATTCAACATATGAGACTACCATTCCTGTGGATGTGTTATTTTGTTTCCTCTGCAAAAAGGGAAGGTTGTGTACTCTTGGGATTAGTCCAACAGATTTGACAAACTGTCAGGTGATGTTACAAACTAAGCTAATGTAATGATATGATATTTCTTATTCAAGTGTGGGACGTGAGGAGTAACCAACTTCAGACTTGTGCATGGAAGAGAGGGAGTTGGTGTTACTGCCTTGACCAGATGATAAATGCATGGGTTGAGAGGAAATTCAACCATAAAGAACTAGTGGCCCTCCTTCTAGTGCCAAAAATGTTAATGGTGTTAGACCCACCAAGATTCAAGGGGTCTCCCTAGTATGAAGTCCCAAATAGACCTCACACTGTTTGGTGTATGAGTTTGATCCAGTATGATGGATTGGTTGCCATTATTTTAAAGATATGCCTTAACTCTTGGTTGTCAGCACATGAGAGTGGTTCACTTAGTCTTCAAAAAGTGAGGTTTGTGTGCCTTGTGACTTCTTAGTGTAACTTGTGTCTAATTTCTTTTACTACAGAGGGAGAGGGTGAGAGTGAGTCTCAAGTTTAGAGGTCATAGTCCCAACTCATGTAGAGACACACAAAACAACAGTATCTGTGCAGCTTTAGATGGAGTAATTCATAGGGGTGCAGAAGTAACAAACACAAAGTGAATAGATAGCATGTACAACACCCAGTGGAGTAGTCCACATGAGTGCAACAAAATTTGTAACAAGTTTAAAAGAATGAGTCTGTCTAGTGTCTAGTGGAGTAGTCCACACGGGAGAGACAGTGATAACAACTGAGACGACACAATTCTAATAGTTTGTGCACTAAAACAACCCAAATAGTTCAACTATCTTAATACAAGTTAAAGCAACATGTATTACAAGAATCTAAAGAATAGCCTTACAAACAAATATAATATATGTGTGAAAACGTGCCAGCCTGTTAATAGGATTTTGAATTAAGTGAAAGTTCCAAGACACATTCGTACACCATACATCACTAACCCTAGTAGTGGGGTGTTGGAGCCACTACTCGCTCATCAAAGAAAATACTGTAGACTCTCAAGGCTATGTGGGAGGAGGCATTGTGAAAAATAATTTGGTCATACAATGTGGGGGTATATATATCAAAGGGGGTATAACTAACCCTTGTGACTCTTTGACTTCCATCATGACTATTTGATTTCCTATGACTTTTCAATTCCACATGACTCTTCTATTTCATATGTGGGTCCCTTGGACTTCCAATTTGCATTACATTTATTACAACAGGTATGGCCCATAGTAGTGATGTGGCCAAGACAACTCATGACACTACTGACATGTGCTAGCCCACTGTCGTTTCTGTTTTGAGCCGTTGTGTTGCTGAGTGATGATATGCTCTTGGTGTAACATGTCTTCACCTCCACATGGAAAAGTGTGCGAGGTCTTCGATGGTCTTGATCTTTGCTTGATTGTGCATGTGCATGTTTCCTTTTTTCTCACTTGATCAATGTGCCTCATGTGTTCGTTCAACCACGAGAAAGTCTTCTAACATGCACCTCTATCCATCTCGTTTGTTTTTGTGCCATGTTTCATTGATGTACATGTTCCTGCTATCATTCCTTACGAGATGACATCGAATACCAAAATTTCTAGCCTACCATGATGTAATGTTTTCCATTTTGGTGCAAGTGATTGGGAGAGGGACAAGGAATTGAGACTACAGGAGCACAATATAGGCTAGGATGCAGGGCTGTGGAGCACTGTTGGGAGAAAATGCACACATTTCACTTGGAGAAAAATTTTCGTGATCTGAGAGAGTAGTAACAATTGTGGGGAAAAACCCATTTGGGAGACAAAATTGCACAATTTCCAGGAGGAAAACCAGGCGGGGTGTTAGGGAGTTGCTAGGCCAATCTTCCTAGTTTTTCAGGGGAGCACTGGGCAAGTCACCCAATTGGGATCTGTGAAATTTCTATGGGGAGGACAATGCGAAAAGCAAGAGACACTAGCAAAAACATTTGCGTTGTTTTTGAGCTAATTGCAAGGTGGGGAATAAGGGTCAGACATGGAAACTCTCCATAATTCCTAAGTTGTTTGCAGAAATGGAAAGAAGGGTTGGCTATCACGATAATTCTACGCAATTCCTAGGCTATTTGTAGAGCATGCAAGAAGGGTTGGATGGGCAACACTGTGCATTTGCTGGGCTAGTTACAGAGCACACAGAATGGGTAGGACAAGACAAATCTACGCAATTTTAGAGCTAAGTATAGTTTGAAGTCACAAATCAAGTTACTTTTCCGATTGACCATCCGGTGGCTGTACAAGAAATCTTGCGGGAAGCATATAGTGGATCGGCTTCTAGGACAACTTCTACATAGTTTTGAGAGTGATCCAGCTAGATTATTTCTAGAATTGCATAGAGTAGGCTGCCCGGGTCACTAAGATTGGTCCCAGTTGGCAGAGGCTGGTTCGGTCGACATATTTTTCAGGAAAATTGATTAAGTGTGAAAGTAGGTGTACTCATCGAGACACGTGTTAGTCAACAATTCTATTGCCACAGATAAGGATCCATCAGAGGTGGTTAGCCCATATCACGAAACATGCGTGGAATGTTGGTTTACCCAATTTCCAACAATCTCCCCCCAATGCGAGCAAGGTGTGTATCGAACTCATGACCTACGCACTAAGACCACTTGTTAGGAATCACAATTGTCGTTAGACCAAAACTTGTAGGTGTTAGTCAACGATCACATCCCCAAAGATAAGGATCCATGAGACACGGTTATTCCATGTCACGAAATACATGGGGAGTGTTGGTTTATGCAATGTCTAAAATATTTTACATAGTGATTGAATGATACAATGTGAACTTGATATATCTAATTTTTATTTTTAAACCATTAACATTAAATACTTTTTAATTTATTTAAAACAATGATATTATATTAAAAAAATTGAATTCTCAGATGTTTGAATGGAGAAGATTCTCTAATATATATATATTTTTAATTGCAATGTAAAGATATATTTTTTCATTTAGTTTTGAGAAATGAACTTTAAGTTGTTATTATAGAACTAAAACTTGAATTTAGAAATATATATATATAATATATATTATATATATATATATATATATATAAATATACAATGATATTTATATTAAAAATTGAATTCTCAGATGTTTGAATGGGGAAGATTCTCTAATATATATATATTTTTAATTTGCAATGTAAAGATTATTTTCATTTACTTGTGAGAAAGAATTTAAGTTGTTATTTATAGAACTAAAACTTGAATTTAGAATATATATCTATATCTATATCTATATATATATATATATATATAATATATATATATATATATATATATATAATTATGATTTGCGTTCATGAATGGTATAATGTGAACTTGATAAATTTAAACTTTTTAATTAAGATTAAATATATATTTAATTCATTTAATTAATTAAATTAATGTAATTTAATTTAATTTAGCTCTTAAATGAAATTGTCATTTTTAAATTGATTATTAAAAAATCTAGCAAAACCTCAGCGCAAAATCAAAACCTCTCATAAATATATGGAAAATTCGGGAAATTTATTTTTCAAATGAATTCGAAAAACAAACATTCTCATAAAATATAATGATAAATCATGATTCTCATAACTATAATAAAAAACTTTACTAAAGAACTTCTTCAAAATCACATTAAGAACATATGAAAATTAGAGTTATTGGAAACAATTTGTAGTGTATAAAAATTAATTTCAAAATTTAGACTAGTAAAATTTAAAGGATTAAATTATAAGTTATAAAATTAGGTTATAAGGACATTGTTATATTGATTGCTTTAAAAAATAAATAACTAGCATTTGCACCTTATGTTGCAAAGGAAATGCCGTAAGGCATAGAGTGGGGAATAATAGCATAGAGTGAGGAAGAATAGGTAATCAAATCTGTCAAAATTAAGATTAAATTGATCTATTAATTTTTCATTTACATACATTGAAATCGTATAAGAATCTCAAGTTATCATTCAAATAAATTTCTATAGTCCATGCTATATTTTAAATATTTTACTCTTTTGTCATAACTCAAGAATCTCAAGTTATCATTGAGATAAATAAATATATATAGTACATACTCGTTATATATATATGAAAAGAAGATCTCTACTATGACTTTCAATCTCATCATTTATGTTATGAGGAAAATTTATCTATGTTTACATTGCAAAATATTTTTCAAATTAGTTCATCAAATAAAAATTAAATTTCACAATACACTATTAAATTTTAAATATCATTTACATATATGGTTCAACTTCTTGATGAGATTGATTTTCCCTTTCCTATTTAAGTGTTATTCGTTCTTTCTTTTGTAGTTCTTTCTTTTGTAGTAGTTTCTCAAGTATTCTCTACAAGCCTCAATGTCTTTAATTCAATCATATTTTCTCTTGCAAACTTTGTTATTCCCCATGATAATTCAATCTATATAGATTTTTAAAATCAAACCCAAAAAGGTCACTTTCAAAATCAAGTCCGAACAAATTATTTACAAAATTCAGCAAAAAAATTAATAATTTTCAAAATCAAGTCCAAAAAAATAACTTTCAAAATTCAGCTAAAAAAAATCACTTTCAAAATCCAACCAAAAAAACTCACTTTCAAAATTCCACTCAAAAAACTCACTTTAAAAATCGAAAGTAATTTTTTTGTCTAAAAATTAGAGTAAAAAAAGCTTGGTGTTCAAAAGCTACATATGAAGAATATATGTGCGAAAATGATGTTTTGGTCAAGTTTATTTATAGCGTAACCAATTGTTACAACTGTTGGTTTACTCAAATGTTCCTTTGTGTACATGGTTCAATCAACTTATTAATGAACTCCCCTTGAATATAAAACTCCAACTGTCGAAGTCTACAACTAATATGGTCCACTCAAGTGTATCCAACCAAGACATGGCTCACTCTTTAGAGTGTTAAAAAACTATTTGATAGAGGTCACTGAACTAAATTATACAAGTTACCATGTCATGAAGGACACATGATAAAAGGGTATGCATATCTCTACAAGTCTTATAGTAATATCTCATTTTCATGTTAAATTGATACAAGTACAACACACTCCAGCGAACAAAGACACTAGGTACAAGCTTTTCAAGGACCACTACATCAAAAATCATAAACTTGCTACAACTATCATTAAAGTGTGTATCAGATTACGATATGGTCATGAGTCTGTTATCATTAAACACACCACTCAATATTTTACCTTCACTTGTTTATCCACTACCATCCAATATTTGTTATTACTGCTCCAACCAATATCCTCTACTACCATAACGCTTCCACAAGCACTATCATGAGCTTTCATCACCATGAGATTTCTTCTTCTTCTTTTATCTGTACTTGCACTCATGAATTTTATATATTTTTTTGCAAACAACTTATTATTGATGTTCATATAAAAGAAATCCATCCACCGAGATACATGGGTGCCATCCTCTACATTCACGAGATCGGTAAGAATCATTTTCAAACACATGGTTGATCAACATGTTAAACTCTTCTCAACTTATTCCATTTCACATTCTGCAATTCTTCCAGCTCACATTCCCCCTAATCAAAGACACAATTTCTCTGATTTCACATCAAGCTTATATGAGTCCATTTGCCACCCTCGTACATATCTAAGAGTATGGTTCCATGAGTTGATGTCACATCCTCCCTTTTCAAAAAAAGGATACACGCTATATGATTACCACACTAATCTATTTACACCTAACTCAACGGGTCTTCCCTACATGGTCAAAGCAAGAAGATAACAATCTACCGCCAAACACAATAAGTTCACACACCGACATCCAAACTTGGTCATCACTCCTGCACCTTCGAAGAACCTTTGGCCACCATTGGAGGACTTAGGAGAGCTAACAAAAAAATTGTTATCACCTTGCGGCAATTGCAGCATGTAGCTGAGTGGAATCGAACCAGGGATTTCCTCGAGGTTCCCGATGTCGATGAAAGAGTAACATTGTGGTACTGGTCAAATGCCACGTATGGTGGAAAGCTCCAGGTGTGACACATGGATGAACTGACCCAATCTCAGCTTGTGTGTGAGGATGAGGTGGTTACCTTCTTTGGCAAGAGCCGTATACGTGGCATATACCAAATCAGATACTTTGAGGTGGAAGCCATGATTAATTTCAATTAGCTATTAAGAACACTTGCCTCCTCGTAAATGTTGCATTTCCTTAACAAACTTTGGGAACATAAAATCATGTTAAAAACAAGCTGCAATTAACAACCTACTCTACTCTTCTCATGTTCTTAGGCCCTTCTACAAGGACTTAAGCCCAAATCAGCTCTGATACCATGTTAAGATGGTATAGAGTAAATAGATCTATATTAAACTTAATGTAATAATACATATAAATATATAAGGCTTTGTCTCAAGATAGACAAGCTATCTTTGACACACAATCTATTAATTAAGTGAATAACTCAACCACACACCAATATATAGAAAACTAACTAATTGAAGATAATCTCTTAAACCAACTAGGCTCTAACAACCTCCTAAATAATAGAAACGACTCCTTTTCCTAGAGACCATAACTCTAATTATGATAATGACCAATAATTGAACAACAAAAAAAATATAATCACACGCATAGATAAAACAGGTAGGAATTATATACTCCAACAAAAAAAGTGATATTTTCTAAATTTATTGATATCTTAGACTTGAATAGAGACTCATATATTATTCATTCAATTCTAACCGAAAATATTAACATCCACACTTTATATAGAGCTTTCCAAGTAAATGGCTACTCAGTATCACATTTAAATCATGAGACTACAATTTAAATTAAATGCAAAGAAACACAAATTAAAAACTAAATTAAATGCAAAGAAACACAAATTAAAAACTGAAACAGTGTTATAGAAATACAATCATCATACTTAAATTTCATTTTTTTTTTCACGGAGTTGATTGCCATTCACTTGGAATGTGTTTTCAAAAGGACATTTTCAAATATTCCATTTTGAGATGCAGTAAACGTACTTATGGAAAATTCTCTTTTTTTCTCATCCATTCCCTTTAAAATTCTTCCATATTCTACTCTTACTTAAGTTTTAATAACTTCGTAAACATGTTGATTATTTTCATTTCAAAGGAAAGAAGCATTCTTCTACTTGAAAGTGCTTTTTTGACCAAAGTATATGGAACTCACTGGAGGAATGCATGTAGTCGTTAAGAATTAGTATCATTCCCAAAGTATTCTCAACTGTGCCATCAATATCCAGTTTTCCATCCTAATGAGAATTCGCTGTGTCACACAATCTTCAAAAGAAACAAATGTACAAGAAACTTCATTACAGGCCTGGATATGAAAATAAATAAATCTGAGATGAATTGGCAACTTACCCTTAGAAATCCTTCAGTACATCTCTGTGTCAGTGTATTAGGCAATAAGGACATATTTTGCTTCAGAAGGCAATTAGAACTGAAGCTTGCATTTTTCTCACAGATAATCTGATTGAAAGTTCACCAATTTTGACAAAATAGAAGAATATATGTGTTGCTATCCACTTCAATCTTGTTTTACTCAAGATATACATTATTTGGTGAACACCAATAAATTTTTTGTTGAATACTTGTGCTTCATAAATATACCATTGCAAATGCATACACAATGTACGTTAGAAATGTAACCATAACTCTCAAGTTTCAAACTTATTTCATGGTATCAAAAAGCCCCCCACAATCATATTTTGCATGGCTCAGAGCATCACCAGGCACCTTTGTCATGATTTTCTCTCTAAGAAATTTAGAAAATTTTCCTGATCCTGGTTGGGATAATCCTATTATGTAAGATTTAGTCATCAACATAAACACTCTCCATCTTCAAAAGAAACAAATGGACAGGAAACTTCATTACAGGCCTGGATATGAAAAAATATAAATCTGAGATGAGTTGACAACTTACCCTTAGAAATCCTTCAGTACATCTCTGTGTCAGTGTATTAGGCAATAAGTACAGATTTTGCTTCAGAAGGCAATTAGAACTGAAGCTTGCATTTTTCTCACAAAGAATTTGATTGAAAGTTCACTAATTTTGACAAAAAGAAGAATATATGTGCTTCTATCCACTTCAATCTTGTTTTACTCAAGATATACATTATTTGGTGAACACCAATAAATTTTTTGTTGAATACTTGCGCTGCAGAAATATACCATTTCAAATGCATACACAATGTACGTTAGAACTGTAACCATAACTCTCAAGTTTCAAACTTATTTCATGGTATCAACAAGCCCCCCACAATCATATTCCGCATGGCTCAGAGCATCACCAGGCACCTTTGTCATGATTTTCTCTCTAAGAAATTTAGCAAATTTTCCTGATCCTGGTTGTGATAATCCTGTTATGTAAGATTTAGTCATCAACATAAACACTCTCCATCTTCAAAAGAAACAAATGGACATGAAACTTCATTACAGGCCTGGATATGAAAAAATATAAATCTGAGATGAATTGGCAACTTACCCTTAGAAATCCTTTAGTACATCTCTGTGTCAGTGTATTAGGCAATAAGTACAGATTTTGCTTCAGAAGGCAATTAGAACTGAAGCTTGCATTTTTCTCACAGAGAATTTGATTGAAAGTTCACCAATTTTGACAAAATAGAAGAATATATGTGCTGCTATCCACTGCAATCTTGTTTTACTCAAGATATACATTATTTGGTGAACACCAATAAATGTTTTGTTGAATACTTGTGCTGCAGAAATATACCATTGCAAATGCATACACAATGTACTTTAGAATTGTAACCATAACTCTCAAGTTTCAAACTTATTTCATGGTATCAAAAAGCCCCCCACAATCATATTCCGCATGGCTCAGAGCATCACTAGGCACCTTTGTCATGATTTTCTCTCTAAGAAATTTAGCAAATTTTCCTGATCCTGGTTGTGATAATCCTGTTATGTAAGATTTAGTCATCAACATAAACACTCTCCATCTTCAAAAGAAACAAATGGACAGAAAACTTCATTACAGGCCTGGATATGAAAAAATATAAATCTGAGATGAATTAGCAACTTACCCTTAGAAATCCTTTAGTACATCTATGTGTCAGTGTATTAGGCAATAAGTAAAGATTTTGCTTCAGAAGGCAATTAGAACTGAAGCTTGTATTTTTCTCACAGAGAATTTGATTGAAAGTTCACCAATTTTGACAAAATAGAGGAATATATGTGCTGCTATCCACTTCAATCTTGTTTTACTCAAGATATACATTATTTTGGTGAACACCAATAAATTTTTTGTTGAATACTTGTGCTGCAGAAATATACCATTGCAAATGCATAAACAATGTACGTTAGAACTATAACCATAACACTCAAGTTTCAAACTTATTTCATGGTATCAAAAATCCCCCCACAATCATATTCCGCATGGCTCAGAGCATCACTAGGCACCTCTGTCATGATTTTCTCTCTAAGAAATTTAGCAAATTTTCCTGATCCTCGTTGCGATAATCCTGTTATGTACGATTTAGTCATCAAAATAAACACTCTTCATCTTCTCTCCTCTACATATTTCTTCAATGCTTGCTCAATCCTCTTTCTTTCTTCGTTTGCGGAACTAATCAATTTTCCATTCAGCCCTTCTGCTAAGCATCTGACAAGAACAATTGCTTCCTCCATTGTTGAACATCCACCTTGTCCAATATAAGGATTCATTGCATACATTGCATCTCCAACAATGGTGACTGTTCCTTTTGACAATGTCCCAAATAACACTGCCCATGGACACCAACCTCTGAGAGGAGTCAAACTAGGTGTGTCTGGCAGTGTTCTCTTCACAATATCATGATACTCCTCTAGAAAATCTCTAAGCAAATCCAATGCTTCTTGTATGATAAGCTTGGGTTCTTGTGCAATTTCTGAGACTCTTGAGCAAAATATTGTTAGTGAATGAAAATTTTGATTCAAATTTGGATGTTACTGGAGGGCTAGATGGAATAGCCTATCAGAATACCTTGGAGACGTGATTTTCTATTTAAGAACAAGAAAACATCTGTGTCATTGATTGGAAAGTACCCAGCTCTCATACCATGTTGTAGATTGATATATAATTTTGGAATGAAGTCATGCCCTTCAGGGTAGGTAGACAATCCGCGACTTGTAGACCTTCCCAGGAATTTGGCGGGCTAATAGCCCAACCACTTAGAAACAATTGAGTTGACCCCATCACATCCTATCAAAACCTGTTGGTAGTTAAATTAAAGAATAAGAAAAATAAAATTGTACTGAACACGTCGCCATCAAATATATTTGGAAGAAGATTGAAAACAATAAAAAAAAGGGAAGGTTTCTTCATACTTTCTAAGGTCAAAGAACAAAGTTACAATACCATAATAAATCCTTTTACTAGAGAATGGCTTAATCTTACTTCAGGCAAATGGTAATCCAATGATACTTTCTGCTCCCAAATAACAGTAAGAAAAATGAACAGAGACAAGTTACCAGTAATAGCATTCATAAAAATCAAGGAATGGAGACAATGACCATTGACATCCATAAAAAGCAGAGGATAGGGACAAGTTACCAGAAATAACCTTTATAGTGAAAGAAAACCAATGAAAGTGACCTGCATAAACCAGTAGAAAATTGGCAGGATATAGGAATTCCAGGAATGCCATTGATAAAATAAAAACTGCCCAACCAAGCTCCACAGTTGCAAGAAGAAGATAGACAAATACGAAGTATGAGCCGACATAACCTACACATGCAGATGATCAAAAACATCATAAAAAAATCATAGATAAGCAAAGTTTCCGAAATGTGCCAAGATAAGAGGAAGTCAAGAAGAAAACATTATGCGATCTAGGAATTGTGAGTGTACCCTCCATAAGCTAAGAAAGATAATGCCATTAGCCTCAATGGTTAGTAGTCATAAGCCAGATGCAACATCTGTCTCCCAGGTAGGAGAGGTTATAGGTTGTGTCCCAGAGGTCACGGGTTTGACTCTAAGTGCTTAAGTGCTTGAAACTCAGGCCACAGGGCTTTACCCTATTTACACCACATCGACAACAATGAAGTTTTCAGAGGTTTCCTATGCATATTTGTGTGGAAAGAAACGCCATTGAACATGAAATTGAAAGTTTGATGCAAGACTTAGCAGATGATCTAAAACACCATGGGTAAATAAAATATCCAAAGATCATGTGAACCCTACAAGAGAACATCGTGCGATTGGGAAATAGTGAGTGAAGAACATTTGAAAGAGATTATAACCTTAAAAATGAAAATGAACTGAGAAAGTTTAAGCAACCCACATAGCCTAACTCAAAAATAGGTCGTCTCGGTATTGGTGTAAGCTTGACCTACTTTTAAGAGCGATCGACCAGGGTTCCATGTTCATTGTGATCTGCCCTACTTGCATGGCAGGAGTTTCATCATTTCAAGGAGATGAGACCAGGTACCAAGTTCTCAGAAATTATTTTGTTGGAATAGATACCCTACGACACCCCAGCGAAAGGAAGTCTGAACTTTCACATGTTTCTTGAATCACTCGCAAAACGAACTCAAATAATGGCAAAATACAGAAACAATAACTAAACCCTATAAGAAAGGCAATTTGTTTGTCTGTTTAATGGGATTTAAAGCTTCACCTTGGCCTTGATATATGTTCCATCTTCCAACATTATGGTAGGGAAATCATGATTGCTACTATCCGTGAATATATCAACAACTTTGGACTTATATCTTATGGTTCCTGCAGACAGGGCAGCTGCAAGAGCTTCCAGAAGAACCCCCCTTTCCACGCAACAAACTTCATGATCCCTGCCCAACACTTCCCTGATCCCATCACCTCATTATTACCAATAAATTAACAACTTTGTCACCTCATTATTACCAATAAATTAACAACTTTGTCACCTCATTATTACCAATAAATTAACAACTTTGCAACCACTTTCTATTATCAATCATAATTTGTAACGATTAAGATTATTACAAGCGGGCAATTCTCACCATTTTCCAGGGACTCTGTATGGAATTTGTTTGTTCATTTCATCCTCCAGGCAGATCATCTGTGAACTAAAATCTCCATGGCGATGGCCATGCATGAATTAGGGTTGATTTAATTCAATTGTATTAAATACAGGGCAGTGTCAGAGGATCTTACCCTTCTAATCGAAAATGGGTTGCATGAAGGTCATCTGCGACTCCAAGAGCATGCAGTGCCTTCCACGCATTATTCCAGAGGTTGAGCCAACCAGTTGCTCTTCCCTTGGATGAAATCTGAAGCCTAGAAGATCCATTAAAAACTTTGTCTACAAAACCTTCGCTGGGATAAAAGCTCATCAACCTACAAGCCCTTGGAGTGGGATGCCAGAGACGGATGCGCCCTGCTCAACGAGATTTGAAGCAGCAAAAAAAGTTGTTGAAAGAATATAAAAAAACTAACCTAAACTACATCCAACGGTCTGGAACGTTTTAATCGTCTAACATCTGATCGAATGGCTCAAACAAGTACACGTTACAATTGGGGAAGTTGATTTCAGAGGGGAACGCCTTACGGCGTAAATATTTACCATTAAAATTATAAGTATATATAAAATTTTAAAAATAAATCGTATACTATTATTTATTTTATTTAAATTTAAATTTAAAAATTATTAAAAAAATTGGAAATGTTAATTATTTTAACATTTTGTTACTATGTACTTTTGTGTATTATAAATCTATTTTAACACTTATTTTATCTATAAAATTATTTACAAATAAATATACCATTTAATGTTAGAGTTATTGATAATAGTTAAAAAAATATAGCATAAAATAATAAGATAATTTATATCAAAATCTCACTTTGTTGAATTATTTAATCAACAAACACAAACTAAAAATATAAATAAAAATTATTACTCTGATGACTCGAAGATAAAAAGTACATGGATTTTGACCTAATAACCCCCAATCCTTCCACACCTTTCAAACAAATAACACATAGGAAAGAGCATAGAGCTTTTCAAATCAGACCTATATCTATCTATCTATCTATCTATCTATCTATCTATATATATATAGAAGCGCCCATTATAATAAGTTGACTATCGACCATAGTTCAACTCAATGGTTACTATTTCAAAGATTGGAGGGCACTGCTTTAAAAATTAAAACAATGTTTATCTATTTTCTGAGTTTAGACTTATGTGATTTACATTAATCATAGCAAATTTGTTTGGAAACAATCACATAGGAACAATTTCGTTGATGTGTTTGGAACCATCCAGTGTGGTTCATCTTCAAGACAAGATGATGGATCAGATCCAAGCATTGAAATAAATAGACGAGGAGAACTAGCCGTTAGAAAAATAACTAGTTTGACTAAGTTATCTATTTTCTATTTTTTATTATTATTTTATTTCTATTTTTTATTTTAATTTCTTTAATTTTAATTAGAAAAGATTTTAAATATTATTATTTATTTATTTTATTAGTTAAAATGTTATAATAAAATAAATGTATAAAAACGAATAAAAATTATCTATTTCACCGATTCACACATAAACACGTGTATATCCGATTTCAATTTCACAACGATTCGTTTACTTGAATTACTTGGATAAACCCTTAATTATTTTTGTTTACGGCTAAATAATAAATATGACTATCCAATGCTAGCGCTTTCTTTGACAAAGGCAATGACCGTTCTATGTACACTAGGCAAAATTTCTGCACT
The DNA here is from genome assembly GCA_000404065.3 of Pinus taeda. Lineage (NCBI taxonomy): Eukaryota > Viridiplantae > Streptophyta > Pinopsida > Pinales > Pinaceae > Pinus > Pinus taeda. The sequence continues at coordinate 89,814 of APFE031125373.1, forward strand.
TTAGGAGGATTAGTATAACGAAGGTTATATAATGTTATTCCAATTTTCAATAAATATAATGGGTGTTTACTACTTCTAATAAATATAATGATATTATATTAATTTTAGAAGTATAATGGGTGTTTACTACTTAAATATAACGATATTATATTATTTTTCTTGAATTTGACATGTTTGGAATGGAAATTTTATAATGAGGAAAAAATATTTAAAAAAATGGATGGAAAAATACCTTTTTAGTAAATTTTAAGTTGCAAAAATTGTATTTAGAATATATTTATTTTGTATTTTATAAAGATATGAATGATATCGTGTAACCTTATTATATCTAAAATTTTCTTTTCCAAAAAATTAAGATTAAAAACACTGAATTAAAATAGTGTTTTGTAAATTGGTTTTATAAAAATATAAAAAACATTAGTGAAATGTTAACTATTCATTTTCATGACAAGTGAATAGATGCCGAGGAATGCAATTTTCATTCTCAATTTGCCTCCCCTAGTTTTCCTATATTAAATGATATTAATTTTTTTTATATATTTTCAAATATAACTTTTATTTAAATTTATAAATATTTTAAATTTAAAATAATTAGATTAAAATTAATAAAAAAATATTAATAAATTATTTTCATTTTAAAAATAAAAATCTAAATCTATAAGGGTTGAGAGGTATTAAATCTCTTTTGAAGTGAAAAAGATTTAAAATCATGTTGATTAATTACAAAAACTTTATTGGAAAAAAGAATTTCTAATCTTTCTTAATTGATCACAAAACCATAAAAAGTGACAATGTTATTTTTATGTTATTTTATGGGGTTGAGGGGAAAGAGTGATGATGTTATTATATGGGGTTGCCGAGGGGAAAGAGTGACGATGTTATTTTATAATACCTTCGTTGTGAAGCAAAATGAAATGCAAACTATTCATTATCATGACAAGTGAATAGACACAGAGGAATGGAATTTTTATTCTCAATTTGCCTTCCTTAGTTTCTCAAAATTTCATTATTGGAAATCCCTACACTAAATCTTCTGAGCACACAGGAGAAGATGTCTACAAATTGTGAACACTTGTTGTAGAGTTTGGTCTGTCCTACGTCTTGTATTGTTCTAACCAGAGACTTCTCTAGGATGGCACTCTAGGATGGCATAAATGGGAAAATTAAATATCTTGATATGAATGAAAGGTTTAATGGAGTCACATTAAGATGAAGAACTCTATGCTATTCCAATGCCACTCTTAAAAGGCATTGCCCATCTTAAATTGGATTTCAGATATCTAGTGGAATCTGTAGAAATAAAAGTATTTTCTTGTAGAAACAATGTATGTATTGTTGAGAAAATGTGATGTGTTGTGTACCCAATATGTTGATGGCCACTAAGGCTAATCTGGTTGATGTACTTTCTTGTAAATATCATCCATAGCATCGAGTAAAGCTAATTGCAGTTGTTTTAATTTCTTGTAAATATCATCCATATCACTAAAATGTAAAGATTCAAGAATGATAGCTGTTGGTTGATCTTCTCTCCCTATTTAAACCGCTGCCATGATCTTGTTCCTCAACTTGTCCTGATGGTGAACCACAATTGTTGGTTCGAAATGCGTCAACAAATGCATTATTATGTGATTTCTGTCAAAGACTCTCCTGAAAGAATATACATGTCATCACTTCTAATGGCTTTTGCAACTATATTTCCTCATTTAGCATTTCTAATCTCACACTCGTTATATATGAAAGTCACCTCATGCCCATTATCACACATCTGACTCACACTGAGGAGATTATGCTTCAAACCATCAACATAAAGCACATTTTCAGCTTTGGTCTTCTTGTCCAATCTAACTATTCCTTTTTCTTTGATGGGAACAACTGCATCATTTCCAAAACTGACATTGCCCTTTCGGACTATTTTAGTTGAAAAGTTTTTCTCTTATCACTGGTCATGTGCTCGGAGCAACCAATCTCAATCAAACATTGATCATGTTGATCATGAGCTATCAAATCAAGCTCACAATTTTCTTCCTTTTTCTTCCATCTTTTCTCAACTTTTTGTTGATTATATGTTTCTTGAGTGTGTTGCATGAAGGAATTTGGAAGGCTATAACTACATTCACTATATTTGTGACCAAATGTATTGCATCTAAAACACTCGATCTCATCCATTAGTGGATAAAAAGAATTATTTCCATTGTCATGCAAAATATATGGAACTTGAGCAACTCTTGATTTACCAAAATTTCTTCTATGAAACATTTTAAACCTACAATTTCTAGCTTTGTGTCCAAAATTATTACATGCAAAATAATAACCATAAAATAGTGTAGGATACCTAAATTTTTGTTCCCGTGACGGAGGAGTGAAATTTGAGGATCTTGCTTTCTTCAATTATTGATTTTGTGATTTGATTTCAGCTTCATTTTTTTTGTCATTCTTGCTAGTTGCAACAACATTTGTTTTATTTGCTTTCCCTTTCAAAGCATATACACAGATGGTACTTGGATGATATTTGACATTTTGTAGAGGACACTTAATCCCTAAACCAATTTTGTCCTCCAGTGACATTTGCATGTAGAGGATATTTTGCAAGGTTTCAAATCCCTTGAAAAATTTATGATTTAGGTATGCTTTACTTTCCTCTTTTGATAGATTGGCCCTTAATGAAACAATTTCTTCTTCAAGTTTGTGACAATTTCTTTTAGATTCCTCTAGCTTACTGATGAGCACATTCTCCTTCATTTTCACTTCTTCCAATCCTCTCTTTAAGCATATGATATATTCTTCATGAGTGCATGCAATGGGAGCTCCTTCAATGTTCTGCTTCAAATATTCATTTTCCTTCTCCAACTCGGCTAGATTATTTTGTTGAACCACAATTTATTACAGCAAATTTTCTTTGAATTTCTCAAGCTCATACAAGTGGATCTTTAAATAACTGTCAACCAAGGAGTGTTTATTCTCCTTTATTTTGTGTATTTCCTCCTTCAGTAGCTTGTTTTTATTTCTAACTTTTCTTAGCTCATCAAGTGCAGTAATGACCTCACCTTCATAATCAATTTATCCATCCTCAAGATCTGATTCATCTTTGGACTCCAGGGCCATGAGAACACATTCATTATTCTCTTCTTCTTTTGATGAATATTTCTCATTGATTTCATCTAAAATATCACTTTCTTCTTTAGAGTAGTAACTCCTTCTCTTTTGAGATTTAGCTTTTCGAAATGTATGGGTTTCATCCTTTATTTTCATACCCTTCTTATTTTCCTCCTTTTTACTTCTTTTTTTTCGACATTTTGCAGAAAAATATCCAACTTCTCCACATTCGAAACACTTGAAAGGAAGCATTCCTTTATACTTTCTAGTGCCTCTCTTTAAATTATTGGAAGAATGAGCAAGTTCTTCATCAAATTCACTAATAGAGTATTATTCTTCTCCCTTGAATTTCTTTGGAAGTTTCTTGTGATTTTTTGTAACAACCTTGAACTTCTTGGAGGCCTTGAATGCAAGTTCACTAGATTTAGATTTCTCTTCAATAATACGCATCTTGTAAGATGTAAGAATTCCAAGAAATTGCTATATAGTGAGAGTGCCCAAATTAGATATTTCCTCAATAGAAGAAACCTTGGGGTTAAATATTTCTTGTAAAGACCTAAATATTTTTTGAATAATGATGTCATATTGAAATTATAAATATATTCTCTTTATTAGATTCATCAATGTTTCAACGCTTCTAAAATGTTCTGCAATAGTTTAATTTTAATTCATTTTCAAGATCCCAAACCTCATCCTATAGGTTTTTAGATTTATTTTCTTCACCTTATGATCACCTTAATAGTTATTCTCAAGTTTGTCCCCAAATTCTTTACCTGATTTGTAATGCATGAATTTTAATCAACTCATTCTCACCAAGTGATGCAATGATGACATTTCTAGCTTTGGCATTGTTTTGATACCTCTTCTTTTCATTAGTGTCTGAAGGAAGAACATCAAGAACATCATATTTAGACACCACAATAGAGAATACATCAACACCTAAACTCATGAGGTGCCCCTCCATTCTCATCTTACATAAGTTGTAGTTTTCACCATAAACAAATGGAACTTTCACATTGTTGGCATAAGGGGGCCCGACCTAGGTTCAGTGTTATTCATACCAACCAAAAAAACCCTAAATGTTGGCCCTTCGGCAACAACCTACGTAGCATAGGTTGCAGTCTCACACAAAGCAGTATTGGGGATGTTAGAACCAAGTTTCTGCATTTAGAGGCCTGTGCAATGGTCTCGTAAGGTTCTTATAGCTTAGATATGCCTTCACATAGACCTATTCCCTCTAACAACTGGCTACTGCAGCTTTATAAGAATGACCTTCAGACCTTCGCAAAGGTACTTGATTGTACTTAACATGCATAAAAGACACAGATTCACTACTTTCATGCAATAAACTCTATATTCAGAAGCCTTTATAACTTAGATCTACCTTCGTGCATATCTAATCTTTCTGATGAGTTAACTACGGTAGATTTATCTAAGGAATTCACAATCTCTGTGAAGGGGGTTAATTATAATAATTATGCATCAACATTACAGATCCATCTGTTTCATGCCAAAATTAAGAATTACTTCAAATAAGATAGATCAGAAAGCAAAGATACGTAAACTTAAACAAAAGTAAATAAACAAGGCACAGATGCACGAAATTGGCTCAAAATTGTCTTTATTAAGATGTAAACATTGAGATACAGACTTCTTATCCTTGCGCACTAAGCTGCAAGGGCCCCCGCACTTAGTTGCAGACTTACCAAGGTCTCCGTGCACTCGGCTATAGGAGCCTTCCCCTTTCACCTAAGTACAGGAAACATACGTTTCCTACCTTAGCACCTTGCCCTTACAGTGATTCTCTATCAAAGGTTATTTGTTTAGACTCATTATGACTCAATATATATAGCCTTTCATTACAATACCATGGCTCGTGGACCATGAGTGACTCTAAAAACCATCCTATCATCTACCCATACAAGGGACCAATGCCCCTTTGACTCTTACTTAGCTTCATGCTCCATTTCCACATTTCGTGGAGAATTTACATTCTTTCAAAAAAGTTATTACAAAAGGTGACTTTACTAACAAAATTTGGCCCGAGGAACCCCATCCCAATAGGTTCCCAACATAAATATGGTGACTCGCCCTCAAGTCACTCAACTGGTTTCTCCACTTTATGCCAGAGTTAACTAAACTCCATATTCAGAAATTCAATTTTCATTGTGCTCTTTACGTTGTCCTGTTGCACTTCTTCAACCAACTTCTTTGTAATTGGCCCCTCGATTGCGAGGCACATTGTCCTCTGTGTCTGCTGGAAAGTCTTTAGCTTCTCTTGGATAGCTAGAGTAATCTAGCTCGCTTCCTTCGTCCATGGTTGAAGTTGAGCCTTCAAAAATTGTCCTTTGTGTTGCAAATCCTGAATCTATGCTTGCAACGCCTTCATTTCTTGTAAGTGCATGAAGTGTTGGACTGACACAAAAGTACACACAGTCAAACTAATCTCATTGAATTTCAGTTGTGCCTCTCTAATCTCTGTACCTAATCTCTGCAGGTTTGAGTCCTCCTGCAAAGTGGTCCATAGCTGCTTTGCATGTTCAAAGAGACAATTGAAGCCCGTTGCTTCATTATCCAAGGTAGACAGGTGTTCTCTGATGTCTGCACCACACTGCTCCCTGGCCTTTAGTGGAGTAGTCAGTTGTTGTTTCAACTGCAATTTTGAGATCTTCATCTAAAAATTAAAGGTAACTTTGCCAACCTCCTCCTTAGACTCTTGTACTGACAAAAATCTCAACCTTTGCTGAGGCAGTTGCATCCTCTGGAATGTGTAGCTTTGGTATTGAATTACACGCTTGTGTAATTACTGCTTCGAGGCTCTAGCTTCACACTGCTAGCTTTTCCTTTTCCTTAAGATCCTAAACCATTTATGTGAAGATCTACTCATTGTTTTTTTTAACTTGTCTAATCACTGATAATGCGCATTGTTATTTTTTTCGAAGCACATCAGAGAACCCCTGATGAAGCGCATGGAGGGTCTCAAGGGGTAGCACAACTAAATTTATACCCATGCCCTTGATCTATCCGAGCTAAGAAATATCTTCCTTTTATTCTACACGTAATATCCCTTATGGAAAGGGAATGAATTTGAGCTACAGAGTCCACTTTGTTTCCAATATTCTCTTGCTTGCGTGTTGCAGGCTCACTTGAAGCCTGCTCGCATGTCCCACGCTCAACTGAATTTCACTTTCTTGAATCTGAAACTTGTGTAGATCCCTCTGGATTCTTCCCAACGTCTACATGTACTGCTGCTCGAACTATTGCAACAGTTTTGTTGTTTTATCTCGTACTTTGTCCCTGATCTCATCCAGGTCACCTTTAGTGAGGACCATTGGATCTGCGTGTGCCGTTTTTTCTAATTTTTTCTTTTTCCTTGGTCTGATAGTTTTCTCCTTTTATTGTGTTCATAGGTTGAAGGGAGTGTTATGATCATTACCCCAATGTCCTTCCTGCATGGATTTTTCCTTCTCTTCAGTATGCTTGGAAGACTATTCTTTGACTTCTATTGTGGCCTCTTTTACAGTGCACTCTTTATCAACAGCTGCCTTGGCAACTGCTGCTTTAGCAGCGACTTCTTTTTTCTTCTGCTCAGCCAACTCCCACACTGTTTCTTGTGCTGTTTCTATCCATTTCTATGAATCTTCAATCTACACGAAAGATCCCACTCCACTTTTGCTGGTACCTAGGCCCAAATCTGTGAGTTGTCGCCACTCTACTAGCCATGAACCTAAAATCTCATGTACATTAGCCTTCGTTACCAGGCGTCACAACTTTAGCCACATCTTCTTAGGGTCTCGCCTCACGCAGATAGATATGTTATGAAAATCGGCCTTAAATTCCACGATGGCCTGCAACTGCTCAAACAAGGTTGGAGACAACCTTGGACTTTGACTTATCAATGTGTGGAGGTCTATCTTGACCAATATCCAAAAGAGTTTTGACTCTGTGATCCTCTCCAGACCCTCCGTTGCCCATAGAAAACTAAACTTCATTTCCTCAGGTAGATCCTCATCCTGCGGAGGGAACTGACTATCCTCCGGGAGTCTCCATGCAACTAGAATAATTAACATCAGGAGCCAGGCATAGTGAAATGCCTTGCTTTCCTCCTGTGTTTCGTGATAATTTGCTAAGAATTCCTTGCAAAGGTAGTATGCCAAGTTGTATTGCACCACCTTTGCACATTGTGTAGCCAACAAAATTACTAGCACCGAAAACTCACCTGTTTAACATTTTATCACAACCTTCTCAGCCAAAATCAAAGTGGAAAACTGCAACGCTAGGTCTGCAATAGAGTGGACATAGTATCACGTGACTTTGTGACCAGTCCATACTTAGTTTTCATTTTATATGCAAGTTCCTTCTCCTTGACTTTTCATCCAAATTCCTTAGCTAGATCTGCCCCTTTATAGGGAAACTTTGCCATTCTATGGATCAACATGTCTGTTATGGGGATGGGTTTGTGTAACCACAAGCACCCATCACACACCAGCGTGAGAAACTAGTGTAGATAGACAGTATTTATAATTGACCTGTGAAAGTGTGCCACACACAACATATGTAGCAATCCCTCTTGCCCGACACCTTTTATCCATTTCATTAGTTTCAGCCTAGTGACCCCAGTCTCTTGATAGTAAATCTTGGTCATGTACTTATTGGTGGCCAAATGCGGAAATTTCTCATGATCAATGAGATCCAAATCCTCTAGCTCTAACATGGAGATACACGCTAAGAGTGTGCCCTTAAATACCACTTCTTCTAGTAGTAGTGACGTAGAGATTGTGAACTTTCTCGAATCCAGGTATTTGGTTACCTTCACTTTTCCTTTCTGTGGAGGAATATACGCTGGGAGCCTAGTGATAGGCTCGCCGTCATCAACATTTAATTCCTCAACTCCATCACGGAGTTCTTCTACATCCAAATCCACAAGTTCCTTGAACTTCTTTGCCTTGTCCTTCCCCTCTTTCTGTTGAACCTTTGTAGGGTTCTTCCTCGGTGATTGCCTCACTAGTACAGGTTGTGGTTTCTTTTGCTTCTGGTTAGCAATAGATTGCTTTTGCTTAGGAAACTGTAGTGTTGTAGGAACATATGGCATGCCTTCCATTGATTCAAATTTAGGGGATTCCTTTTGAGAGACAGTGCCTTCAAAACTTACTAGTTTCGACATTTATTCAAGGATCAGGTGCTGGTTCCACTCAGGTAGTTTCGCAAAAGTTGGGCTTGAAACTAAATCCTCCCAAGTCTATCGATTCATAGAGTGAAAACAAAAGGGATAATACTAGTCTTCTAGAAAGAAAAGTGTTCTTCGATCTACCAACATGCTAGATTTAAGGGTAATTTTGAATTCAAATATGACCATTCCCTTCATTTTCTAAACATAAGTGCATCTTTTGTGGTAGATATCGAAATATGTTCACCATAAATGACGCCTAGCCGCTCCTCCTAATGGTATTTTCGCTATCTAATCATGAAAAATGACTTCAACAGCTACTTTTGGACCCTGCTACGTGGCACCAACCCTTATGGCCCAGCTCATCCATCACAGCTTCATCTGTCGTAGCTTCTTCTATCGTAGCTTCTTCTAATGTACCCATTGCATCCATCGCACCAACTCCATACTATGTTCTCCTCTTATTCTGACGGTGTAGTTTATAGTCCTGCTCTCCCTTACAACTTCCTAGAGTGCTAATATTTTCCTGCTACCATATATTCATTGCATAGGGACAGGATCCCCTGTATACAACTTCGGTTGACTTCCATTCACCCTACCAGGGAACAATTCTCCATTCATCTTCGCAAAATGAACTACGCCACCATCTCTAATTTCCTTAATAACATACAGGCCTAACCAGTGCATTTAGAATTTGCTAGGAAACTTTATAAACTTACTATCATAGAGAAAAACCAAATTGTTCACCTTGTAAGTGTGCAACTTAATATGCTTATCATGCTAGGCCTTCTCGCATTCCTTTTGTACTTGCTGGTGAAATCCTGCAAGAAACTGGTCTTCTTCCAACTCGATCAACTACATGAGTTGTTCCTCCATGGTATCACGATTCATCATCTCTATCAAATCTACAATGTGCAATCTTGGCACAATATATTCCATGGGCATCACTACCTCAATCACATAGACTAGTGCGAACCAGGTTTTTCATGTCAGCTTCTTACATGTCGTCCTATAGGCCGATAGGACTGTTGGTATGTGCACATTCCAATCATTCCTCTTCACGTTACAAACCTTTGTCAATCTTCCATTGCACCATTGGCTTGGGCATGAAAGGGATTACTCTTTTGATGATAAACTTAGAATTCTCCAAGCATCATGATGATTGTTTCATTTAGGAAATATGTTCCCCTATCACTCATAAATATCTTAGGATACCCAAACCACATTAAGATGTATTCAAACAGGAACTTCGTAGTGGTAGTAGTAATATAATGTTTCATCAGCTGTGCTACTCCCCATCTACTTAAGTATTATTCCATCACAGCTATAATGTACCATGCACATATCTTTGTCGTATCAGACCTATAAAGCCAATTGTCTACTTTTCAAATACTTGTAATGAAACTTGAGGGTTTAAGGGCAGTTCATCTCTTCGTGAAGGCTTGCCCATCCTTTGCAAAGCATCACATGCTTTACAAGATTCGTTAGAGTCTTTAAGAATTGTCGGCCCCCATACCCTTGTCCCAGAACCTTCTACACAATCACTCTCCCTACATAGTGTCCTCACCCCAATCCTCCATGAGCTTCAGTGAGGATACTTGTGTGATCACACTTTGGAACATATTGGCACAATATTTCATCTCTTCCAATCTTGTACAAATGTCTCGCTATAATAGAAAAATCAACAACGTGGTCCAGTAGTTCCTACTTCTGTTTAGTAGAATACCCTTCTGGAGTTCTTCCAGTAGTTAGAAACTAGATTCTATCTGTAAAATGATCATCGGTCATGCGCACAAGGAAGACTTGGGCATCCAAAAATCCTTCTTCCAAATTGGTTTTTTCTTCATCAGTATCGATGCGGCTTAGGTGATCCATTCATGTTGAACCATCCAAACTTCACTATTACTTCAAAGTCATACTCTTGGAACAACAACAGCCACTTACAGATCCCCCACCCGACAACATATGCTTATTAACCAGGTATTTGAGAGTGGAGTGATCTGTATACATCTTGAAATTGACGCCCGACAAATAATGTTGAAACTTCTACATCATGTAGACCATTTCCAACCCTTCGTTCTCTGCAGTGGAATAATTATTTTCAGCTTTTAACAGTTTCCTACTTGCAAAGGCTATTGGATGATCAATATCACCCTGGCCAGGCTGGTATAATACTGCACCCAGTGTAGTAGATGAAGCATCTACATGCAAATGGAACTCTTTCTTCCAATCTAGAAATACTGAGATGGGTGAAGTCACCATCTTGTCCTTTAACAGATTGAGACTCTATTGATATTTCTCATACTAACAAAAAATCACATCCTTCTTTAATAGTTTCTCCATTGGTGTGGTTATCTAGGCATATGACTTGATAAACTTCCTATAATAACTTGTGTGGCCCAACGTTGCGCACAACTGCTTAACGTTATTGAGAGCTTCTAAATTCACAATCACTGCTATCTTCAGAGGGTCTACCATCAATCCTTGCTTACATACTACATGGCCTAGAAAAATTTGGAAAGGCACACAAAATATACACTTCTTCAAGTTCTAGGCAATCTGGTATCCCCTATCTAGCATGAGGCATAGACTTGTAACATGGGGCTTCACCATTCTGAACACAGTCTAGTCATCAAAATATACCTCCAAGAATTTATGAATAAACTCTTTGAACATCACAATTACTACCCTTGAGAAGATTGTGGGCGCATTATTCAACCTGAATGACATTACTATGTACTGAAAGCAACCCCATTCTGTCATGAAGGTTGTCTTGTTGCGATCCTCTATCGCAATATTATTTTGATGGTATCCTAAGAACCCATTAGTGAATGAATAAGCCTCTTTTCCTCCAACATTATCTAACACTTCATTCAGAAATGGTGTTGGAAATGAACCATGCACACATGCATCGTTCAACTTTCTCAGATCTACACATATCCTAATTTCACCCTACTACTTCTTTTCATAAACCACCATGAGACTCACCCAATCAAATTCTTCAATTGGTTCAATAATGTCAGCGTCCAACATCTTATCAAGCTCCTTGGCACATTTTCTTTACACATCAGATTGAACCAATAAGGTCCCTCCTTGACAAGCTTCATGTCAGGTTTGAAAGTAATTTACATTACACCCAAATCTCCTATAATGTCGTTTAGATCTAAGAACTTCGTTGGGAATAGATCCTGGTATTCGCATGGTAGTTCAGACACCTTATTGATTGTAGCTTTGTCCAAATACTCTACTACCTTCATAACTTAGGCTCTGCATCAGATCCAATATTTGCTTGTCCGGTTTTCAGCAACTCTACTGCACCAAGTTTCTCTATCTAAGGTCCTTCAACCTGGTGTTGTCCTTTAGTTTTTGGAATGTTTATTTTTCTTGGATGATCCACCTCTTCTTCAGTAGTCATATTGTATCATTCTAGTGTGTGGTGCAGTTGTGTACTCTATTCTAGTTGTACCCACTCCACTGACTCTTCAGGCATTCTAAAAATAGCGGCCTCAATTTCTGATAGAGCTTCATCAATGCATTCAAATCCATCCTCAAAGCTAAAATTTAATAATACACATATTAAATATAGTTCTTCTCCCCATTCTTTGTCAAAAAATTTCACCCTTCATTTTCCCATGACCGACCCTTTATTATGAGTTCCCGATGTCACTTCAAATTTTACACTTTCATCCAAATTGAAAACATTTCTATGTTTCCTATTATGTGATTTCTACAACCCGAGTCTAAAAACCAAACATCTTTTTTATTTTCTTGTGCTACATGGCATGCTAAAAACATATTGTCTTCATTATTATTCTCTTTTGTAAATTTTGCATTTGGTTTATTACTAAGGTTGTGTTGTTTCTATCTACACTGACTTTAATAATTCCCATACTTCTTTCAATAATGACATTATACTTCAGGTTTATCATTCCTATGACCTTGTGAATGATTTTGGCTTGAGTTTTGACTTGGATTTTTGGATTTGTAGTGTTGTCGCTTCCACTTGAGCTTGAAGGGATGCTTCTTCTACCTCTTGAGATTTAAGGGATGCTTCTTCTACGTCTGTGTGGGCTTCTTCCTCTTTTCATATCATTCGATCTCCTGCTACCTCTACCTTGACCAATTGAGACCTGTTTCATTAGACATGAGTTTGTTGTTCTATTCAATCTATATTCATGAGAAATAAGTGATGCATGCATCTCAATGAAAGATCATGTCTCTTCTATGGCCACAACAATAGGATCAAACCTTGCTAGTAAACTTCTTAGAATATTTTCAACTATTCTCCTTTCCTCAAGTGTCGACTCAAACTTCTTCATTCCTATTGTTTCAAATTGTCTTGTTATTTTTACCTTTGTCATACCTTCATATGTTTTCTAGAGAATCACACATGCTTACTTAGACTTCGTTGTTGGGGAATTCATTGGAAATATTCCCTCATGCACTACTTAAAAATGTAAGAAAGGGCTTTGGAGTCCTTCCCGTTGTCAATAAATTCTATTATGTTCCATCACTTGGTTCATGGAACCCATTTTCTACGAAATGCCATAAACCTTAAGAAAATAAAGCCTTCATTGCAATTGGCCAATAATCATAGTTATTTATATTAAATTGAATAATATGAGGATTTTTTAAGTTTGTGCTTGAATCTATCATTTCGTATTGTTTAAAAACATGACTCACTAATACATCTGAAAATTTTTACACCTGCTCTGTTAAATCCTTGCTGTAAAAATTGGTTCTGATACCACTTCCTGTAAAGGAATAAATGGTTCTAATACCACTGTCCGTAAAGGAAGAGGACCCAACTTATGACACTGCATTGCATAGAAAATGAGGAGATATTCCCTTTGAAGGTAAAATATAGAATCTAAATTTACATTCGGTGAAATCATGTGCCCTAACAAAATAGGGTAAACGTGAGTATGTGTGGTAAAACTAAAATGAAGGTTTCTCAGATTAATGCCAAGAAGAATATAAATCTTTTATTTGAACTTCATAGGACAAACTACATGTATATGAAATTGGAAGCTGTAGCTCCAATTAAATGTAAAAAACTACCGGATTTAAAGAGACCCTTTTAACACTTTGATTTACACATTCAACACATAGTCTTACGTCCCCGCCTATTTTTTCTCCTCAATTATTTCTCCAAGACATTCATCCTATCAACTAAAGAAAACTTCATGCATATTTCTTAACCTTACAATAATGTATTAAATCTAGAACTAGACTAAGATTAAGATAGAGGAGGGGTGCACATAAACAAAAAAATAATTTCTACGTTTTTAAAAAATTGCATGGTACATATTCTAGTTGCACAGTACACTCAAACGTTTACTTCTTCATTTTCTTGACATAGATATTTACAAGAATTTGATTGAATTGAAGTATTTACATATATGTCTTTCACTTGAAACCAAAATCTAAAATGCCAAAATAAGAAATGTGATTTGTTGGTACTATGGATGAGTTGTCAGAATATTAGTTGGGTGGTTCTGATTATTTCCCAGAATTGAGATTCCTTAAAAACAAATAAATATTTACCATTTGAAAATAATAAATTTAAATTATATATCAATTATAATAACTATTAAAATAAATATATCTTTCGATGTATAAATTATTCCATTGTTATATTACTATGTCTAAGATTGTTTATAGGACTATTTGATGTTGGAGTATTAATTCCTGCTTGTTTGAGTTGTGACTTTCTATGTAAGAGTTTTCTCCTATTTTATAGGAGTGGTTTCCCTAGTTTTGGTGTGTGGTTGAAATGCTCTCTTAACCACCTGATTGCGTGTCAAAGATAGTTTCCCTCTCTTGAAACAACACTTCCTAAATATATGAAATATGATATTTGATTAATGAAATATATATTCCCTTATGGAATTTTAACATGGTATCAGAGGCTTGAGGGCCTGGACCCTCCTCGTCTTGGCTCGGCTTCGCCCGTCCTGGGTTGAGGGGCTTGACCCATCTTGGTCTGTGGGAAAAAAGAATGAATTTTTTTGTCCATTTTTTGTCGAAACGCATGGTTAATTTTAAGTGGTGCAGAAGAGTTGCAAAGACTGAAATGGATCACCTGAGAGGAGTTGTGAAACACTATCATGGATGTGGTGATCTGTGATATTGCGGATCTAGTGTGGATGCTAGTTGCCTTCCTTGCATCTGGTGGATTGCCTCCGTGCTTGCATGACTTGTGGAAGGCAGAACTAGATCATGGTGGCACATCGGAGGCACATCGGAGAACTATGGTAGAGTTGGAGAGGCAGATCTGCAACCGTGGTGTGTCTATGAGTCAGGGAGATAAATCCGATCGAGAGGCAACATATCAGTCAAGCTAGCAATGTGTGTCGAGCATGTGACAAATTGCAGTTCTGCGAGGAAGCATTGTGATCAACTCCATGATGAAAGGATGGTAAAGTGGCATGGCTGGAGAAGTAACCAGTGCGTGTCAGCAACAACATTTTGGTGGTATGGTTTCTGCAATGAAACGTGTGTTAAAACTGCATACAATTGTTGAAACCAACATGTTAAATCAAGTAGTTCAATGACCTGTGGTGCGATTGGACGAGAAGAGGGTCATATGGTGCACTGTGGTGAAGTGTAACTGAACGATCTGATAGTGAATGTGTGGATCAGAGTAGCGGATCTATCTAGATCGACTAAAGGACATGGTCTACCTGTAGTGGTTTTGCATGAGGGCAACTTTCTCAACAAATTCACCGGATGATGCAGATGCTTCACTTTTTAGCAACTATGCTATTTTTCTTCACACGATGGTATTGACTGTAGCGATTTTGTCCATAGCAGTTTTTATCCCAGTTATACTGGAAAGCGTTATAGCTACTTTGGCTAGTCTCGGAAGACAGTCTGTAAATAGACGATAATCCATTGGTTCCATTAGATCCTGTTGAGTTTTTCTGTGGCATTAGAGGTATATATTACGATTGAAAAACATAAGAAAGCATAGGGAATGAGTTTCTAGTTTGATTCAAGTTATTTAGAGGCCTGGATGTGTTAGCTTGTGGAACTCCAATGAAAGAAATAGTCGGTGTTTTATTCGAGGCAAGCGATGATGATGGTATTATTTGAAAAGATTCTACTGTGTTTGTTGACAGCATTTAGGTAAATAACAGGTCCCTTGAACTCAAGTAGACACAGGAAACATGTTTGAATCTAGTGTATATTGAGGATGGAAAACTTATGAAAACACAAGAAGAAAGTTTCAGCTTCGATGGGGTTGGGGCCAATGTAAGGAGAAATATGTATGTGTTCTTATGTAGCATGTGTCTTCATTTTATAAAGAATTGGTGTTTCATTTGAACATGAGAAAAGAAATCTTCATTCTGAATTGAAACACCATGTCTTCCTAGAAAAGGAGTGGAGGCTCTAATCATGTTTTCTTTGCCACTCATGATTATAGAAAATTTGCATGATTACATAAAAATTCCTATGTGTGACATTGCCACACCATTTCCACTTCCACTATGCCACGATTTAGTATCTGCTTGGTAAAATGAATGATTTTATTGAATTATTTTTGGGTTTTATAACTCAAACATGTTGAGCCTCATCAACTTAATATGTAAAATGCTATTTTTTAGAATTGATCACTCTAGCAATGGCGAATTGAAGTTTGAAGATTTTGGATGAACAAACCAAGTTTGTATATGATTCTAGAAGAATTTGATTGTGGCAGTGGATATTATTTTGTTAAAGTAGCAATAGATGGTCAAACAAGGTAAAATATTGTGTATTGAAATAAAACAAACTCATAGTATATGTCACATACATTAGGAAGAAAGTCTAGAATATTTGTACTGGTCATTGTAAAGTATTTACCTAGTAACTCCAAGAGATGGAGTGTGAAATATAAGCCAAATAAGGCATGTATACCCTCATACAATTCATGGTAATATGAAGACCACTTTTTATTTGCAGCGATGGTTTGTGGTAAGCCAAAAAACACATGTAAGAGTGAAGTGGGATAGAGATTCCTATTGGCATGGCTTAGGGTCAGCTGAGAAAACCATGGGCCTGGTTGAGTTTGGTTTTTGGTGAGCCCTAGTGGCTAGAGTGCCACAGTGGCAAGGTTGTGGCCTAGAGTGGGTGGAGTGCCTTGGTGGCTGAGTTGAGCCATGGTAGCTGTGTTGAGCCATGGTGGCTGAGTTGAGCCTCTATGGCTATGTTGAGCTGTGGTGGCTGAGAGCCCTTGGTGGCATGGTTGAGGGTAATCCGATAAAACCTAGAGCATGGTTACGGGTAATCTGATAAACCCGTGATGGTGATGGAGGGGGATTTGCAGGTATAGGTACATGCATGCAGTTATAATCAAAACCATGTATGTGAAGGATTTCCTACAAGACTGGTGCTTGCAGCAGTTAGCACCCATGCATTTCAGTACATGAATGTTCCTTTATATTATCATCAACATATTCTCTTGTTATGTTTGACCACAACTAGACTTTTCATATTGATATCGAGACAAGTACTCATTAAAGGGGTGTGTTGGAATATTAATTCCTACTTGTCTCTTATTCCAAAGTCACTTTTCATGACACCTTTGAAATCAACAATGAGGTGATCATAACTCCCTATAGAAATCGAATCATCTACATATAAGAAGAAAATTAATATGTTACCATCATTCTCTTTGATATAGAAAGTAAGCTCACCATCACATTTGCTAAAGCCATTGTGCATCAAGTAAGTGTCTATGTTGATATACCATTCACGTGATGCTTGCTTCATCTCTTAAAGATCTTTCTTCAATCTATACACCTCACCTTCTTTCCTTTGAACTTCATAACCAAGTTGTTGTACCACATATACTTCCTCTTTGAACACTCCATTTAAGAAATTTGACTTCATGTCTATTTGCTATACCTTCCATTTATGTTGTGATACTATTGCTAACATTTTCTACACTACCTCCATTCTTGTGACTGACATGAATTTACTTGCATAATCTCTTTAGTACTACTGCTTGTACCCTTTGACAACCAACCTTTCTATATGGATTTCAATGTTTCCTTCAGTATTTCCTTTAGTCTTATAGACACAATTGATGCCTATGACTTATTTTCCTTCTGGAATATCCACTAACTACCATGTGTCCTTATTCTCTATTGCCTCTCCCTCTTCATCCATTGTAGCTACCCATTTTTCCTTTTCAATTGCTTCTTCAAAATGAATTATATGATTTACGTGAAAAAATAGAGAAAATAAAAAATGAAACATGCATTGTTGTCAGCATCATTTTTCACGTAAATCTCACTTCAATTTCTAAACTTTTGTCTTCTCATGCTTGCTAAAGATGGACTTGACATGTCGGTTGATGTTGAACTTGGAAAAGATCGGGTTGTTGATCTATTCTCACACCTCGAGGAGTCATTGCTTGATTGCATCACAATTCCCTATTACTTGTTGACGGTGTCACTTAATGACTACTTTGTTGATATTGAATACGTGTAGGAGTAGTCACCATTGAGAAATAACTTGTTGTTGTCAAATCCTCCTTGTCTTCTTGTGGTACACTTGCTACCACATTAATTATCTTCTCCAAAATTTCGTCCCATGCTTCTTCCTGTATGAACTACAAACCTCTGCTAATTATTCCCTTCTTGGTTAATATATTGTAGACCTTGTATGCATTTCTCCCCCTTTCGATCCAACTTACTTCTTAATTAATTCAAGACGTGTATATTCCACACTACAAAGCACTATCCTGTGAGTGAGGCTATGTTTTCCTCCACTCTATGCTTATTCACCAACCATATTCTTCACACTTTTGGTTGGACACCTATTTATGATGTATGTTGCATAAGTGATAACATCAACAATATTCTTTGGATTTTTTTTTCCTTCAACATACTCCTTTCCATTTCCATAATGGTGTTATTTTCTCATTCTATGACATCGTTTTGTTGAGGTATATGCCTTGTAAATTTTTTATGAATTCCATTCTCCTTGAAAAAATGCAGGAAATCATTTGAGATGTATTCTCCACCTCTATCAGTTCTCAAGACTTTGATGTAATGTCCTCTTTGCTTCTCAACAAGAACTTTCTAATGACAAAAGCACTCAAACACTTCACTTTTCTATTTTAGGAAGTATACCCATTTCTTCCTTGCGTAGTCATCTATGGTTGTAAAGAAATAATGGATGTCACCAATTAATTGTGTTTGTATTGGTCCACATAAACTTGAATGAATGATCCCCAAAGGTTATTTTCCCCTTATTGACTATCTCGCTAGAAATTATTCTCTATGTTGTTTCCCAAAGGTGCATCCCTCAGACAATCTATCAGATCTTTCTATAAGTGACCGTCCCTTTATCATGCCTTTCCTATGCAAAAAATTTAAAACTTTGAAGTTAAGATTCCCAAACCTTAGATGTCATAGTGAATTTTAATCTTTGGCCTTTGCTTGAAAGTTTGTTCGTTTGACAAGTGCAACTTTTCCTTCTTATTTATGTAAATCTATTACCAGTTGTCCTTGACACCTTCCTAATGAAAATATGGGTTGTTTTAGGGGAAACAGTTTGTTACTTTTCATTTGAACTTTTGCAATCAACTATTTTCTTCAAATATTATCCAATATTGTGAACTCTCCATTTTCGAAAAAGACACTGTAGCCATTTTCCATGAGTTGTCCAATACTTATTGGATTGTGCTTTAATAAACGATCAAAATACACATATGAAATATAATTCTTCTCCCGCTTCTTTGTCGAAAAATTGACCCTTCATTTCCCCATGTGTTATAGACATATTTGGGCACTGCAACCCCAATCTTATATGTCTATAAACCAAGGGCTCTTTAACCCATAAAAGTGTTGTTTCATACCCTCAAGGATCATAATCAACTGAATACATCATTCCATAGAAGTTCCACTTGAAAAACCACTCAGAACTGGCCAAAACTGGACCATACTGACTGCTCCACTGTCAAGTTGCGATGCATATTGACTGCTACACTAGCCAGGTGCGATGCATACTGAAGAAGCCTTTTTTTGGGTGTGATGAGTGAGAATAGACAAATTTCTAAGACAATTTGCTAAGTGGATGCTCATGAAATCTTCTAGAAACTTCCTCTATGACACTTGCCTCTCTGAATTCGCCCAGAGATGAGTAAGAGATCCAAGAAATCTCCAAGTGGAACTAAGAACTACAAGTGGAATGACACTAATCAGAAACCCAGAGATGACTCACACCTATGCAAACATCTATAAATGGATCCTTCATTTGAGAGATCTTGAGGTAGGTATTTTGTAATTTGTAAGGAAGTGCTGATAGTTTATCTTCGAGAAGAAGTATTGCATTGTTGGGTAATATTTCTTTTCATGAGGTGAAGAGGGCTTTGATGTTGGGAGGATGATGTTGGATTAGACAGCTAGGTTGTAATTCTCCCTTCTATTCTAATAAAGTTCTTTGAGTTTTCCTCCATACAATCGTGTCCTTGGGAATCTTGCTATTTGTAAATGCAATTGTATGTTCAATGTATTTCTGATTCTGCATTGTTTATGATATTATAGATCGAGATGCTTTGATGGTGTTTTGTTACTTTGTCTCTACAGGAATTCTCAGAGCTGGACAAGTAGGAGAGAAGTTGCAAGCTCTATCAAGGGAGAGAGAAATCAAGCAAGGTGTCAAGCGGAAGATCCAGGTTGGGCCCTTTGCTTCTATCTTATCTATCATACATAAAGGAAATCACAAAGTTCTTTCATTTTGTTGTTTCTAAGATAGCTGCCAAAATTAGTGGGACTAGTAGATCGAAAAGACACTAATTTTCCTTTAAACAAAATGGCAACTCTGTTGGGGAGTGAATAGTTTATTTGTTTGTTATTGTTGTTTTCTTTATAAACTACAGACGGAGCCTGAACTTAGCCAGATAGCCTTCAAACTGCTCTTGTTATGCAATTGAAATGTAGATGAATGCTACTTCAATCAATCTCTAGGTTAGTTTATGAACTGAAGATCTGATTTACAAGCATTCTAAATGCCCTTGTGGTAGCTCAATAACCTCCTAAGATTATACCCCTATATTTTTCTTTTTTACTGTCCATCATAGCTCAGCTTAAGTCACTGAACTCAGCTACAAATTTGAGCAAAAACCCACCTCAGTTTCACTCCCTGCCCCATCACACTGTCCATCACTGGAAGCTAGTATGCATCGTACCTCCCGTGTGTGGCAGGTGATATGCATCCATGTTTTTGTGAAGCATAGGTGCGATGACTGAGTAGTCCTATTTCTCTCCTTGAAATTTGGGTTTTTTTGTCTTTGTTTTCAACTTTATTCAGGTGTTTTACTACTTATGATCAGTATCTCATTGTTGAAGCCTCTTTGCTTTACATATTTTAGCCTCCATTGATTAGGTTTAGTAAATGATTTTATGTATTTGTCCATCATTTATAGTCCTTCATCGAAAAGTTGCTTAAATCGAACTGTCGTCTTGGTGCAAAAAGTGTCATAGCTGTTGTTTTTTGAGAAAAAGAAGAAGTGTTGCAAAGTCTTCCTTCTCTAGATAGTCGATTGAACATTTTTTCATGTATTTGATTTGAATTGTTAATGGTTGAAGTGTAGAAAACATTTCTCTATTCGAAATCGAAAAGTGTCGTTTTAGTCTTCCTTTCATTTTGAAAATAAATTGTTGAAATGTCGCTTTGAGGAAAATAGTTTGGATCCATAGTTGGTTTCCCTCTTTTGCATTATTCACATTAAAGGGAACGAAAAACAAATACATGCATTTAAATTTTCATTCAGACTATGTGCGAAAGATGATTTAGGAAAAGTGCATTTAGTGTGTGCTCTATGCTCTCTGTTTGAAACAATCATAATCTTCTTTCCTTAGTAGCTAGGATTTTCATTACTAAAGAAAAATAAATGATTGTTTATCATTTTACATGGCATATTTAGGAATTTTACATCTACATCACGCGGTGAACCTTAAAAGACAAACTTCTAAGCAAGATCAACTCTAAAATAAATTTCAATGAACTTAACAATGCTTTGGAACCTAACGCAACACATCTAGAGGTCTAGGCTAGAGACGTGTTCTAGCATCTTAAAATCTAGTAACTATCATTTTCATCAAAGGTTGGGTGATTCCTCCTCTTTGATACGACAAGTGCTAGCGTGGACTTGTGCTCCCCATACCGTCGAGTATATATTAGGAGACCATAATAGGCTTACATCCTTTATCGATAGGAAGCCGTGTCTGCCACCCTATCGATCTCAATGCACTGAACACAACATTCAGGAATATTGACTACCGTACATAAGTTCTTCGTAATTTCTCTTTAATTTATCACCAAGGTGTATATTGCAGTTTTGTGATTGGTTTGGTAATCCCTCTATCTAGATTTCCAAAGTAGAAATTTTCATTCCTTTTCGACTCCTCAAAAGAAAAGGTCCATCTAAGCACTTGTCACTTCAGGGTCATTAAAAATCGAAGGGGACTAGAGTCATCTTAACTTTTTCTCGACTCTCAAAAATTGAAAAAGCGAAGTTGTGTCAAAGCGTCATTAAAATTTATTTAATTTGGAATAACATCCCTCTTCCTTCACTGATCTTAGGTTGAGATAATGGAGACCACCAATCAAGGAATCCTCTTGGGCGGAATCCTAGTCCTTTCTCTTCTTGGGGAGAAATTGGTGCTCCGTATATGGCTACATTGTCCCTTCCAGGAATCATAATTGGCCTGCCAATATGGCTATTCTCAACTTCTATCCTTCGAAACACCGTGATTCCTCAACAATCGAATCAACAACCATTTGATACTGAAGTTAACCCTTCACCTTCTACTTTGTTTGTTTCTACCTCCCCTTCTTCCTCTTCGCTTGGTGAAAATAGTGATACTAATAAACAAGTGGCTGAGAATAAGAAGAAAGGGAAGGAGAAGAAGAAGAAGATGTCAGTTAAGTAAGGGGTCAACCATGAATCATAGGGTGAAAATCCATGCACAAACACTCCTAAATATCCTTGCCTAATTTGAAAAGGAAACCATCTTCATCGAGATTGTCGTTGCATTCCGCAGATCTTGAGAGAATGGTCTCCCCGTTTGCACCATCCAATGTCACCAACCTCTAGCAATCATGTTGACAACACACCATCAACTAGTGAAAATGAAATTCCTGGACAAAAAGGAAAGGTCAGAATTCCATGTCAATTGTGTGAAGGAGACCATCGCCTTCCCCATTGTCCTTTTCTTGATGAGGCCAAGAGAATCTTGCATAACCGTGCTACTTCAGCGCAGCAACTTCCGCCTGGATACAAGAAACTCCCACCAAGTTCTTCACTAGTTGAAAATCCGACTGACGTAACTCAATAGTCGGTTGAAATGCCTATCATTGAGAGTGAACCTTCTGAGTCCATACCGGACCAAAGTCAGCAGGTCGAGGTGGTAGTCGACTCACTCTTGCCTTCAGAAGGTCCACCTTCAGATGATACTATTTCCAAAGAGAATAAGAACAATATTGTTCAAATTCTTTTTGTTAATACAGATTCTGATCAACTTGGGAGCAATCCGCTCGTTCTTTTACAATAGGATGAAAATTCCCTAGTGCAAGGGGTTCATTCAACTATTTATTCGGTACCCCCTCCAAGCAGTCTAGTCATTTCCTTCGATTGGAATCAACTAGCAAGACCTCGCCCTCCATCTAATATACCATTCTGAATCATAGTACAATTTTAAAAAATGATCATGTTTGGCACTATCATAGATGAAGGGGCTTCAGTGAGTATATTTCCTCAACTACTTGGAAAGCGCTTGGTTCACCATCGCTTATGCCTATGACACAAAATTTGACAGGCATTAACAAAGGAACCAGTCGACCGTTAGGGATCCTTCCGAAGTTGTTGATAACTTTGAAAAGGAAAATCGTTCACTTAAACGTGATGGTAGTCCAAGGACCTTTATATTACAATCAACTTCTTGGACGTGACTATATATATAGCATGGAAGCTATTATTTCCACACTCTTTCGAGTGATGTGTTTCCCACCTGAAGGAAAAATGGTACAACTTATCGACCAACTTTCATTTCCCAGTTCAAACACAGTTCCAAGTCAAACATCATCCCTAAATGGTCTCTTTGCATCAAAAGTGTCTCTTCAACCTTCATTCCATCCACCTGATTGCAGTGAGTAGTCCGGTGAATGTAATGAAGCTTAGTGGGTATGCACCTTGGTTTGCCTTCGGCATACGAGCCAAACTGAAAAGATAGACTTCCTTGAAGGTTATGTGATCGGTTTGAAACAACCATTTCCTTGTAGGTTATGTGATTGGTCTGAAACACCATTTTCTTGTAGGTTATGTGATCAGTCTGAAATAACCATTTCCTTCTAGTTTATGTGATTGGTCTGAAACACCATTTCCTCATAGGTTATGTGATTGGTCTGGAACACCATTCACTTTTGTCTACTATGTGGACAAAGCCAAGGAAGTGTTTTTCCTAACCGTGGATGAAACAATCTTGCTTAACCGCAGTGACTTCCATATGGTGACATGGAGACTCTCCTTTTCTTGATGCCTAGGGGCATGCAAACCTTTTTATGCAAGCAAAAATTGACCAATTTCAGTTCTCAGCTTTCTAGTTTTTTTATCTTTTTAGTTTCAGCTCCTTAGGTTAGTCAGTTGGTCCGGAAATATCTGCACAACAGATGGACAAAAGGAAGGGTTTTGTCTAGATAGAAGACAAAACCATCCTACCTAACCTTAGTAGTTCCCTAGCTTTTTAATTCTTCTAGCTTACACAAAAACAAAAATAAGCATATGTTATCGTAGAGTTCAAGCTCACTAAAAAATGAACCTACCAATGAGAGACATCTTTAACTACTAGTATGAACAATGTTTCTGCAAGGTTCAATCTTGTTAAAAAATAAACCTGCTTATGAGCAATGTTTCCGCAAGGTTCAAGCTCGTTAAAAAATAAACCCGCTACTGAGCATATGTTAACGCAAGGTTCAAGCTCATTAAAAAATAAACCCGCCTTCAGTAAACAACCTTCGTGATTTCCATGCTATCATCCTTTTGAGCCTTGGTTGTGTTCTGCCGTGACCTCCATCCTTTCGGTCGATCAAATGCTTCTACTTGATTGTTTACCTTTTTGAGGAACAATTGTGATGAGTGTTCCTGTTAGCCACCCTCCTCACATTGCCATGCTTTGAGAAGTTCCAAGCTTACTTAGAACCAGTTGCTACCCTAAAACACCACTTGCTCCTAAAAAATGAGTCTCCTTTAAGCTCTTTTTAGACTCGTTAAATATGAAAAGATTGTAGAGCTACTGGCCTTTCCAACTCGTTAAAGTAAGGGGAAGCGGCATCCCTCCTATACATTTTAATCTTTTTGGACTTGAGGGACTATCCCACCAAAATATCGAGCGCTTGTTTTTTTCAGCTCGCTAAAGCGATTGAAAAGTCATCCCTTCGATATTATTTTATACTTTTTCGGACTTAAGGGATTATGCTACGAAAAAAGACTGCTAGAGTTTCCTTTTCGTCTCTTTTCAAACTCTTTAAATATGAAGAGGACTGAGTTATCCTTTTCGTTAAACTCATTAAAACAATAGCGACAAACTTGTCCATCTAGACAAGAATAAGTTTCACTAGCGCTAGGCTCGCTAAAACATAGTGACAGGTTTGCCCGAAGGGAAAATAGTAGAACAAGCATATGTTATTCTCCTAAGCTTGACAAAAATAAAGAGGTACTGGTCAGCAATGACTGAGGAAAAAAGGGAAGAAAACTTGAAGAACTTTATTGGTAAGCAGGTTGCTTTTGAACATGACACTTTCACTACATCATCCTGATTGAGTCGGGCTTGGTTATTCCGTTCACCGATCATTTCACCATTGGTCCTCCATACTATCCATTTTTGGGGTTAACGTTACCAATCCATCTTAGTGTAACCAATATGTTCAAGAGAAGTCATTTGGAGAATTCACCATCCAGTTAACGCCTCATCCGCTACAATACCTTCAACTTCCATTTTTCATGACCGCCACTCCTGAACCTTGTATCATCAAATCGTTTTCCCCTCCACAAAATCATTTGCTTCGTCTCGTGTCGTTGATGTGGGATACATTAAGGCCCTCCTACGATGGGTCAGTTCTTGTCAACATCAGCTCATTATCCAAGAATGTGACTTAGAAATAACTCTTTCAGTGCTTTGAAGCTTGCATGCCTCAATGGCAAGTTTCTCACTTCCAGTGACAGGTTTACATCAATGACCTCTGACCAAAAGATTTTACGTGGTGTTCGACATCAGATCATATATTCGCACCACATGAATTGTACTATAGTACCTTGACGGTCATTACCATTATTAGTGATTCCTCTCGTGCTTGTTAACACTTACATCATTGGCTGGTAAGTAGGTGATGTCTTTGCATGTTCGACTTCCAAACATCTATTCACATGGATCAACTTGTACATCAGGTGAAGATTGAATGAATTTTAAGACCCCGGATCTAGTTTCATCCATCCGGGCTATGATATATTCAGGAATATAATGTACACAAAAGCTGCATAGATAATCATCCAAGGTAAGGGATGATGACTCTACATAAAAAGGATCACCATTATGCAACTGCAGACAATTATCTGTTCTATGTACATCAAAATGAATTTATAAAGCTGAGCATGGGAATGCTCGCCTCAGCTAGATCATGAAAATAATATGATGATGATGTATTGTATTGTATATTATACAGGTCACCTTCCAGTTTGAATACCTCAGATCCTCATGGTAAAGCATTTCACCTGACATTAAAATATTTACGACTTCCTGCTTTAGGGGGCAACTGTTATCGACATATTTCGTCACTACAACCCCAATTTTATATGCCGATAAACCAAGGGCTCTTTAGCCCTAAAAGTGTTGTTTCATACCCTAAAGGATCATAGTCAACTAATTACATCATTCCACAAAAGTTCCACCTCAAAAACCACTCAGAACTGGCCAAAACTGGACCATACTGACTACTCCACTGTCAAGGTGCGATGCATACTGACTGCTAGACTAGCCAAGTGTGGTGCATACTGAAGAAGCCTTATGTGGGGTGCGATGAGCGAGAATGGATAAATGTTTCAGATAGTTTGCTAGGTGGATGCTCATGGAATCTTCTAGAAACTTCCTCTATGACACTTACCTCTCTAAATTCGCCCAGGGATGAGTAAGGATCTGAGAAATATCAAAGTCGAATTAAGAACTACAATTGGAATGACACTAATCAAAAACCTAGAGATGACTCACACCTCTGCAAATATCTATAAATGGATCCCTCGTCTGAGAGATCTTGAGGGGGGAATTTTGTAATTTGTAAGGAAGTGGTGATAGCTTATCTTTGAGAAGAAGCATTGCATTGTTGGGTGATCTTGCTTTTCATGAGGTGAAGAGGGCTTTGATGCTAGGAGGATGATGTTGGATCAGATAGCTAGGTTGTAATTCTTCCTTCTATTCTAATAAAGTTCTTTGAGTTTTCCTCCATACAATTGTGTACTTGTGAATTTTTCTATTTCTAAATGCAATTGTATGTTCAATGTATTTATGATTCTGCATTGTTTATGATATTATAGATCGAGATGCTTTGATGGTGTTTTGTTACTTTGTCTCTACAGGTATGCTCTGAGTGGAACAAGTAGGAGAGGAGTTGCAAGCTCTATCAAGGGAGAGAGAAATCAAGCAAGGAGTCAAGCGGAAGATCCAAGTTGGTTCCTTTGCTTCTCTCTTATCTATCATATATAAAGGAAATTGCAAAGTGATTTGATTTGTTTGTTTCTAAGATAGTTTCCAATCTTAGCGGGACTAGGAGATTGAAAAGACGTTAGTTTTCTTGGAAACACCATGACCAATCCTTTATTTTGAGTTCCTAATGTCACTTCAAATTTTACACTTTCACCCAAATTGGAAAACATTTATATGTGTCCTATCATGTGATTGCTACAAACTGAGTCTCAAAACAAAACATCTTTTTTATTTTCTTGTGCTACATGGCATGCTCAAAACATATTGTCTTCGCGATTATTCTCTTTTGTAAAATTTACATTTGGTTTATTACTAAGGTTGTGTTGTTTCTATCTACATTCACCTTAATAATTCCCATACTTCTTGCAATAATGACATTGAACTTGAGGTTTAGCATATCTATGACCTTGTGAAAGATTTTGGCTTGAGTTTTGACTTGGACTTTCGGATTTGTAGTGTTGTCTCTTCCACTTGAGCTTGAAGGGATGCTTCTTCTACCTCTGTGTGGGCTTCTTACTCCTTTTGTAGCATTTGATCTTCCTCTACCTCTACCTTGACTAATTGAGACCTGTTTCATGAAGGCATGAGTTTGTTGTTATATTATATCTATGTTCATGAGAAATCAATGATGCATGAATTTCAGTGGAAGATCATGTCTCTTCTATGGCCACAACAATAGGATCAAAACTTGCTTGTAACATTCTTAAGATATTTTGAACTATTCTCCTTTCATCAAGTGTCTACTCAAAATTCTTCATTCCTATGTTTCAAAATTGTTTTATTATTTTCACCTTTTCAATACCTTGATATGTAGTCTAGAGAATCTCACATTCTTGCTTAGACTTTTTCATTGGGGAGATTATTGGAAACATGACCTCATGCAGTACTTAAAAATGTAAAACTGGTCAATAAATTCTATTATGTTGCATCACTTGGTTCATGGAACCCATTTTCTATCAAATCCCATAAACCTTGAGAAGAAAATAAAGCGTTCACTGTAATTTCCCAATAATCATGGTTAATACTATTAAATTGAAGAATTTGAGGATTTGTTAAGTTTGCGCGAAGCTCTCATTTCTTACTATTTAAAAACCTAACTCACTAATAAATATGATCATTTTTACACCTTTGATAAATCCTTGTCGTAAAAACTGGCTCTCATACAATTGCCCATAAAAAAGGAACTGGTAAAGGAAGAGAACCCAACTTATGACACTACACTGCATAGAAAATAATGATATATTCCCACTGACAGTAAAGCATAGAATCTAAATTTACATTCTGTGAAATCATCTGCCGTAACAAAATAGGGTAAAAGTGAGTATGTGTGGTAAAACTAAAATGAAGATTTCCGAGATTAACACCAAGCAAAATATAAATCTTTTATTTGAACTTCATAGGACAAACTACATGTGTATGAAATTTCCCGTAAAGGAAGAGAACCTAACTTATGACACTACACTGCATAGAATATAATGATATATTCCCACTGACAGTAAATCATAGAATCTAAATTTACATTCTGTGAAATCATGCCCTAACAAAATAGGGTAAAAATGAGTATGTGTGGCAAAACTAAAATGAAGATTTCCGAGATTAACACTAAACAAAGTATAAATCTTTTATTTAAACTTCATATGACAAACTACATGTGTATGAAATTGGAAGTTGCAACTCCGATTAAAGGCAAAAAAACTACCATATTTAAAGAGACCCTTTTAACACTTTTATTTACATGGTGAACACATATTCTTATGTGCCCACCTATTTTTGCTCCTCAAATCTTTCTCCAAGACATTCATCCTATCAACTAAAGAAAACTTCAAGCTATATTTCTCAACCTTACATTAATGTATTAAATTTGGAAATAGACTAAGATTAAGCTAGAGGATCGGTGCACATAAACAAAAAAGTAATTTACAAGTCTTTCAAAAATTGCAACGTACGTATTCTATTTGCACAGTACACTCAAACATTTACTGCTTCATTTGCTCAACATAGATATTTACAGGAATTTGATTGACTTGAAGTATTGCAGGCATAGGGAGAGTTGTATGCCAGTTATGAATTTCATTTACATCTATGTCTTTCACTTGAAACCAAAATTTGAAATGCAAAAATATGAAATGTGATTTGATGGTACTATGGTTGAGTTGTCAGAAAATTAGTTGGGTGCTTGTGATTATTTCCCGGAATTGAGATTCTTTAAAACTAAATAAATATTTACCATTTGAAAATTATAAATGTGTAAAAAAATTAAAATTAAATTATATATTAATTATAAGAACTATTAAATGAAATAAATCTTTTGATGTGTAAATTATTCTATTGTTATTTTATATTGTTTATAGGACTATTTGATGTTGGAATATTAATTCTTACTTGTCTGAGTTGTGACATTTTATGTAAAGAGTTTGTTTTTATTTTATAGGAGTGGTTTCCCTAATTTTCTGTGTGGTTTAGATATTCTCTCAACCAATTGATTTTCTGTCCAAGATAGTTTCACTGTCTTGAAACAGCACTTCATGTATATAATATCATATTTGATTCATGAAATATAGATTCCCTTATCGAACTTTAACATCGAATCAGAGCCGTGGGGGCCTATCATATTTGATTCATGAAATATAGATTCCCTTATCGAACTTTAACATGGAATCAGAGCCGTGGGGGCCTCACCCCTCCTGGACTTGGCCCGTCCT
Source organism: Pinus taeda (assembly GCA_000404065.3). Lineage (NCBI taxonomy): Eukaryota > Viridiplantae > Streptophyta > Pinopsida > Pinales > Pinaceae > Pinus > Pinus taeda. The sequence continues at coordinate 119,525 of APFE031125373.1, forward strand.
ATGTTGAGGGGCTTGGCCCATCTTGTGCTGAGGGAAACGGAGAGAAGTATTTTGTTCATTATCTGTTGAAACCTGTGGTTAATTTTAAGTGGTCTGGAGGAGTTGTAGAGGCAGAAATGGATCACTTGAGAGGAGATGTGGAATGTTGCCATGGATCTGGTGATCTGTGGTATTGCGGATCTAGTGTGGGTGTTGGTTGCTGCCTTCTTGACATTTGGTGGATTTCCTGCGTGGTTGAGGTATTGCGGATTGCGGATCTAGTGTGGATGTTGGTTGCTGCCTTCTTGACATTTGGTGGATTTCCTGCGTGGTTGAATGACATGTGGAGGGCAGAACCGGATGGTGGCAAATCGTAGAACTGTGGTAGAGTTGGAGAGGCAGATCTGAAACCGTGGTGTGTCTACAAGTCGGGGAGAGAGATCCGATCAAGAGGCAGTTGATCAGTCGAGCCGTCGGTGCGTGCAGAGAATGCAACAGATTTTAAATCTGCCTGGAAACATTGTATCAACTCAGTGATGAAAGCATGGTGCGGTGGCGTGGCTGGAGAAGTAACCAGTGCGTTTGAGCAACAACATTTTGGTTTTATGAGTTATGCAAGGAAACATGTGTTAAAACTGCCTGCAATTGCTCAAACCAACGTGCTAAATAAAGTAGTTGAATGACTGGTGCAGCGACTAGGGGAGAGGAAGGTTGTTTGGTGCACTACGGCGAAGTGTAACTCAACGATCTAATGGTCAATGCATGGATCAGAGCAGCAGGTCAGTCTAATCGACTGATGGACATGGTCTGCCTGTAGTGGATGTGCGTGAGGGCAACTTTCTCAACACATTCATCGGATGATGCAGAAGCTTCGCTTTTCAGCAACTATTATATTTTCCTTCACACGATGGTTTTGACTGTAGTGGTTTTTGTCCATAGCGGTTTCTATCGCGGCTGTACTGGAAAGCGTCAGAGCTGCTTTGACTAGTCTCGGAAGACACTGTGTAAATATACGATAATCCATCGGTTCCGTTAGATCCTGTTGAGTTTTTCTGTGGCATTAGAGGTATATATTACGGTCGATAAACCTAAGAACTCACAGGGAATGACTTTGTAGTTTGATTCTATTTCTTTAGAGGCTTGGATGTGTGATCTTGCGGAACTTGCATGAAAGAAATAGCTGATGCTTTATTCGAGGCAAGTGATCATGATGGTACTATTTGAATAGATTCTACTGTGTTTTCTAACGACATTTAGGTAAATAATAGGTCCCACTAACTCAATTAAACACAGGAAACAGGTTTGAATCCAATGTATATTTAGGACAGAAAACTTACGAAAATACAAGAAGAAATTTTCAATGTAAGGAAAAATATAAATGTGTTCCTGCGTAGCATGTGTCTTCATTTTATAAAGAATTGGTTTTCCATTTCAATAGGAGCAAAGAAATATGACTTCCGAATTGCAACACCATGTCTTCCTCTAACATGAGCAGAGGCTCTAATCATGTTTTCATTGTCACTCATGATTATTTAAGAGTTTGCATGATTACGAAAATTCCTGTGTGTGACGCTGCCACATCGTTTCCACTTCCACTATACCACGAATTAGTATATGGTTGGTAAAATAAATTGTTTTCTTGAATTATTTTTGGGTTTTATAACTCAAACATGTTGAGCAACTTAACATGTAAAATGCTATTGTTTAGAATTCATCACTCTAACAATGACGAATTGAAGTTGGAAAGATTCAAGATGAACAAACCAAATTTGGATATGATTTTGGAAGAAGTTTATTGTGGCAGTGGATATTAGTTTGTTGAAGTAGCAATAGATGGACAAACAAGGTAAAATATTGTGATTTGAAATAAAGCAAGTCATAGTATATGTCACATATATTAGTAAGCAAGTCTAGACTGTTTGTAGTGGTCATTGTAAAGTATTTACCTCGTAACTCCAAGAAATGGAGTGCGAAATATAAGCATCATAAGGCATGTGTACCCTCATACAGTTCTTGGTAATCTAAAAACAACTTTGTATTTGTAGTATCGGTTTTCGGTAAGCCAGAAACGACATGTAAGATTGAAGTGGGATAGAGATTCCTATTGGCATGGTTTAAGGTTAGTCCTTTGGTGAGCCTTAGTGGCTGAAGTAACGACATGTAAGATTGAAGTGGGATAGAGATTCCTATTGGCATGGTTTAGGGTTAGTCGAGAAAACCCTGCGCATGGAGTTAGGCCTTTGGTGAGCCTTAGTCGTTGAAGTGCCCTAGTGGCATGGTTGTGGCCCATAGTGGCTCCAATGCCTTCGTGGTTGAGTTGAGCCTTCGTGGATGTCATGAGCCATGGTGGCTGAGAGCCCTTGGTGGGACGGTTGAGGGTAATTCTATAAAACCTAGCATGGTTATAGGTAATTTAATGAAACCAATGATGATGATGGAGGGGGATTTACAAGTACAGGTACATGAATGCAGTTATAATGGTTGAGAAAACCATGTATGTGAAGGATTTTCAACAAGACTAGTGGTTGCAGCTTTTAGCACTCATGCATTTCGATAGATGGTTGTTACTTTATATTAACGTCAACATATTCTGTTGTTATGTTTGACCAAAACTAGCCTTTGCAAATTGATATTAAGACAAATACTCATTAAAGGGGTGTGCTCGAATATTAATTCCTACATGTCTCACTTGTAACTTTTTATGTAAAGAATTTGTTCCTATTCTATAAGAGTGGTTTCCCTAGTTTGGTGTGTGGTTGAGATACTCTCAACGAACTAATTGCCTATCCAGGATAGTTTCCATATCTTGAGAAAACACTTCTTCTATATATGTAATATCATATTTGATTAATGAAATATAGATTCTCTTATAAATTTTACCATTTCCATAGCCTTCAATGAATCAATTAACAAACAGATGTACCATTTAAGGTTAAGGTTCATAAACAGATGTACCATTTAAGGTTAAGGTTCATAAATAGATAATTTTTCAGGAAAAAGTATAACATAAAATAATTTCAAGGTTGATACTAAAATCTCACTTTCTTGCTTAGTTTAATCCTCAAAAGAAAACCAAAAACAGATATGAACCAGAAGAATAAAAAGTATTACTGTTATGATCACTGGCGGATAAAGATGGTTGATACTAAAATCTCACTTTCTTGCTTAGTTTAATCCTCAAAAGAAAACCAAAAACAGATATGAACCAGAAGAATAAAAAGTATTACTGTTATGATCACTGGCGGATAAAGATGGTTGATACTAAAATCTCACTTTCTTGCTTAGTTTAATCCTCAAAAGAAAACCAAAAACAGATATGAACCAGAAGAATAAAAAGTATTACTGTTATGATCACTGGCGGATAAAGATGGTTGATACTAAAATCTCACTTTCTTGCTTAGTTTAATGCTCAAAAGAAAACCAAAAACAGATATGAACCAGAAGAATAAAAAGTATTACTGTTATGATCACTGGCGGATAAAGATGGTTGATACTGAAATCTCACTTTCTTGCTTAGTTTAATCCTCAAAAGAAAACCAAAAACAGATATGAACCACAAGAATAAAAAGTATTACTGTTATGATCAGTGGCAGATAAAGATGTTCTTGGATTTAGATCCAAGAACCGCCCAAATTCTTCTGCACCTTTTAAATGGGTCGCCTCCAGTTCTCAATTATTACACAGAAAAAAACATATGGCTTCTCAAATGATAGAGGATGAGGCCAGCCTGTCGAAACCAAATAAAAGATGATTGAAGAAAGAAAAGGAAAAAGCCAATTATCATGAATGTATAATGTACAATCCTTTAACCAAACAGTTAGTATTTCAAGTGAATGAATGCTCCTTCAACTCAACCGTTATCTATTTCCCCCACTCGCCGATAAAGATGGGTATATCCAATTCCAATAATGATTTCAATTTTTTTCCAACGTTTCATTTTTTCAATTCGTTGGATAACTGTTAATTTTTGTTTTTGTGTCGTTGTAGCATAAAGCATGGGTATCCAATGCTAGTGTAAATCGGAAAATTAGCTGTGAAAATTAAATTTGAAGCCGTCATTTTAAAATTAAAATTCGAATTTAGAATTTCTTGATGGAAAATATATTGAATTTATATTTTGCATTAGTGTTGATAATATTGGTATCGATAAAATTTAACATCTCAATGAAATATCGACAACGGTCCCGAAAACATCTTATCAATGAAATATCGACAACGGTCCCGAAAACATCTTATCAACAATATCCGCAAAATATCGGAAATTTTACATCCTAAATTTACATTTATATTTATATAATTTGATTTCAATATTGCAAATCTATTTTTCCAATAAATTTAGTAAAGGGATATTACCATAAGTTCCATATGGAACATCTTTGGAAGCTTCTTTCTTCAAAATCACATGAGGGAAGACACTGTTATTAGAATAACATATAGAAATTAGAATTATCCAAAACAATTTGTAATTTATCAAAATTAATTTCAAAATTATTGGATTGTTATTTGAGGACAATAAAATTAAACAAAAATTAAATTATAAATTAAGTTATAAAGTCTTAATGATTGGTTTTTAAAAATAATAAATATACCGTTCTTTTCTAAATTAAGTAAATACAATTTTAAATTTGAATTATATTATTAATTTATTTTATTTATTTAAATTTATATAAACATTATTTTATTTTAAATTTAACTTTAAAATTATTAAAAAAAACAAAATTTAGGAAATGTTAGAGTCTTCCCAATCTTCTATTACTCTGTCAAAAATTCTTTTTGATCATAAGTCTATTGAGCACTCTAGATGGATCTATAACGCATCATAAGTCTATTTGAGCACTCTAGATGGATCTCTTAACACATATATATGGATTCACATTAAAAATGGATCACATTTTCAAAAAAAAAAAAATAATATAAAATAATTTTAAGATTTATACTACAATCTCACTTTCTTGAATAATTTAATCGACAAACACAGACTAAAATCAAAAATTAAAAAGAAAAATAAAACGTATTACTCCCATGAGCCGCGGAGGATGAGAACGTCTCTGGATTTAGATCCCATAAGCGTCCAATTCTTCCCCACTTTTGAAACAAACGGCCTCCACATTTCATTTATTACACGATAAAACACAGAAAAGATCATACGGACGATACACAGCACGTGGAAACCGAGTGAAAAAAAAAAGAAAAAGATAAATGAAAAAGAGACAGATTCAAATGAAAAAAAAAAAACATTCAGATGAAATGAAATGGAAAAAAAAAAAAAAAAAAAACAAAACAAAACCAAATTCAAATTCAAATTCAAATGAAGGGAGGATGGACATTCATTTCACTCAACTGTTACTGTTTCGAGGATAGACGCTCCTTTAATTCAACGGTTATTTTTTTCACCGTCGCACCTATAAAGATGGGCATCTCCGATTCCAATACGGATTTCAATTTTTTTTCAAAACAATTCATTTTTCGAATTCTTTGGATAACCGTGAAATTTTTGTATAACCTTTGAATATAAATATAATTAGTAAATATGGATATCCAATGGTAGTGCTTTCTTGGACCACGATCACGATGGTTTATCTACACAACTTGCGAGGAAAAAAATTCTCAACATTATGATGTTAAACCTAATTTGATGAAACATAATGGGCGTTTAGGCTATGCTATTATATCAATAAAACTTGAATTCTCATATGTCTTGACGGAGAAGAATTGAAGTACAATTTGAATTTAGAATATATTTAATTTATATTTGGGATAGTAATTATGATATTTCATATATTTAAAATTTTGTTGTTGGAAAAGAATAAGATTAAAAATATTTTTCAATTTATTTAATTAATTGAATTAATATAATAAATTTTATTTTATTTTTTAAATGAAATGGAGGTTTTTATATGGATTGTTTAAAAATGTAATAAAATTTTAATTTTCCATTTTCATGTGGAGTGAATAGATGATTACTTAGGCAATTTTCATCCACAAATTGCTTTTTTTTCTTTTAGAATTTTTCATTCTGGGTACTCTTGCAAGTTCATCATTTTCAAGCAGAGTGAATAGATGATTACATAAACAATTTTCATCCTCAAATTGCCTTTCTCTCTTTTCCAAATTTACATTCTCGGTACTCCTACAAATTCATTAGTCCTGCCTAGAAGTTAAGAGAAGATGCCTGGGATAGAAATTCGAGAAGAAGCCCGAGATAACAATTCAGAGCTCTTCTTTCATAGTTTGGTCTCGCTTAGCTCTTGTAATGCTTCTACCTAGAGGCTTCCCTTGGATGCCATAAATTGGAAAACTCAAGATCTAGATATGATTGAAAGGTTTAGTGAGTCACATTGAGAAAGACTCCATAACTATGGGCTATTCCAAAACCAAGCCTAAAACGCATTGCCCAGCTTAGGTTAGACTTCCGATTTCAAGTGGAATATGTGGAAATAAGTCTTTTCTCGTAGAAATAGTTATGTATATTTTGTATTGGAAATTCAATTAGTTCTTGTTTCTTTAGAGTTGAAAAAAATGTGATGTGTTGTGTACCCAATATCGAAGATAGCGAGTAAATGAAAATCACACTTGTTTTATTTTCTTGTAAAGATCACCCATAGCACGGAAATATAAAGATTGTCACGGATGATGCTTGTATGGAAAATGGGCAGGTACAGTGCCGCATGTAAATGTAAAGATTGTCAACAATGATGCTTGTATTGAAAATTGACAATGTGACATGTAAAAGATGTCAAATATAGTTAGAACACATTATAATTTTTCTAATAAAATAGTTTACTAAGTTCACTGATCAACAAATTATTCATGAAGGAAACAAAGCACAACGCTCTCATACTAGTTGAAAGAAACAATATAAAACAAGAAGTCCGTAAACTGCAGCGATAACAACTTAATTATACACAAATATGAAAATTGAGAGTGGGATACCTTATGTTGTTCAACACTTCTATTTATCCAAAATCTGAGTCTGTTACATAGATTAGTTTCTCCTCTTCGAGTTGCAATAAGTCCAAATGGTGTTGACCATTCGAACATTAATGCATCGACGCAATGAATACTAGGGCAGCGAACGCACTAGAAGCAGTCTGGCGGTGATAAAGTTTGTGAGATAATTACATATCTAACATTCTCCCTCTTAATTATCTTACCCAAAAATATTGTTGAGGATTTTCTAAATATGTTTACAAACTGATCTTGTAATCTGTAGAACTCGACAACATTGTCTTTAGTTGTTGTTATCTTCTATTCGGGCTTTCTTCATAGTGATCATTCTTCTTTTCTCCAATGATTGATTTTCATATAAAAGTAAATCCATCTATGATGATTGATTTTCATATAAAAGTAAATCCATCTATCGAGGTACATGGGTACCATCAGCCATACTCGCCAATTCTATAGGAATTCTTTTCACCTACATGGTTCATCAATCAAATTAAACTTTTCCTGACTTGGTCCCTTGAGTTTTGATTCCATCTCATATTTTCACTTCCTTGATTACACATCAAGATTAGATACAAGTACACCTACCACCTTCGTATCTACCTAGTGGTTAATTTCACAATTGATGTCACATTCTTTCTCTACCTAAGAGGGATAAACACTACAATCTTGAATCAACAATTACAAATCAAGCATAGATACAAGTACACCTTTTGTATCTATCTTGACTCAAATAGGCTTACAACACACCTGTGAAATCCACTTTGGGGTGTTGGGTACAACCAAGCATGCACCCTTTACAACACAATGCCTTATTACAATATTATCAAGTAAGATACAACAAGCGAGATACAGCAAATACAAAAGTCAATAATATTCCTATGTGACAATTATTTGCTCAAACCTATAAAGCTCATTTAAACGTCATCACAATGTGAACCTTTACCTCCTTTATAATTTCCGCAACAAGAAATTTTCTCATTGTGACCACTCCATAGAGAATCTATTCCGCATAAGGTTACATACACCTCTGTGCTCCAACTCCTACTCATATGTTGGAAAATTTTAACGCTAGTGTTTTCTGAAAATTTTCTTCACTTCTCTAATGCCACAGACAATTTCACATTGCAAGAAAAGAAATTTATGTGTGTTTCTAACAATGGAAAAAATCCATAAATAGAAGGAACATAGATTCTGGAAATGTTCCAACTGAGGTGCACATACAACATATCACTCTTGCCAAAAATGACCATCATTTTCAATCAACTAAAAAAAACTTCAATCTAGATTCATTTGTAGACCCATTAATACAACTAACCAGTAATTCCCACAATCTCCATAACATTTCAGACATAGTTTTCCATACTGCTTGCAAAATTCCACACACTTACGTAGTAACATAGTCGCACAAAAAAACAACTCCATGATCCCACACTCTTTGTCTTAATAGCTTGTTATCACATTATGGTTGCTCTATAGATAGTAGCTCAAACAAATTATTTTGACTGCACCCATGGTGGCTATTAGCCTTCTTTAACACCGAACAAGGGAATTACCTCCACTACGTCTGAGTGGTGTATGGTGGCGGTGATCTTAATTAACAATAGTGGATTTATTCTAACTCACTTTCACGACTCTAACTTTTACAATGACCATAGCTAACTATTCTTCACTCATTGTCAAAATTCTCTTCCATAGATCCTTCCTAAACTTTTACATTGCCAAGTTCCAACACATTCATTTGCAGCTACCAACAACAACTGCTTCACATCACAATACTTTACGGCATTCACAGACAATCAACCCGAAGTTCCTTCCTTGGTTGCTACTTAAAGTTGATCGAATCCACTTCTTTAGTTGATACTCAATGCTTGAAGGCCCTAGCATATACTCTTGATTCCACTGTAGCTACAAACTCCAATGCTGCAGTTCATGCTACATGACTCCATTATACAACTTTTAGCGTATTCAACATTCCATCGTACATGACTTCCCACATACAGGCAAGTTAAAACTAGTTGCCTGGTTGACATGCCTGTCGATAAAGCTACTCAAAATCTATTGAACTACATGTCCCTAGGCCCTCCTGTGAGGGAGTACACCTTGGGTTGAATTTGATACCAAATTGAAGCAGAGAGAGCACAAGGCTCTGATAGAAAATTGAAGGAAATAGAGCACAAGGCTCTGATACTAGTTGAAAGAAATAATATAAAACAAGAAGTCAGTAAATTGCAGCTACAGTTGCTTGATTACACACAAAAATGAAAGTTGAGAGTGGGATACCCGACTTTTTTGAGCACTTATATTTATACAAAATCTAAGTGGGTTACATAGATTTCTTTTTCTTCTTCAAGTTTTACATAGATTAGTTTTTCCTTTTTGAGTTTCAAGGAGTCCAAATGGTGTTGACCCTCCGAACTTTAATGTGTTGAAGCAACGAAGACTAACGCGATGGACACACTAGAAGCGATCTAGTAGTGATAAAGTTGGTGAGATAATTACGTATCTAACAATTCATTCACTGATTAACAAATTATTCATATTGAATGTGAATTCCTAAATTTATCAGTCAACAAATATAAAAAATAAACCTAAATTATGTTTATATAATTTGATGTGAATGTCGCATATGTATTTTTCAAATCAATTGCACATAAACATTCATTTTCAAGAAGGCCAAAGATCTAACCAATAATTGTTTAAATCATAATATTTTAATTGAATTTCCAAACTCAACATCTTCCTTGAAGAAATTTCTTCAAAATCACATGAGAAGACACTCTTATGAGGAGAACATACAAAAATTAGAGTTCATAGAAACAATTTGTATTCTATCAAAATCAATTTCAAAATTTTCTTTTGTTAGCTTGATTTGATAGTAAGTTCACTTGGTGACAAACTAGTTGAGTACCAGTTTTTATGTTTCGGTTCATTTGCAACACAGGACCTTGGCCTTTTATGAAGTATTGATTTGTTTTGCATGTAACTTTGGCGTCCCCACTTACCCCATGGGTAGTCATCGTTAACCTTTTACCAACTAAGCCAAACACAACAAAATTTTCAGCTAGATCACAGTGTTTCAAAATTAGGAAGGGTAGTTTGGTTTGTGAGCTTATGATTCGCAGAGTATAATTTTTCATCTATGGTGTGGCTTCGCTACCAGTAGGCTTAGACAATACCCCAATGGAGTCACCAAGGAACACAATCATTTCTCCACTACTAGTGAGCCTGGTTAGTACCCCGGTGGAGTTACCTCCTTAACCTCTCTGTGCAGGAAGCCTTTCTCTTCTTTCCACTTCGTATTTTTCGAAAATAGGACTATGCATAGGTACTTATTTATTTTTTGGGTGGAAGAGGGATCTCAACTTATTGAGAGTAGAAGAGGTTGTTCCTTTAGAGAAGCATATAAGACATATCATTTAGGTTTGCTCGTTTAGATTTTTCCCCTTCTCTATTTCTACTAGTTGGATTAATCTTGAGCACACAAAGTAGAAGAATGATTACACTTTATTTAAAAAACAAAACGACGAGAGAATGAAAACAAATAAAAAACAGGAAAGTAAAGTAGAAAAACAAAAACAACAAAGTAACATAGCAACAATAAGCATTCTAGTACATGGGTGAGACACAACCCCATATCATTGAAAATAATATTTTAAATCTTGGTCATGATAGTAACGTTGTCAATCCTCTCATCAAGTGATTGCAAGCGATACATGTTTTGGGCAAGTATTTCATGAACCATGTATGAACCAATCCATGGAGATTGGAACTGCATGTGTTTTCCTTTGGCTTCATGGGGTTTATCCCATTTCAAAACTAAGTCACCCACAACGAAGCTAGCCTTCCTTATAGGCTTACAATTGAACCATCTCTTGATACAGTTTTGGTGGAGTGTAAATTTTTCTTTTTCTTTCATCTCTTCTTCATGCAAATCGTACAATATGTCAATCATACATTGAATAAATAGACACGACATGCCTTGGGATTATTAGGATAACTGAAGAGTAGGCAAGTGGATATTGGGTGCTATGATGGCTTCTTTTCATTATACAAGGATGTATGTAGATGTGTTAAAAGAGGGCTTTGGTGTAACCCGGTCAGCCCATAATGGATTTATGAGGGCAGAATTTCATTTCCACTGCTCAGAGGAAATGGTCTTTTTGATGATGTGAATAAGATTCTTGTTTGTTGATTCAATAAGGCCATTCCCCTATAGGTGGTATTTAGATGAGTGTTTAAGCACAATAGCATATTGCAATGCAAAATCATACAATCTCAATGTAGAAAAGTAATTTTCATTGTCAAAACAAGTGATATAGGAACATCAAACCTCGAGATGGTGTTCTGTTGAAGGAAGGTGATGAATTCCTGGTTGTTCAATTGTTTGACTGTTGGAATGGTTCAGTCACTGCATCAAGATGTAGTGGGGCTGCTGACCTTCATGTTATGTGAGAACATCGCTGACAAACTAGGAACTTGGAGGCATGAGCATGTACATCCTTAAATCATGCAGGCCAGTAGAAATTAGTTCTCATGACTTTATGCTCAATTGTGTTACCTGCGAAGTTAGCTCTGGATGGTATGTCATGCATGTCATGTAGTACTCTCTATGAATCTTGTGCCTCTAGGCACCTCAGCAAAACCCCATTACTATGCTTTCTATAAAGCACTCCGTGCATCAACTCATAAGATAATGATTTCAAGCAAAGTGCCCTCTTCTGCTGCATGGAAAAGTGAGAGGGAAAGGTGTCATGCTCAAGGTACTGGCGCATTTATATGTACCAAGATTTACCATGCGAAGTGGGTGGTGATCGCTCTATATTGTACATCTCAATTTCTTGCTCCCAACCTGCGAGCTCTTCTTCCTCCCCTTTGGTGTTTACTACTTCTATTATAAGTTTACAGAGACCATGACCATTGAGAGTGTGAACTGGCTTAATATCAATATCATACTCCTGAAGTTGTATTGCCGAGTTTGCATCTCTTTGACCTAATTCTTGTTGAACAAAAAGTGTTATGAGTGTTGGACGTGGCACAAAGACTATGCAATGATGTTTTAGTAGGTAGTGTCTAAAATGTTTCACCAACTTGTATACAACATATGCATGATTATCGACAGTGGGATAGATAATATTGGGTCCCTACATGCTCGTGCTCATGAAAGAGATCGGTCATTCATTGTTCAGCTCATCCTTCTGTGTGAGGACTACAATGAGTGAATTGTCAGAAGAAAATGTATACAAAAAGAAATATTTGCTAAAATTTGGGCTCTGCAGCGTAGGTGCATCTGCTATTTCCTGCTTCATATGGGTAAACACATTCTTTTTTGTCTTACCCCAGCTATACATTGCATCCTCCTTGATCATATCTTGGATGGGTTTGACAGTTTGTGCATAATTTGAGATGAACTTCCGAAGGAATTTTATCTTTCCCAAGAATGACTGCATAACTTTCTGGTTGAATAGGTGAGGAATATGCGTGATAATCTGAACTTGATGTAGATAAACCTTGATCCCACTCTTGGTGATGATATGCCCAAGGAGGTTCCTCTCAGACATTGAAAATACGTTCTTCTTAGGATTCAAGGATATCTCGTACTTTTGACATTGCTAGAATATTTTATTTAGGTGGCATAGGTCATCTAATTGCTTTCTTGAAAATAATGTCACGTCATCAAGGTAGATCACCACACTCTATCTAAGATCCCATGGAAGTCGATGTCCATAGCATGATAAAAGTTTTCACCTCCATTCACAAGGCCAATTGACATTATTTTGTAAGCGTATGTACCCCACTTGCTATGGAAAGTTTTTTTAAGTCTATCAAGTTATTCTACCAAGACCTTGTTATATCCAGAAAATCTGTCAAGGAGAAAAAAAATTTCATCTCCAAATACTGTCTCCAAGATATGCTCCATAGACAACACAGGGTAGTTGTCTTTGTTTGAGTCCCTGTTAAGATTTCAGAAATCAATGCATAGGTGGATATCCTCTAACTTCTTTCTTAGAGGAACTAAATTTGAAACCCACATAGAATGACGAAATTTGAATATGATCCGAGCCTCAAAAAACTTAGTCAATCCCTTGAGTATGAGGGGTTCAAGTGGTAGATGAACTTTTTTGAGTTTTTGTTGGAGGAACTTGACCCCTTCTTTGATTGGAATGACCTGTTGGATTATTCAGGTGTCATATGTTTGAAAATCATTGTATTTCCATGTGAATACAACCTGGTACTTTCTGAATAGTTGGAAAAAGGGTTGTCGCTGCTCTCGTGTGCAACATGTACCGATATTTATTAACTACATATCCTTTTCAGGTCCCTAATTGATTTGTTCATGCATCAATGTGGAACTATGGGTTTTGGTGTTACTCGTCCCTTTAAAGTAGTTATGCAAGTCATAGAGTTTTTCAAGTGACATGCACCTTTGGGGATGGGGTTTCCTTTGATGTCATAAGGTGTGCCTTGCAGAGACTACTCATGCATATCTTCATCTATGGATACATCTTTGAAAATGTTAGCATTGGTCATAAAGTGTAGTATTTGTTCATCATCATCAAAAACACGCAAATTAGTTACGTTGTTAAGGATAGATACCTTATTAAAAATCTCAATAAAAAATCTATTCCTAAGCGGTTTCATCCTAGCAGTTGCATTTTCCAGAGCATCTGCAACTACATTTTGAGTTCTTGGTACATATATGTTATTAAAAGCTTCAAAATTAGAAATAACACACCACATCTCTTACTAGTAACTTTTAAGACAAGGTGAGACACAATGTATGGTGTTACGTACCTACTGTAATGCAATCCTAAATCACCTACCACTTTAAGCATAATTACATTGAGGCTGAGGGCTTTTTGCAAACCCAAGATGAGTGCTTCATATTCAAAAATGTTTTTTGTGCATTTGAATTCAAAGTGGCTTGAGACTAAATCCTCTCTCTTCCTTGGGTTGATCAAAATAGAGCCTGATCTATAGCCATCTCATGTCTTTGATCCATCAAAATACAAGGTCAAAAAACCATCTATACAAGGGCTACTTGTCACGCTCGTACTACTTACACTATTGCTACTTCCTTTACAAATTATGGTACACGTTTCATTTTCATCAGTTGGGTAAGGAAGGAGACACAATTGTGTATCTGGTGATGTTGGGCTCAGATTCTTGAGATAGCACCCTAGCTGTGTTTCCAGAAAATAATTTTCAAACAAAACTTCTAAAAAATCCAACAGTTCATCCTGACCATCGAAGGGAATAATGTTGTGCTTCATATAACTCTCAGAAAACACTCAAATATGGTTTCTTCTACCCTAATATGGAAGGAATAAATGTGACCAGTCTGTAGAAAAATATCCTTGCAATTTGTTTGACCATTCTCTACTGATCATTAGGACTTATGCTCCCAGTATCTCCACTATCACAATGTTGATGCACTAGTGAGCATGCTCGTGAGATGATAACTAGATGATCACATCCTGGATTTGATTAATGGTTGGTGTACATGTTTGATCAAGTTGGATGATCCTTGCGGCTGTGCTACTCTATTACACATTCATCCTTTTAGAAATGGAGAGTGGCATGGATTTGGCTCATGCGCAAGAGTCAACCAACCAGTTGTGGACATCAAAGTTGAAAATTTCGAAAGATAACAAAAATGGTGGGTAGTGTGAGTTCTCTTCTTCTCCGTGAAGCACATTGAGTACAGATGCGAGTGATTCGGGAGACTTACTTGATCCATTGCTAGAAGAGGTCACATTGTCTATGGATGTTTGCCCCATTTCACACAAAAAAATATCTCGCTAAACCATGAGTTTGGTGAGTTTTTACAATTGGAGGTTCACGCAAATCTTCTTCACGTCTTTGACAATGTTGTAGTCCAAAGTGAGAAGGTTGACCGAGCTATCTAGGGAAACAATTTTGTTTTTGTTGTTTAGTGGAGTGTTTTAAAGTGAGCTGCTCATGGACATATCTTTTGTTGGGGTTGTCTTCCCAAACTTTTTTTGTGTTTTATGTGTTGAGGGTACCAAAGGGTCAACTTTTCTAAACATTTGCTTGAATTTCTCTTTTGATACATCAATCATAGTAGGGGTTTCTTGAATTCTTAGGTTATATTAACCATTTTGTTTTGGGGCCTCCTTCTATGTGGTTGTATTCTTCTCAACAATGTTTAGATACTGGTACATGTTGACTACATGCCCAGAGCTGAGAGCTTCATCAAATGTTGCATCCTCTTCATCATCCTCATCTTCCTACTGAACCTGGTCACTGACATTAAGATGATTGTTCATTCTTCAAGCCACAAAACCCACAACTCGGTTCCAATCTGTACAAGTCTTCCCTAAGTGTCGCACTTGGTGGATATCATAGAAGTTATCCTTACCAAGTTGTTCCACTTGGAACACAACATCTAAACTTTGGGAAGAATTAGCTGAGTGATTGTTGTTGCTACCTAATGCCACACTATTTTTCCACACAAAACCAAAACGTCTGCTCCTCACTATTGTCTTGTTTGTCTGTTGTTTAAGTTCTTCTACTTCAGTTGTCAAGGACTTAAGGAGACAAGTAACGATCTCAATTTCATGTGTTTCTTTTTCCTTCACCTTAATCACAACAGCTTGTGACTTCCTTCCCGTGTCTTTTGAATCCTTCTTTGATTCATCATTGATAATGAGTCTAATCATGCATAGGTCTTTCTCCACATCAATTCACTATTGGAAATTTTCAGATAACATTAGTTTTGTAGCTTGACAAAATTGTGCAATGCTGATCAATAATACAGATGTGTAGTAATTGACTATGATGGAGTCATGGGGTTTAGTATGTTTAGTGAACTTGGTTAGGATACGGTTAAACCTTTGTTGAAATCTTTAACTTTCTATTTCGGCTCCATCTTAAGGCTACCCAACTCTTGGAACAACATGGCAAGGGTTTTGTCATCAAGAGGGCATTGTGATTTCTTGGTACATATATGATATTAAAAGTAGGAAAATTAGAAATAAGGCGCCATACCTCTTGCTAGTAACCTTTAACAGAAGGTGAGAGACAGTGTATGGTGTTACGTACTTACCGTACCACAATCCTAAATCATCTACCACTTTAAGAATAATTACATTGAGGTTGAGGGATTTTTGCAAACCTAAGATAAGAACTTCATACTCAGCAATGTTGTTTGTGCATTTCAACTCCAAGCATATGGAGACTAAATCCTCTTTTTTCCTTGGGTTGATCAAAACACACTGTGCTCTAGAGCCATTCAGTTTCTTTGAGCCATCAAAATACAATGTCTAAAATCCATCTGTACAAGGACTACATGTCATGTTGGTACTGCTTGCACTACTGCTACTTTTGTTACAATGTATGGTACAAGTTTCATTTTCACCAGTTGGGTAAAGAAGGAGACACAAATGGTGGGGTTGGGATTGGCTGTGCAAGATAACACCCCATTTGTGTTTCTAGAAAATAATTATTGAACAAAAGTTTTGCGAAATCCAATGGTTCATTTTGACCCTTGAAGGGAGTAATTTTGTGCTTCATATACCTCTTGGAAAACACTCCAATTTGGTTGCTTTTGTCTTGTTATGGAAGCCCTAAATGTGACCAGTCTATAGCAAAATATCCTTGCAACTTGCTGGACCATTCTCTACTAAGCATTAAGATGTATGCTTATGATATTTCCACTATCAGAGTGTTGAGGCACTGGTGAACATGTCCGTCAGGTGATAATCGGATGATCCCATCCTGAAGTTCACCAATGGTTTGTACACATTTTCAATCAAGTTGGATTATCCTTGTGGCTATGATGCTCCATTTAAAATTGATCCTTTTAGCAATGGAGAGTGGAATTACATTAGCTTATGTGCAAGAGTCAACCAAACATTTTTTGACATTGAAGTTGAAAATTTCGAAAGATAACAAAAATTGTGTGCAGAGTGAGTTCACTTCTTCTCTGTGAAACACATTGAGTAGAGATGTGAGTGATCCATGAGATTTACTTCATCCCTTGCTATAAGAGGTAGCATTTTCTATGGAAATTTCCCCATTGCATGAAAAAAAATATCACGTTGAACCATGACTTTGGTGAGTTCGTACAACGAGAGTTTCGCAGGGGTCTTCTCCATGTCTTTGACAATGTTGTAGTCCAAAGTGAGAAGGCTCACTGAGCTATCTAGGGGAAGAACTTTTTTTGTGTTGTCCAGTGGAGTGTTTTTAAGTGATCTACTCATGGACATATATTTCATTAGAGTTGTCTTCCCGGAATTGTTTTGTGTTTTTTGTGTTGAGGGTAGCGATGGGTTAACTTTTCTAAACATTTGCTTGAATTTCTCTTTTGATATGTCAATCATAGTTCTAGGTTATATTGACTATTCTAGTTTGGGGCCTCCTTCTCGGTGGTTGCCTTCTTCTCGACAATGTTTAGGCATTGGTACACGTTGACCACATGCCAAGAACTGAGAGCTTCATAAAATTTGGCATCCTCTTCATTATCCTCATCTTCCTGTTGAACCTGGTCACTTAGATTAAGATGATTGATCATTCTTGAAGCCACAGAGCCCACACCTTAGTTCCAATTTGTACAAATATTCTTTGAGTGTCTCATTTGGTGGATATCATAGAGGTTATCCTTACCAAGTTTTTCTGCTTGGAACAAAACATTTGATCTCTAGGCAGATTTAGTTGAGAGACTATTGCTGCTACCCAATGTCCCACTCTTTTTGCATGAAAAATCATATGGTCTGCTACTCATTGTTTTCTCGTTTGTCTGTTGTTTAAGTTCTACTACTTCATTCGTTAAGGACTTAAGGAGATGACTAAGGATCTCAATTTCACTTGTTTCTTTTTCCTTCACCTTAATCACAACAGCCTGTGACTTCCTTCACGTGTCTTTCGAATCATTCATTGATTCATCATCGATAATGAGCCTAATTGTGCACAGGTCTTTCTCCACACTAATTGACTCTTGGAAATTTTCGGATAGCATTGGTTTCACAGCTCGCTTGATGAACTACACGATGTTAGTCATTGATGCAGATGTGTAGTATTGGACTGTGACGGAGTCATGAGGTGTAGTATCTCTAGTGAACATGTTCAGGATACAGTTAAACCTCTAGTTGAAATCTTTAACTTTCTCTTTCAGCTCCATCTTAAGACTACCTAACTCTTTCAACAACATGGCAAGGGTTTTGTCATCAACAGTTTTATCAAGGAAAATTCTTTTGAACATCCTCGAGTTCTAAGTGGAGTTGATAGGAAGGTTATCGCACCATACAACTGCTCTGCCATCTAATGGACATGGAAATAGTCTACATGAAACATCATCATAACATATGTCAAATGTATGCATATGTAGGTGGAATGTTTCTAGATGGTGTTCTGCCTTCACTACTCTCTCAGGGTCATATTTCGTTAACAACTTCTTTGCTTGCCTTAGCATCTTGTGCAAGGCACTGTGGAGTGCCAACGGGTCCTATACAATGTATTCTAGATTTTGAAAAGCCATGTCTTCGTCTTCTTCATAGTCCTCCTCTTCTTCTTAGTCATATGTTTCAACCTCTGAATTTGTTGATTCGTCTCTACCTCTATGGCCTTTGATGCCTTCCCCTCCACTACCTCAGTGGCTTCAGCTAACTCTTCAAGAGTGGTGAGGATTACTTATTCAACGGATGAGACTATCACTCCTTTAGGTGTAGTATTTTGTTTCCTTTGCAAAGAGGCTATGATGTGTACTCCTAGGATTAGTCCAACAACTTTGGGAAACTGATAGGTGATGGGATGGACTAAGCGAAGGTAATCATATGATATTTCTTACTCAAGTCTGGGAGGTGAGGAGTAACAAACTCTAGTGTTGTGCATGAGAGAGAGGGAGTTGGTGTTACTGTCTTGAGTAGATGATAGATGCATGGGGTTGAGAGGACATTCAACCATAAACAATTGGCAACCCTCCTTGTAGCACCAATAATGTTAATGGTGTTGGACCCGCCAACATTTAGGGAATCTCACCGGTATAATGTCCCAACTATACCTCACATTGTTTGGTGTACGAGTCCCATATGGTATGATGGCTTGGTTTCCATTATATTAAAGATATGCCTTAGCTTTTGGTTGTTTTCACATGAGAGTGGTTCACTTAGTCTTCAAAAAGTGAGGTTTATGTGCCTTGTGACTGCTTAGTGTAACCTATGTCTAAGTTCTTTCACTACAGAGGGAGAGGGTGAGAGTGAGTCTCAAGTGGCGTAGCCCCAAATCGGGTAGAGACACACAAAACAACAGGATCTGTGTAGCTTCCGATGGTGTAATCCATACGGATGGCGCAGTCACAAAAGCAAAGTGAATAGGTAGCACGTACAACACCCAACGAATTAGTCCACACAAGTGCGACAAAAGTTATAACAGGTTTACAAGAGTGAGTCTTTCTAGTGTTTGGTGGAGTAATCCACACGGGAGAGATAGTGCTAACACCTAATATAACACATTTCCAATAGTGTATCCACCAAAACAAATGAAATAGTTCAACTATCTTAATACAAGTTAATGCAACATGTATTACAAGAACCAAAATAATAGTCTTACAAATGAATACAATACATGTGTGAAAACGTGCTAGCCTATTAACAGATTTTTGAATTAAGCGAAAGTTCCAAGACACATCCATACACTATACATCCCTAACCCTAGTAGCGAGGTGTTGGAGCCACTACTCGCTCATCAAAGAAAAGACTATAGAATCTCATGGCTATGTGGGAGGAAGAAAGGTGAAAAATAATTTGTTGATACAATGAGGGGGTATATATAGCCAAGGGGGTATAACTGACCCTTGTGACTTGTCGACTTCCCTCATGACTATTTGATTTCCTGTGACTTTTCGATTCTACATGACTCTTCTATTTCATATGTGGGTCTCTTGGACTTCGAGTTTACATTACATTGATCACAACAAGTATGGCCCATAGTAGTGATGTGGCCTAGACAACTCATGACACTGCTAACATGTACTGGCTAACTATGGTGTCCATGTCAAGCTGTTGTGTTGTTGAGTGATGATATGCTCTGGTTGTAACATGTACTCACCTCCACATGGAAAAGTGTGAAAGGTCTTCCATGGTCATTGTCTTTTCTTGAATGTGCATACGCGTATTCCCTTTCCTCTCTCTTTCTTGATGTGCTTCATGTGTTTGTTTGACCACGAGAAAGCCTTCTATCATGTGCCTCTTTTCCATCCCGTTCGTTGTCGTGACATGTTTCATCGATGTACCTGTTCGTGCAATCACTCATGATGAGATGACATCAAATACCAAAATCTACTAGCCTACCATGAAGCAATGTTTTCTATCTCGGTGGAAGTGACCAGGAGAGGGACAAGGAACTCAGACTACAGGAGCATAACATAAGTTAGGATGTAGGGTTGTGGAGCACTGTTGGGAGAAACTGTGTAGATGTCATAGGGAGAATTTTTTTTGCGATCTAAGATAGCGGTGACAACTGTGGGGAAAAACCCAGCTAGGATACAAAACTGCAAAATTTCCAGGAAGAAGGTCAAGCAGGGTATTGGGGAGATGTTGGGCCAATTTACCTAGTTTTTCTAGGAAGCACTGGGCAAGTCACCCAGCTAAAATCTGGGAAATTTCTTCAGGGAGGACAGTGTAGGAAGCAATCAAGACCGGCATAAATATTTTCAGATTTTTTGCGCTGATTGCAGAGTGGGGAATAAGGGTCAGACATGACAGATCTCCACAATTCCTAAGTTGTTTGTAGAGAGGGCATGAAGGGTTGGCTATCAGGACAACTTTACACAATTCCTGGGGTTTTGTAGAGCGGGCAAGAAGGGCTAGTTGGACAACTCTACTCATTTTCTAGGCTAGTTGCAGAGTAGGTAGAATGGGTAGGAAAAGACAACTCTACACAATTTTAGAGCTCAGTACAGTCCAAAGTCGCAATTCAAGTTCTTTTTTTGGTTGACCAATGGGAGATGGATGGGAAATCTTGTGGAAAGCGCAAATTGGTTTAGCTTTTGGGAAAATTCCTATATTTTTTTGAGAGTGATTAAGCTGGCTCATTTCCAAAATTGCGTAGAGAAGGCTACTTGGGTCACTGCAATTCGTCCTAGTTGATGGAGGCTTGTTCGGTCAACAATTTTTCCAGGAAAATTGACTAAGTGTGAAAGCAGGTATACTTGCACAGACATGAAAATGTGATCACACTCTTAACATGACTCGACGACAAGACACCTCAAACAAATAAGACAACATATGCTTAATGAGACTAACTCAAAGATTGGGAGCAAGAAGTGCAACAATTGAAATATGCCTTCAAATGACCGTGACGACATTTGTGGGATAGTGTTTACAACTTAGTGTGTGAGGGTGACTGGTGGCAACGGAGCGAAAACAGCTCATACACTTAGAGACAAACCTTCAAAATGTTAGAAAAAACTCGCAAGTATGACATAATGATGAACATGCCAAAAGACGACTTGTGATCGATCCAATGAAGAGGGTGTGAAAACTCAACAAGAGATCATGGGATGAGCTTGAGTCTTTGTGACCATCAAGATAAACACCAAAGAAGACTCTACTATTTAGATGTAGGCCAAAATTTTGGAGGGTGTTGTAGCCACTACAATAGAAGGATATTGTGATAATTTGATTTAGATGGTAGTTAATTTATATTTTGTTAGGAATCATGATTTCCATTAGACCAAAACCTACAGATGTTAGTCAATGATTGCATTGCCACAGATAAGGATCCAACAGAGGCAGTTAGTTCATGTTAGGAAACACATGAGGAATGTTGGTTTATCCAATATCCAACAATATCCCCCCAATGCGAGCCAAGTGTGTATCGAACTCGTGAGCTATGCTCTGATACCACTTTTTGGGAATCAAGATTGTCATTAGACCAAACCCCGTAGGTGTTAGTCAAGAATCACATCACCAATGATAAGGATCCACGAGAGTCAGTTAGTCCATGTTAAGAAACACATGGGGAGCGTTGGTTTACGCATGTCCAACATATTTTACATAGTGGTTCAATGATACAATGTGAACATGATATATTTAATTTTATTTTTAAACCATTAACATTAAATACTTTTTAATTTATTTAAAACAATGATATTATATTAAAAAACTTTTCTCGGATTTTTGAATGGAGAATATTTTGTAATTTTATTTTTTATTTTTTAAATTACAAATGTAAAGCTATGATTTTTCATTTAGTTGTGAAAAATGAACTTTAAATGTAATTAAAAAATGATAATTGAATTTAGAATATATATATTTTATAATTTGCATAGTCATGAATATTATAATGTTTACCTTGGTAAATTTAAACTTTTTAGTTAAATTAAATATATATTTTAATTCATTTAATTAATTAAATTAATTAAATTAAATCAATATAATTTAATTTAGCTTTGAATGAAATTGTGGTTTTTAAATTGATTATTTAAAAATCTAGCATAACCTCGGCTTAAAATCAAAACCTCTCATAAATATATGGAAAATGTAATTTTATTTTTAAACCATTAACATTAGATACTTTTTAATTTATTTAAAACAATGATATTATATTAAAAACCTTTTATCTCATGTTTGAATGGAAAAGATTTTGTAACTTTTTTTTTTTAATTTCAGATGTAAAGCTATGATTTTTCATTTAGTTGTGAAAAATGAACTTTAAGATGTTAGAACTATAATTTGAATTTAGAATATATATATTTTATAGTTTGCATAGTCATGAATAGTATAATGTTAACTTGATTAAATTTAAACTGTTTAGTTAAAATTAGTTATATATTTAATTAATTCAATTAATATAATTTTAATTTAGCTTAGCTTTTAAATGAAATTGTAATTTTTAAATTTATTATTTAAAAAGCTAACATAACCTCACCTTAAAATCAAAACCTCTCATAAATATATGGAAAATGTGGGAAATCTATTTTTCAAATCAAATGAATTCGATAAACAAGCATTCTCATAAAAGCTAATCATAAACCGTGATTCTCATAACTATAAGAAAAATCTTTACTAAAGTATTTTTGAAAATCACATTTAGAACATATGAAAATTAGATTTCTCAGAAACAATTTGTAATATATGAGAATCAATTTCAAAATTTAGACTACTAAATTTTAAAGGATTAAATTGTAAGTTATGATATAAGGATATTGTTATATTGATTGCTTTAAAATGAATAAATGTTATGATTAAATTATATATATATATTATAATACTAATTAGTTTATTTTAATTTTAAATTTAAAAGCTATTAAAAAATGTTTAGAAAGGTTAATTATTTGACATTTTTCTATTATATATTTTTTTTTATATTAAAAGTCAATTTTGAGCAGTTACATATAGATTTATTTACGAATAAATATGCCATTTAATGATAAGGTTTTTTTTTTGCTAAGTATGTTTAATCTATTAATAAGGAAAAAGCTATTTACAGAGAGAGCGCTTGCTGTAAGAGAGGATTGACAAGCTTAGCATTACAAAACACTGGTTTTGAGACTACCCCAACAGAGGGGAAACCAGTCTGAACGGATCAAAAATACCAGAAGACACAGAGTCCCTAGTTTTTCCAAACAGAGCATACATGTCAACAAAAGTCGGCAGAACATCCAGCTGGATGTGCCTACATGGACAAAAATACAAAAAGAACCAGAACCTCAAAGAACTTCCACCTCGCATTGGGCACGACGAGCTCCGTGGCCGACTCTTCCTCTATCGGGCAGCCCCAATTTTCACAGTTGTCCAACGGATTTGGCTCACCAACTCCTTCCTCCCGCCGCGTGTCCTCCTCGTCCTATGTTTGCGTCTCCTTGCCTGGCGAGGCCTGTTGAGGCTTTGGATCCTCGCCCCTATTCTGCGTTGCCTCCTTCCCCGTCCTCCGTTTCTGCCCTTCAAACCCAGTTTCCATGGTAAAGCGCGGGTTGTGACGGGCTCCTGGCTGACTAGGCTCCGCCTTGAAAGTAGCACTTCCCGAGTAGAGGCCCGGATTGCTCTAAGCCTCTTCCTCTATAAATAGGATGGATATGGTAGCTGTGATGACAGGTTGGTTCAACGTGCTCCTGAAGTGGAAGACCGTGGTGTGGGGGGACGGATTTCTTGGCAGGGGGAAGGGAGCCGAATGAAGATGCCCATGCCCACTCCTCGTATTGGGATAGTGGGGGTTATCAGCTGTGGAGGAGGGAGAGCTCGAGGAGCTTCACCTTCTAGCTTGCTAATGAGAGCTTCCCCCTCTCGTGCCTCCCCTTCTGCTGATGAGCTACTGCCTCACCATGGCTGAGCGGATGAAAGAGCGAGCGCGCAAAAGCAAACAGAGGAGAGCGCGAGCGTACGAAGGGCGCATCTCAGTAACATGGTGGAGCTCGACCCTCTCCCATAATCCACCTTCTCCTGACCAGCAATGCTTATAAATCCCTCTGTAAATGCCATAGGTGTCTCGGATTTTATCAAAATTTTCCGCGCCTCGGCTATCCTCCGCCATTACTACTGCATTCAATGCAGTCGAAGGCCGACTATCCCATAAGCATGCGGAGGCGATTGTTCTGTCCTCTGCTCGCCTGTTCAACCTATTTCCCATTGCGTGAGGCCATGTGATGGCCCTCGCAACTGTATTAAACACTTCATGCCGCAGGCCATGTGGTTTGGCCTGGCAGGTGTCGGTCGACACTGCACCACCCCTGTCCCATCCACCTAGGGCTCTAGTGAAACACCCGCATTTGGGGATTTAATGATAAGGTTATTGATAATAGTTAAAAAAAATATAACATAAAATAATGAGATAATTTATACCAAAATCTAACTTTGTTGAATCCTTTAATCAACAAACACAAACTAACAATAGAAATTAAAAATAAAAATAAAAATTATTACTCTCATGATTAGAAGATAAAATGGTCCATGGAATTAGACCCAATAACTGCCACATATTTCAAACAAATTGCCTCCTCCTCTCAATCAAAACACATAGGAAAGAGCATAGGGATTTTCAAATGGAGTAGTCTATAATGCCACTTTTCAGATATTCCGATCATCCAAAAAGTGCATTATTCCAGCCAGCCACCCAACTGGATTTTCCCTCACCTCTATCTCGTCACCTTACTAGAATGCTACTCCGTTACCTCCATAAATGTCACCTCGCATGCTGACTGCCTGCTTCAACTTCACCAACCTTGCTAATGCCTTAATGAGCATATGGAAATAGCACCAACTCGATTTGAAAAATCCATGTGAATGCTACATCCCCTGCTACCCTGCCCTTACCCATAGCCTAAGCACTAAGCGAGCGGAATGTGGTTTTATGGACAGTGATGATTGTTGGGTATGCACAAAATGGATAGGTGGGTGAAGCGTTCAAGTTGTTTAAGTAGATACCTGAGCTAGATGTGGTCACTCGGACGACCATGGTTGTAGTATTTGTGCAAAATGGGCAAGTTTAGGAGGCTTTGGAAATGTTAGAAAATGCTTAAACGAGATGTGGTGTCGTGGACTGCAATGATTTCAGGATGTTCGCAGAATGGGTATTCTCGTAGGGATGTTAAACTATTTCAACAAATGTATCAGGCAGCTGTAAGGCCGGGCTGTGAAATATTAGCCAGTGTTTTGCCAACGTGATGTAGTTTGTCAGCACTGGAACATGGTAAGGAGGTTCACAAGAATGTGATTAAGAGTGGATTTCAATCGGATGTATTTGTTGGGAGTGCTCTTGTAGATATGTACATTAAGTGTGGGAGCTTGACTGCATCCCCTGCTACCCCGCCCTTGCCCAGAGCCTAACCACCGAGCACTACAGCATAGCAATGCCTTTGCGAGGGGAAATCAAACCATTTCCAAGCTCTAAAAGGACATCTTTGCTAGCCGTAGCAGTGGGATGAATAAATACTTTGTTACAATGAAGGCTAAATTTATTTGAGTATTGTTCAAGTCATTTCCTATTTCATGTTTTGTTCACCATATGGGTTTTCTCAGTTCTGAATATATCATCCATAATGCAAATGAAAAGTTAGAGAGAGTGCCCCAATGCTACTTTAGGTGGATGTGAACTTTAATTATGTGAGACATTGAAGGCTGTTGTCTTTTGGTAAACTAGAGGTGGTTATATTCTTGGTACAATACCTACTATATTTGGGTAAATCATTAAATTCGGAAACCATAACCTTTAATTGTGTTGAGTTTTTAAGATAAACGATACAAATAAACATAAATATCCAATTGCTTCCTCATCCAAGGCCAACTCAAATCCAAATGATTCTCACCATGAAACTCTAAAACAAACCGATGATATCAACAATCAATGATAAATTCTATAAACTTACCCAATGGGAATGGGGTTGTAATTCAATAGCAGAGACTGAATTCAATGTGTCCTCTTGCATATATTTAACCATGGAATCCATTAACTCATTCATGTTATTATTTTCTTTAGGGCCTACAACCCAGTCGCTCATAAACTAACTCATCAAGTGGCCAATATAAAGTCTATGTCAACAGAAGACCATATTTATATATCTATATATCTATATCTATATCTATATATATATATATCTATATATATATATACACACACACACACACACACACACATGGATATTCTTGTAGGAGTGATTGAATTTTAAGGAATATGCAGTGAATAGAGGATTAGGGAGACTATGAAAATAAAGAAACCAACTGCTTCTAAAATGACCAACAACTGCTACATAATTTCTGTTGGAATAAGGATCACGGTTACTAATCCTACAACTAAACTTATGTGAGTACATGTTCATTGTGATGTGTAACATGGCAACAAACTGCCAAAATTTCGGCCTTCACATGAGTACACAGAAGGTTATCAATTCAGACTGATATGACATGACTATACTAACATACTCTAAACAATTTGATATGTGGATAGCTTCAAGGCTATATCAGCCAACCCATGGCACAAGTTCTCAGAGTATTGTCAGCCTAATATGTAGTAAGTCTGCTTCATCTTCTATATGAGAATCTCTATGGAGAGTGGGCTTCCACCAAGGGAATTCAATGTGTTTTGTTCTGAATTTTGACTGAAATGATATTATGGTTTTTAGTAGAAGGGGTATTTGAAGATGTGTAATAAGTTATGTTTACTACAGTCCATCTTAATTTTCTGCAGACTGCAGCAGCAATGCTTTGATCTCCTCTATTGTAACATCTTGCCCAGTGGGTTGTTGATCACAATGTGCAAAATAATAGAGTTAGACTAGGAGCTATTGCAGTTTAATGGGTAGTCAATTCAAACATTACATTACCTTTTCTCGAAATACATCTACTGAAAATCCATTGAGGCGATGTAAGATTGCTTGCTTAACATCAAGACCAAGTCCATCCAGAGCCTTGATTGTGGATAGAAGCAATCCTAGCTTATTGGAACAGAACATGTGAATGTTTAGGACCTTCCCTTCTCTTCTACTTACCTCCGCCTACATTTCCAAGGAGAGGATATCAAAAGGGATTCCGTTTTTCGACCAACAACCATTGAATAGATGGTTACCTAAAAGAACTCACAAAGAAACCACCAAAGCATTGAAACTTGAAAACAGAAAGAGATTGGTTGGAAACTATGACATTCCATTTTGATCAACAATAGAAGATTTATAAAATTTTATGAAGGG
This sequence comes from Pinus taeda, assembly GCA_000404065.3. Classification (NCBI taxonomy): domain Eukaryota; kingdom Viridiplantae; phylum Streptophyta; class Pinopsida; order Pinales; family Pinaceae; genus Pinus; species Pinus taeda. The sequence goes on from APFE031125373.1 coordinate 147,090, forward strand.
TAATATGAAAAACTTGAACTTGCTGATTGACAAAATTTCATCTAAGTCACAATGGTCTACCAGTGGGCCTATCTAACCCAAAAAAATGTGGCCAATGTTTTTTTTATAAAATGGTTTCACCTCGGTCACCACACATCTAGCTATGTCTATGCACTTCTTTCCTTCATTAAACCACCAACTCCAAATTTGCCTCAATTTCTACATTTTCCATTAATGTAATTATCTCACATGTATTGTTGTCACATGCCAATCTAAAGTTGTCTCATGCGTTATGGGCATGCAATCACTACCACACCAAATAATTTCATACTCAACTAACTTATATGATTCTTGTGCCAACAAAATCCAACCATAATGCCCCCCAAATCCCTTGTCACGCCAACAACCCAAATGTAGCAAAAAAGAAGGTTTTGGATCTTGTTGAGACTAGGATGGGATACATTGCCCCCAATTTGTCTGCTATTGCAAGGAGTGTGGTTGCAGTAAAATTGATGGGTAATGCAAGGGATCTCTCTTCACTGGCTAAAATTCCAGCTTGTAATGTGCAACTTCTAGGTGCAAAGAAAAAAATTTTGATAGTATTTTCAACAGCGAATTCATAGTTTCGTGTTGGATACCTCAGACAAATAGAGATTTTCCAGAGCACACCACCTCCTTTGAGAATGCGCACATGTCGATTGTTAGTTGCTAATTTTTTTTTCCATGAAACAATTGAACCAGAGACTTTGCATTTCCAATTTCTTTAACTTAATAGTTCAGGAATGTAACTTGTGGGCTGCAATGAAAAGATATATTACACCCAAAATTGGATCTAAACTTTGTAGCCAGATACTCTCAATAGGCATCTCCTAGAAAATCATCTTAACAAGTGATAAACTCCTTTTGTTCATTGAATTTATACAAAGTGGCATGCAATCCTTACTTATTGGAATAGAACATGTGAATGTTTAGGACCTTCCCTTCTCTTCTACTTACCGCTGCCTACATTTCCAGGGAAAGGATATCAAAAGGAATTCTCTTTTTCAAACAATCACCATTGCTTAGATGGTTACCTAAAACTACTGACAAAGAAACCACCAATGAAAGAGAAGCGTTGAAGCTTGAAAACAGAAAGAGATTGGTTGGCAACTATTACATTCCAATGTCATCAACAATAGAAGATTTATAAAATTTTATGAAGCGTAATATGAAAAACTTGAACTTGCTGATTGACAGAATTTCATCTAAGTCACAATGGTCTACTAGTGGGCCTGCCTAACCCAAACAAATGTGGCCAAGGTTTTTCTTATAAAATGGTCTCACCTTGGTCACCACACATCTAGCTATGTCTATGCACTTCTTTCCTTCATTAAACCACCAACTCCAACTTCACCTCAATTTCTACATTTTCCATTAATGCAATTATCTCACATGTATTGTTGTCACATGCCATTCTAAAGTTGTCTCGTGTTTTATGGGCATGCAATCACTACCACACCAAATAATTTCATACTCAACTAACTTATATGAGTCTTGTGCCAACAAACTCCAACCATAATGCCCCTTAAACCCCTTGTCACACCAACAACCCAAATGCAGCAGAAAAGAACGTTTTGAGAGTAGGATGGTATACATTGCCCCAAATTTGTCTGCTATTTTAGGGAATGTGGTTGTAGCGAAATTGATGGGTACTGCAGGGGGTCTCTCTTCACTGGCTAAAATACGAGCTTGTAATGTGTAGCTTCTAGGTGCAAAGAAAAAGAATTTCGTAGGATTTTCAACAGTGACTTCATAGTTTCATCTTGGATAACTTGAAAAAATAGTGATTTCCCACGACACGCCACCTGCTTTGAGAATGCGTGCATGGCGATTGTTAGTTGCTATTTTTTTTTTCCATGAAATAGTTGAACCAGAAACTTTACATTTCCAATTTCTTTAACACTTTAGGTATATAACTTGTGGGTTGCAATGACAAGATATATGAGACCCAAAATTGGATCTAGACTTTGTAGCCAGATACTCCCAATAGGAATCTCCTAGAAAATCACCTTAACAAGTGACAAACTCCTTTTGTTCATTGAATTTAAGGCAAAGTGGCAGCTTCTTAGGATCAAACTCCTCTAGTTGATTTGCAACAAAAGAAATGAAGCATTTCGTAGCAAGGCACGAAATGAAAAATTCTTTTATTGGCATGTCCGTACCCTAATCTGTGTAAATATTCAATTGCAGAACATTGTCCAAGTCCAAAAGAATTGAATGAAAGTGGCAGACTTGTGCAACAAGGATCCCCCTATTCAATATGTTTTCCCCTTAGCCCCCTAATCACTTTGTTTTCCCCTTAGCTTATTCTAGGCAATCCCAATGCTTAGAATCAAGGCACAAATAATCGGTTTGCTGGGTTATTCAATGAAGAAGGACATGGGAATAATGACATCACAGTTAGCCTCCACTACTTCAACAACGCACAGAAAAGTTCCTTCAACTAGTTCTCACTTTTTTTGAAGCTAAGAAATCCCCTTGCCCAAACAAGGGAAAGATGGACAGGAACCTTTGTACCATACCTTGAACAAGTCATTGTGAGAGGATCACCAAATTGAATATGAACAATTTTAGATGTGCCTATTTGAATGCCTAATTTTCATTTCCTAAGTCTTTATACCTTACTTTTTCTTTGTATTCATCTTCATCGATGTCATTATCTACTTTTGAAAACAATTTTAAACGATTGAACACACATGCTTTCCCTTTTATCAAATAACCCTTGGAATGTTTCTTGTGCTAATCCAATTGCTTTGAGCTTGATTATTTAACACAAATTCTTGCAAAACACTGTCCAACATCTCATTTTGGTATAGACACGTGAATTTTATTTTATAAAATACAACAAAAAACTCCATCCTAAAGAGATATTACCACTGAGATTATATGATTATACGATTCTAGCCATTTTGATATTTTGTCAAAGTGTTGGTTTACATATTGTTGTAGGTGAATGTTTGAGCTTTTATCTTCAAATAGCAAGGTATAGTGAAAATATATGCCAAATAGACTTCAATATAACACAAATAGCATAAAAGCCATATGGTAGCAAGATTTTTGAACATGCCAAGATCACTTGTATTAAAGACAAAAATACACATACCGCTGATAACCCATGGGGCAGCAAACAATTGTGGGATAGACTGAGAAATATAACTAAGCAAATAAGAGATATATGACTACATATAAGTGTTTCATTAATTAAGATAAGATATCAATAGTATCAGCACCTTCCACATGGACAATGTATGCATAGGAGTATGCATATGTCACCTTCAAATGATTGAATTTGCCCAGAAATTGTGTACAGGTCCAGCAACTCGTTTTAGTATAGACACATGAATTTTATTTTAGAAACACAAAAGAACTCCATTTTGAAGAAATATGAGAATGCAAAAAAATAGCCATTAATAAATGTATTGGTAAAGTTGATTTATTTTTAAACCAAAAAAAAAAAACGTGTCATCAAAGAGACACATCTTCAAGTCTACATATACCATACATATCAACTACTTCCTTTTTATATAAGAAGTCCTTTAGGTGTAAGAGGCATTGTAGTCGTTATTTATATATAAAAGATGAAGTACATGTACATACTTACAACTTATCACAAGTTAGAACAATTTCAAACCATAGCTAGTGAAACCAAGAAAACCCTAACAACCAACTCCTTATATATAAGAATCACACCTAACAAAAGTTGACCACTACACCAAGAATCCTCAATAACCTAGGATCATCAACTGCAATGACATTCATGACATGAATGTTGGTATGTGGGAGATTAAAGAAGAAGCTGCATTTTCTCTCACAACTTGTTTGAGAAGCCTACAAGTTGGTTAACCTTTATGTATTTTCCTCAGCACTGCTGGTTTATTCTGTGTCCTGGTTTAATATGCAAACATTTAGACATCACATTAACAACAACAACCACTACACAATTTAAGAGCAAAATAAGAGTATAGACATGGAATCAAACTTAGAAAATGACCAATTTGGGTGTTGTCAATGAGCCAATCATGTTCAAATGGAGGTCAATCCATTGAAGAAGTTTTTTTTATCTATAAGATAACAATGCAATTTCCATTAGACCAAATAATATCATGTGAATTAATACGGGCATCAAAATACAAACTATAGAAATTAGGGATTGTATTAAATGCACCTTGACTGATGGTTCTAAATAGAGCGACGGTGATTCTGTCTACATGCTTCTAGTGAAGGCACAATATTGGGATGGTGCACCCTTACAAATATTTAAACACTACATTAACAACAACCAGTGCACATAGATAAGAGAAAAGGCATAACAACAAACCTGGAAAATGACCAATTTGGGTGTTTTCAATGGGCCAATTATGTTCGGATGGAGGGAGATGCATTGAAGAAGCTCTTGCGTCTGTAACATAACAATGTAATTTCCATCAGAGCAAATAATATGATGCTAATTTATAGAGTCATTAGAATACAAACTACATCGATTAGGTGCCCCATCAAATGCACCTTGACTGATGTGATAAATAGAGGGATTATGCTTCTATTTATTTGCTTCAAGTGATGGCACATTATTGGGATGGTGTTGCCCTACAAACATTCAAACACTACATTAACAACATCAGTAACAACAAGTGCACGCACATAAGAGAAAAGGCATAGCAACAAACCTAGAAAATGACCAATTTGGTTGTTGTCAATGATCCAATCATGTTCGATGGAGGGAGATCCATTGAAGAAGCTATTGTATCTGTAACATAACAATGTAATTTCCATTAGAGCAAATAATATGGTGTTAATTTATAGAGGCATCAGAATACAAACGACATCATTAAGTGTCCCATCAAATGCACCTTCATTGATGTGATAAATAGAGGGATGGTGCTTCTGTATATGTGCTTCAAGTGAAGGCACAATATTGGGATGTGCACCCCTACAAACATTCAAACACTACATTAACAACATCAATAACAATCAGTGCACATAGTTAAGAGAAAATGCATAGCAAAAAACCCGATAAATCACCAATTTGGGAGTTGTCAATGAGCCAATTATGTTTTGATGGAGGGTGATCCATTGAAGAAGATGCTGTATCTATAAGATAACAATGTAATTTCCATCAGAGAAAATAATATGATGGTAATTTATAGAGGCATCAGACTACAGACTAGATCATTAGGTGTCCCATCAAATGCACCTTGACTCATGTGATAAATAGAGCAATGGTTCTTCTGTTTATGTGCTTCAAGTGAAGGCATATTATTGGGATGGTGTACCCTTGCAAACATTCAAACACTACATTAACAAGATCAACAACAACCAATGCACATAGTTAAGAGAAAACACATATCATCTAATCTCTCTATAGAACTTACTTGGGACAGTAGATCATGCATTGTTGGAGCAAGGATGACCACGCTTGTCGAGGTGTTAAAATTGAAATGGTTCATCTTCAGATGCAGGGACATTCAAATCAATATCCAAGCTAGCATTTTTTTTGCTTCTTTTATTTTTCTGTTTAGGACTAAGGAAACTCTTCTTCCTCTTCAAAGATGAATCATAAGCACCCATCCCAAGGGTGAAGTCACAATCCATAATATGAAGATCATAACATCATCCACAAACTTTCTAGCCAAATCAATTAATTGTTTTGTCGTGCTCATAGTAGAAGGAGGACTATTCGGAAACAGGTCTATATAGCCAAACAACTCCTCTCTCAACAAATTAAGGTCTTCAACATTTTCATATTCCATAGTAGTTGTGCTAGTACCTGCAACAAGGTTTGGTGCCTCTATACTTATCTCAGGAGGGGAATTCAATGTATTAGGTGTGGTATCAAGATCCAATAACGGGTTTGAATCCATTAAGGAGGAATGGAACCAATCTACCTTTATGGCATGATAGCAAATATTTACAGGAATAGACCATGGAAATCACAAGTGATAAAATTTGTGTGATGCCATATGATAAGATATTGCTTATCAGGTTCACTTTGACTCCTCACCTAATAAGCGTGAGATATGCTCTCATGAGGCCTACAATCATTGTCTGGAATTTTTCTAGCCTTTTCCATTGATGATAAAATTTGCATCTCTTTCTTGTGGTTGTTCAAATATTCTTCTTTTTTCATAGTTCCCTTGAATCGATGACATGACTCAACATTTTTTATTAGAGTATAGAATAGCCAATCCATCCTACGAGAAAATTTCTTTCGTCTATCACATAGAAAGGTTCTCTTGAGATAACCATGGTATGACTCCACAACATTATTTGTCTCCTGATTTGCATGAGGAAAATATCGGCAGCCTTTTACCCACATCCCTAAATGTAAAAATTGAATTACTAAATATATCTTCTTGTTATAAAATAAAAAAACGTATGAACTAAAAAAAATAGTATGCGAACTTACACATCTTTTCACTAGCAAACCAATTCTTGTGGAAATAGTCCAAAAACTTCTCCTTAGTTGCAAATTTGGTGAAAAAACCATTGGTTGCATTATCCACTTCATCATTAGAAACATTTTTCATGATATAACCAAGTTCATTGAACATCTCTTTCGCTTTTTCCGAACTGCTGGCCAATCGATTAACATTCTTTAACCATGCCCTCCTTACATTCCAAATACACAAGATCACTTCAAATTTGGTGATTCTCCTGCCAAATTTAATTCATTTTAAGTGGGTAATATTTATAACGAATGCAACTTGAAATTTCATATAAGAATATTGATGTTACCTCAAAGCAATGGTTTCAGCCAATGCATCATCAACCATAAAGGCATTGACCTTCTAGTTAGGACAAAACTGAAAACACCTATGCATGAGGTGCTCCAACCATACCATTATATATTATGATGTATTACATGACATCAGCACCCATGAAACTAGAACCCCACTTTTTTTCTCGTCAAACACTGCAAGCATGTACGACTGATATTATCATATTAAAAAAATGAAGTTAATTTTAAGTCAATAATCATATTGAATCATTATAACCAAAATGATTTATTAAAGCTATCATTGCAAAAATACTCAATCCATATTTATTTGTACTAAATGTCAAGTCCATGGCTATCAAGCTATTGTGGGATAACTTGACACTAGTTTCCAACGTCCATTTTGTTTGTATTCCAATGATAAAGGGGATCTCTCCACCATTGGGCTTTTGGTAGAAGAAGAAATCATTATGGCGTTTTCCATACAGAGATTCACACTCATTTCATCTTTGCTATGTAGTTCACAATTTTCTTTTCTTAGATGATTATAGATGTTTATAGTATCCTTTTTGCGTAAGAAAAACTCCCTATCCTGAGTTGTGGCATGTGTGTCAACATACTTCTTAATATGCATTTTACAAACAAAGTCAATTGGCACTTGAAGGAAAAAAACAAATTTCTAAATAAGAAATCATGTCTTTTGAAAGTCTTAGCTTCCTATAGGGACCATCATCACCTAAAGTGTCATGCTTTCCATGAGAAGGCCATCCTTTCCCATCTTCATGATCATACATGTTGTATGTTATTATTGTTATGTCAAGATCTTCAACGATGACCTTTATAATAAAATGGCATTGAAAACCCCTCTTTTTGACAATTGAACGCCTTGGTTTCATTTTCCATTCTTCTCTCTTGTCCTCTGGGCCATATGAGCAACTGTAACTGCAAAATGAATTTTGAAATGTCAATACATATGGCAAATGATAAAGCACTGTTAATATCAACATGTAAACAAGGCTTTTCTAAAATACTTAGAGTTCCCATAGTAAGGCAGCAGTAGGCCTTGAGCTTGGAGTCTTTCTTTTTCGATGCTGGAAGGAACATGGATCATCTGGATAGGATTCCTCTCCTTGAATAAAATCATTAATTCTTAGTTTAGGAATTGTTGGAACGCAGTCAAAATTCATGTTCATCTTGTATACATTAGTCCAAACTAAATTTTTACTAGAAAATATGATATTCTCTTTAGGGTCTTCCACCTCAAGGACCATAATAGTCTTCCATTTCTTTTCCATGTTGTCTTAGTGTCTGCAAAAAATGTGGAAACATATTAGGAAGTTTAATCTAAAAACTGAAGTTTTAAAAGAGAATATATAGTTGCATTTACAAGTAGTCTATTATCGTGGGTCCCCTTCATTGATAGATATGGAAGAAAGAAGGTGAAATGTCAAAAGAAAATATTCTAAACTATTTATTGAGAAAGAACCCCACATTCTTCTAGTTTGTAGTACAAAAACATGAATGACAAAGCTCATCACCCAATGGAAATGATGTTGTGAATGTTGCACAAATTTGACAATGTGATTGTGGGCCTCATGTTGTCATATGATATGATATGTGAATCTCCAAAAAGTTGCATAATCACACAAGAATTTAATGAACAACTGAGTGTTTTAATGAAACTTGTCCACGGACCTGCCAAATGTTTCCCAGGAAATTTCAAACTTTGGAGTAGAACTGCTAAGTTCACAAGTGTCAAATGGTTGTCCAGGTGTGAGTTGATGATCAATGTGATAGCCCAATAGACAACAACTCCAAGATTACTTATCTGATGCCATAATTTTCCAGATTTGTGCCAACAAATTTGTAAAGAATGTATACAGAAAAATTATGAAATCAAAATAGGAATTTGATGATTTGGCTTCATATAGAGAAGCTAGATGCTAAATGATTGTCATTGAAAGGGTAATCGAGCGTTGTGTGCTAGAGCTTCAATAATTTTATCTTTTTGTAATATTTCAAATATAGAGATATTTCTCACATAATAGGTGAGATAATTATCTAAGTAAGAAATTCAGGAAAAAGACAAGGGTTTTGATGCAATCTACATACGAAACCAGGGGTAGAGAAACATTGCATACAAACAATGAATGCTTAATTCTTGAAGTTCTCCAATTTAGAAGGGATTCACATTATAAAGGACAAGAAGGGATTCACATTAAAAATAACAATAAACATCACATTTTAGGCCAGCCAACTCTTTAGGACAAGTAGCGATAGACAATGCTATATATTCTTAAAAAAATGTCCTTAATACCCCTACTCAAAGGATTCACTGTGACCATCAAAGAATTTGTCAAGTCAAGAAAAAATTGTAAATTCATAGTTAGTTTTATTTTTGTACTTATTTCTTATTTTTCAGTTGGTGGAGTTCTTGGAACTATTTTAATTATCATCACAGTTTTCATGTTAATGGTTCACTTGCAAATTGTATTAATCTTCCTTTCACATTTTTTTAAGGAGATGGGTGCAAGTTCATGTTAACAAGAGATCGGTTGGCATCAATTTCCAAGTTTTCTTTATTATTTACTATTTGAAACTGATAGTCTAATTCAAGTCTTGGTATTTGTTAGCTTTGTTGGAGTAAGAATAAAGGATATTGAATTAGTATTCAAAGGATTCAGCTAGCAGAGTATTATGAGGCAGAAATTTGTTTCCATATATGAAGGAAAGAAATCAACCATCAAAAGTCAAATCCAAAAATTTCAAGGTAATGAAAATATATGTGGCAGAAATGGGGCATTTTATGGAAAAGAAATAATAGATTGAATATTTCTTCGAATTCAAAGGTATGAAGATCAACAATTAAGGGACAAACAGAGAGAAATGGTAGAAATCCCAACTTTCAATGCAAAAAATTAATCATCATCTCAACTAATACCTGATACGAAGACTTCAGCAGTTCTAGAAATATTGCAAAGACAATTCTATTTTAGTTTATAGATAAGGAGTAGTCTATAATTTGTGACACATTTAAAATATAAATCACACACCAGAAATTTCATGTTGCTTTGCATGGTAGATGAATTACTTCAGCATGACTCTTGCCAACATGAATGAGAAAGTAATGCATTGCATTAAAAAGGTTAGAGCTAGTTCCATTGCAAGAGAATTGGTGTAGAGTTCAGCTTGGGCCATAATGAATGGCAGTATCCTGAAATTGTGTTCTATCTTGCAGTGCTCATGCGGTTTATGGATTGAAAAGAAACTCTTTATAATTATTTAGTACCATAAATAATGGATGAAAGTGTTAATTCTTAATTGTCATGTTCGAATGCATGTTGTCACATATTTTTTTTCCATATGTGAAGTTCAACAATCCTCCTCTCAAAAATGCAGTTCACCTTCTGAGCCCTTTACATTTTTTTTTTCTAGAATGACTAGCTCTTGGTCAACTACCTTGCCAATAAATTTGGTATGGGGAGTCAGAAGTTAGAGGCCATTGTCATTGCATAGGCTTCTAGAGAAATTCTTAATACACTCATATTTGTGATGTCAGCCTGTACCAAAGGTGAGAAAGCAATATGTTGCTTGCTATGTTGTGTGATGAGATTTAATCATGTTATTAGTATTCCCTTCAACTATATGTTTATTCCAAATTTATGCCAGAGCGCATTCATTTTCAGGATTATTTCTAACATTTCTAATATATACTTTATTATGAAGCAGTTGAGTGTATCAATCAGCCGAGTAATTGCCTGGACTCCAAGTTACAACTCTGCGAAATGCGAGAGAAAGAAACAATATGTTATTACACAACAAAAATGCTCTGTTACTAGGAATACAGGCTTGCATTCACTCTTTCGCCTTTATTCTAAGCAACTCGCATAAGAGATACCTTAAAAACATTAGAAACTGCTACACATCATGATGAATGGAACGCTGTGTAGCTGTAGAATAAATTTTGGATGCAAAATTTCCTAACCTTTAATGGCGGAAAATTCGAACGTTCAAATCTCACGAAGACGATGGCAGAGTAGTTATTCATACTTGAGCAGATGCACAGGAACTCAGCAGCGAAGAAATTCTTCTGACTTGAGCAGATGCAACGAAAATTCTAGGTATTAGCAAAGTTGTAGGGGATGCATCGCCACGGAGAAAAATTCAAATGGAGTTGGCACGCTGAAGCATGGTGAAGAGTTGGGGCAGTGAAGCATGGTGAAGTTAATGTTAGGAGTTGGCAGTGACCGTGCGAAGTTAATGCTGGGAGATGGCATCTAGAGACAGTGACAGAGGTAATGGAATAGCGTTTTGGCGAGGTGACGGAGATGGAGATGGAGGTGAAGAAAACGCCGATTAGATAATTGGCCGGAATAATGCACTTTTCGAATGATCAGAATCTCCAAAAAGTCTTATTATAAACTACACAATATATATATAGAAATTATAACAAATTCATTGTGGACCATCTTTCAACTCAACAGTTACTATTTCAAAGATCGGAAGATGGATGTTGCTTTATATCAACGTTTATCTATTTCACCGACTCACCCATAAACACGTGTATATCCAATTTCAATACGGATTTCAAATATTTTCACAACGATTGAATTTTTTGAATTACTTAGATAGCCCTTAATCTTTTGTGTACGGCTAAATAATAAATATGGATATCCAATTCTAATGCTTTGTTTGACAAAGGAAATGACCGTCTATATACACCACGCAAAATTTCTCCACTTTCGGATTAGTATAATGAAGGTTATATAATGTTAAGAAATATAATGGGTGTTTACTACCTTTAATAAATACAATGATATTATATTAAAATTCTCACATATTTGGAATGGATATTTTTTAATTAAAAAAACATATTTAAAATTTTGGATGGAAAATTGGTTTTTCATTTAGTAGTGAAAAAAGTGAACTAAATAAAAATAAATTTTAAACTACGAAATTTGTATTTAGAATATATTCAATTTATATTTTATAAAGATATGAATGATACAATGTAACTTTAGTTGGAAATTATTAATTCCTACTTGTCTATGGTTACAATTCTCCATTTGAGGAGTTTGTTCCTACATTATAGGGATTTAGTTTATCCTAGATTAGTGTGTGGTTGAGAGAATCTCTCAACCACACTAGTGTACGTCCAAGATAGAATTCCTATCTTGAGACCATTGATTGTATAAATATGTGTGTAATTCATTCATTCATTAATTAATAGAAAATATATTGAGTGTGCTACTTTTATCTTGGTATCAGAGCCTCTCTGAGGGCCTGGCCCCTCCTGGGCTTGGCCCTCCTGGGCTGAGGGAAAATAAAGAATTTAGTATCGGTTTGTCCATCATCCGCTGTCTGAGACTTGTGGATGTGTTGAGCGAAAGGCAGGTGGAGGAGCTTGCACTCACCCTCGAAGCGACTCAGAGGCCATTACTGTGGGTTGTGCGTCCTGATCTCATCGACAATCGAAGCAACAGGGAGCTTCCGGGGAATATTTAGAGCGAATCGGGATGGAGGATTTTTGCAGCGATCCTGATGTCAGTATTACCACTGGTTATTCACCTTCCTAAACAAGTCTGCGGGATCAGCAATCAAGGTAGCACATTGCCTAACATTCTCTATGAAAATACAGATATCGGTGCTAATGAAAGAACCTTTCTATCTACAGATGTAGTCCACAATAATTTATACCGTTTTGCATCAACATTTGAGGAAAATTATGAGCAAATGCTTTCAAATTTCAAGATTTTTATTTATCCTCGTAAGCACCATGATTTTGGGTCACCTGAGTGGTGCAGTAACCGGACGTTTAGAGACATCAGTAAACCTGTGGCAATGTTTTATGAAAGCCTTGTGACTAGTGTCTTTACTACAGATGATCCAGAAGAAGCCCATTTGTTCTTTGTGCCGTTTTCCATTGATGCCCTGAGAACGCTAGGTGCAGACCACTTTACGTTTCGTTTGAGGGAATAGATATAGGTTCTTCTAGAAATGTTGTCGAGTTAAAGAAGAATTCAATTGAGGTCTCCTGCTATCCTCTGCCTGTTAGCGCAAATTGGCGTTTTTACCCCCCATTGATTCAGCAGTCCCTGGGCACAAAATCCTAAATTTTAAGCCTGACGAGAGGCCGTCTCAAACATTTCCTGCTTATTGTGTGAACTGGCTAGAAGCAATTCCAGATCTTGAATCAACTTTGTCGCAATGGAAAACTGATCCAGGTTTTGTGTTGGATCCCCTTGTAGTAGAGCCTTCTATTTATGCACAGAGGTTGAGTTCCAGCGGGTTTTGTTTGGATTTCGTAGGTGATGGGAATACATTATTCCTGATAGATGCACTGAAGGTTGTGTATCTGAACGGGGCCTTGTTGCAATCTCTGAGGGGTGTCCAAATCTTGAGTCCATTCTATACTTTTGTCAGCGTATGACCAATAAAGCAGTTGTGACAATGACGCATAACTATTCCAAACTTGCCAGATTTCGTGTCTGTATCATGGGTCGGAAGCTGGAGATTAGAGACAGTCCATTTGGAGATGTTGCCCTCTTGTTTGGTTTACATCACTATGAAAATATACGGTTTTTGTGGATGTCTGATTGCAGACTCACTCTACAGGGATGGACAGAGCTGGCCACCTATGATGACTTCGTCCGATCATAGGCTATTGTTGCGCGGACCAGTGGATGGTGGCGTTGTGCTACTTTGGCTCACACCTGTCATTGGCGCATATATACCAGACACTCACTGGGGACGCTATTGGAAATTTATAACATTTTCTTGTATCTACATACTGGGAATGATACGTCTGACAGTAGCTGCCTCAGTGCCATCTCTGAGACCACCGAACTGCATATCGAACTTCAACTCGTGTCAGAAAGCCTCGGAACACCAGATCGCGATTTTCTACATTGCGTTGTACGTTATTGCTTTCGGTGCTAGCGGTACAAAGCCCAACATCTCTACAATCGGTGCAGATCAGTTCGATGAATTTGATCCCAAGGAGAAGCTTCAGAAGGCCTCCTTCTTCAACTGGTGGATATATCTTTTTCAAAGTGCTGCGCATCTTTGTTTTTGCTTCTGAGATCCGCAGTTTTAGGCAGGCTCGACATGGTTGGCGGTCGCTGAGATTGATCCAGTTTTTTTTAGAATCTGTGAGGATGCGCATGCCCATTTCTGAGCATCGTAGACCAGACATTTATGGCAAAAGCTCATCGTCATTTGAATTGCTCAGGTCACGTGAAGGAGATGACGTGGGTGGACTGCTAGAGGGCCAGTCTGGAGGAGATCTCTTCGTTGGAGCTGACCATCATCATTGCCACGGGCGGTGGCCTAGCTCCGGAGAACTGTATTGGAAAGGCATATTGAAATGGTTCAATACCAAGCACGCTGGCCGAAGATCCCACAAGGAAACCAGAGATGGTTGAATACAGAGTGATACCTGTTCCCCGCGTTCTAAAATTGCATCTCGTTCGATAGGGAGCAGCTGACTGAATGAATGGAGCGCATAATCGCAAAGAAAAAAAGGGTGTTCCAAGATTGTCATCTTTATTGTCCTACTTTATTCGATGGTACTGATCTTTGTCATGTATCCAACAGTTTTTGGTCCCGCAGAATGAAGCAAGGGCTCAACTTGGAGAAACCCCTCTGGTATGGGACGAGAGGGTTGCTGCCTATGCTTAGTGGTACGCAGAACAGAGGCGCGGCGATTGTGCCTTGACACATTCATTAGGTCCATATGGTGAGAACTTATTATGGGGAAGTTGCAAGAATTGGCAGACCTATGATACAGCTGTTGTGTGAGAGGAGATTGCTGGAGCAAAGTCTGTGGTGTGTCTGCAATTCGAAGAGTGAGATCTGAACAGATGACAGCAGATCGGTCGAATCAGTGGACTAGTTATGTTGGCAAAGGATTGGTTGTGATTCTAAAGTGGCAGCCTAGCGTGGAGAAGATTGTTGGGTCTAAGAACACTCCAGGATTGGAGGAGATCGGCCCGGTGGTGTGTGCCGAGCAAGCCGCCAATGCAGATCGCTGGTTATGATTTATGACATTTCCAGACTCTAATAGTTGCTGTTATGTTGGGGAAATAATTATCTTTGGGCAAAGATAGAGAAATTTGATATTTTGTCAGTCTGAAAGTTTATTTTTATCTTGGAATTATGCATAATATTATTGAGCCTTATTTGAGCCTAGCTAACTCAATGTAGGTAAAGTTGTTCTGTTAGAATTCATGACTCTAACAAATGACAGGATAAGCATGGAGTTCCAAGAATTTATTTGACAAAGATGCCCAAGATGTGAACGGTGAACAGATGAGACGAAGCAGCAGCAACACGGTCCATGGTGGACAACAAAGTAGATTTTTTTTTAGTGTGGTTTGTGGGATAGACTCCCTAACATATTATTGTAATAGTCATTGTATGTACTAGAAACTTCAAATGTTGAATGTAAGCCTTGCTAAGGCATTTGAAAGTTCGTGGTGATCTCAAAACCACTTTGTAATGGTTTGTGGTCAGCCTGAAACCATCTATAAAGCCTTAGTGGCTACAGGAGTTTCCTGGTGGTGGCAAAGTGAGATCCTTGATCGCTCGGTGGTAGCAGATCGGATCTGCCCGGTGGTGGCAAAGTGAGATCCTTGATCACTCGGTGGTAGCAGATCGGATCTGCCCGGTGGTGGCGAAGTGAGATCCTTGATCGCTCGGTGGTAGCTGATCGGATCTGCCCGGTGGTGGCAAAGTGAGATCCTTGATCGCTCGGTGGTAGCTGATCGGATCTGCCCGGTGGTGGCAAAGTGAGATCCTTGATTGCTCGGTGCTAGCAGATCGGATCTGCCCGGTGGTGGCGAGTGTACACAGGAGCTTTGTGCTCGTAGGAGCAGGTGGACTGCAGTAACACCTGGCTCGGACTCAGATGATTCTTTCTGAGTAAAAGGGGATTGGTGTGTTTTCCGCGCTGACAGCAGCACCAGGATGGCCAACTGGCGCGTCTGTTAGGCCATTAATCACACCAATGGCGCGGGTTTATCATTCAGGATCGCGCCAATTCACCTTCAAGTGGATTTGCAGGAGAGGGAGATTGGATCAATTTAGCTGTATTGGAAATGCAAAATTTGCAGATTGTGGATCTGTCCGAGGGCGGCAGATTGTGTTTTTTGGAGGTTTTGTACATGCAATTCGTGTGATGATGATGGTGGATTTCACTATCATGACAAGTAGTCATTAAGGGGGGGAGTTGGAAATTATTAATTCCTACTTGTCTATGGTTACAATTCTCCATTTGAGGAGTTTGTTCCTACATTATAGGGATTTAGTTTATCCTAGATTAGTGTGTGGTTGAGAGAATCTCTCAACCACACTAGTGTACGTCCCAGATAGAATTCCTATCTTGAGACCATTGATTGTATATCTAAAGTTTTGTTTACAGGATTAAAAATAATGAATTAAAATGGTATTTTTTAAATTGGTTTAATAAAAATATAAAAAGTTTAGTGAAATTGGTTTTATAAAAATATAAAAGAATTTAGTGAAATGTTAACTATCTATTTTCACTCCAAAGTGAATAGATGTAGAGGTTCATTCTCAAATTTCCTTCTTCTGTTTCCCAAATTTTTATTATTGGAAATCCCTGCATTAACAGGAAGGAGGAGTTGAAATTTGAAACACTTATTGTAGAGTTTGGTTTGGCCTAGCTCACTTATTGTAGAGTTTGGTTTGGCCTAGCTCTTGTACTGCTTCTTTCTAACCAGAGACTTCCTTAAGATGGTGTAAAGGGAAAAATTAATGATCAGATATGACTGAAAGGTTTAATGAAGTCACATAAAGTTGAAAAACTTTGAGCTATTCCAATGCCACTCTTAAAAGGCATTGCCTAGCTTAAATCAGACATCAGATTCCTAGTGGTAAATATTGAAATAAAAGTATTTTGTTGTAGAAACCTTCTAGATTTTGTTGATAAAATGTGATGTATTGTGTACCCAATATAGTTAATGGCGAGTAAGACTAATTCAGTTAATTTACATTCATGTAAATATCATCCCTAGCAGCAATAAAGTTAATTGCGGTAGTTTTAGTTTCTTGTAAATATCATTCATAACACTAAAATGTAAAGATTCAAGGATGATGTATGTATGGCATCTTGAGAAGTACAATGCAACCCGTAACAAATGTCAGATATAGTGAGAATAAATTATAATTTTTTTTATAAATAATCTTTTAAGTTTACGAATTAACAAATTATTCATATTCAAAATTCTAAGGTTTATTAGTTAAGAAATTTAACATCTTGTAACTCACATTTATATAATTTGATTGCAATAATGAAAATCTATTTTTAAACATCAATTCATTAAACGGTAGTTCTCATAAACGTGAAAGATCTAATACCTAATCGCTGAAATCATGCTAGTTTAATTGAATTTTCTTAAGCAACATCTTTACTGAAAAAACTGTCTTCTTTCAATATCAGATGAGAAGAAAAACATAAAATTAGAGTTCAAGGAAATAATTTGTATTTTATCATAATCAATTTCAAAATTTAGGCTATCTGGTTTGAATTAATCATGAAAAGGGATTAAACTCTAACTTAAATTATAAAAAACATTATTATACTAATTGTTTTTAAAAGCTAATAAATATTTACTACTAGTAAATTATAAATACATAAATTTTTTAATTTAAATGATATATTAATTAATTCAAAATCATTAAAAGAAACAAGTCTTTAGAAGTGAACTCTCAAAGGTCCTTTCTGCTTTGTAGGGTTAGTTGCATAATGGTGGAGGTATATATTAAGAAATATATATACCATTTAAGGTTAGCATTCACTTTGATTGGAAAAATATAACATAAAATAATTTCAAGATTTATACCAAAATTTCACATTCTTGTTATGTTTAATCAACCAACATATAATAAAACCAAAAATTCAAATGAAAAATTACAAAAATGTCAATGAATTTAAAACCAATAACCATACTTCTGTATAGTATCACATTTACATTGCTGCTACAATCTTCTCCACTTAGCTTCAAACCTATGAAAGTTGGAGTTGAGGCAGTCTTGCTATTTTGCATATTAAACCTATTAAAGATGAATGAAGGATTCTTTCTTTGAGCAATAAAAATGTCATTTTCTACTTTCTTCATTTCTATTCCTAAAATTATCTTTAACAACCCCAAATCTCTTATTCCAAAGTCACTTTTCATGACACCTTTGAAATCAACAATGAGGTGATCATCACTCCGTGTAAAAATAAAATCATCTACATATAAGGCCACAATTAGCATGTTACCTTCATTCTCTTTGATGTAGAGAATAGACGCACCATCACATTTGATAAACGCATTGTGCATAAAGTAAGTTTCTGTGCTCATATACCATTCACAAGGTGCTCGTTTCATCTCTTAAAGAGCTTTCTTCAATCTATACACCTCGCCTTCTTTGGCTTGAACATCATAACCAAGTTGTTGCGCCATATATACTTCCTCTTTCAACACTTCACTTAAAAATTCCGAATTCATGTCCATTTGATATACCTTCCATTTATGTTGTGCTACTATTGCCAACATTGTCTACACTTCGTCCATTCTTGTGACACTTGAATTTTTTCACATAATCTCTTTAGCACTATTGTATCCTTTGACAACCAACCTTTCTGTATGGATTTCAATGTTTCCTTCAACATTTCCTTTGGTCTTATAGGCACACTTGAGGCCTATGACTTATTTTCCTTCTGGAATATCCACTAACTACCATGTGATCTTATTTTCTATTGCCTCTATCTCTTCATCTATTGTAGCTACCCATTTTTCCTGTTCAATTGCATCTTCAAAATGTATTAGATGATTTACATGAAAAAATGGAGCAAATAAAAAAACTAAAAATGTATTGTTGTTAGCATCATTTTTCTCATAAATCTCACTTAAATTTCTGAACTTTAGTCTTCTAATGCTTGCTAAACATGGACTTGACATGTCACTTGATGTTGAACCTAGAGAAGATGGAGTTGTTGATCTAGTCTCACACCTCAAGGAGTATTTGCTTGATTGTGTCACAATTCTCTACTACTTGTTGATGATGTCACTTAATGACTACTTTGTTTATCTTGAATACGTGTAGGAGTCA
Source organism: Pinus taeda (assembly GCA_000404065.3). NCBI lineage: Eukaryota > Viridiplantae > Streptophyta > Pinopsida > Pinales > Pinaceae > Pinus > Pinus taeda. The sequence goes on from APFE031125373.1 coordinate 165,940, forward strand.
CCATCGAGAAATGACTTGTTGTTGTCAGATCCTCCTTGTCTTCTTGTGGTACACTCACTACCACATTAATTGTATTCTCCAATATTCCATCCCATGCTTCTTTCTATACTAATTATGCCCTTCTTGGTTAATATATTGTAGATCTTGTATGCATTTCTCCCCCTTTCCATCAAACTTATTTCTTAATTCATTCAAGACGTGTATATGCCATACTACAAAATGCTATCCTATGTGAGTGACACTATGTTTTCCTTAACTCCATGATTAATCATGAACCATATTCTTCACACTTTTGGTTGGACACCTATTTATGATGTATGTTCTTTGGTTTTTTTTTTTCCTTCAACATAGTCCTTTCCATTAACATAATGATGTTATTTTTTTCATTCTATGACATAGTTTTGTTGAGGTGTATGCCTTGTAAATTGTTTATGAGTTCCATTTTCCATGAGTTGTCCAACACTTATTAGATTGTGCTTTAACAAAGGAAAAAGATACACATATGAAATATACTTCTTCTCCCCCTTCTATGTTAGAAAATTGACCATTCATTTCCCCATGACCAACCCTTTATTATGAGTTCCTAATGTTACTTCCTCTACCTCTACCTTGACCAGTTTCATGAAGGTATGATTTTTTTGTTCTATTCAATCTATGCTCATGAGAAATCAGTGATGCATGAAGCTCATCCGCTGAAAATTGTGAAAGATCCTGTCTCTTCTATGGCTACAACAATATGATAAACCTTGCTAGTAAACTTCTTAAAATATTTTCAACTATTCTCCTTTATTCAAGGGTATACTCAAACTTCCTCATTCCTATTGTTTCAAAACAGTTTTGTTATTTTCACCTTTACCATAAGTGATATGTTGTCTGCAAAATATGACATGCTAGCAACTAGCTTAAACTTTGCTGGTGGGACAATCCTTACCAATATGCCCTCATGCACTACTTAAAAATATAAAAAAAGGCTTTGGATTCGTTCCCGTTATCAATATATTCTATGATGTTGCATCACTTGGTTCATGGAACCCATTTTCTACATCTCGAGAGGAAAATAAAGGCTTCAATGCAATTGCCCCATAATCATAGTTATTGCTATTAAATTGAAGAATTTGAGGATTTGTTAAGTTTGTGCTTGAAGATGTCATTTCTTACTGTTTAAAAACATGACTCGCTACTAAATCTTATATTTTTACACCTGCTCTGATACTGTTTAAAAACATGACTCACTACTAAATCTTATATTTTTACACCTGCTCTGATAAATCCTTGCAGTAAAAACTCTGATGAATCCTTGCAGTAAAAACTGGTTCTGATACCGCTGCCTGTAAAGGAAGAACTGCTTCTTATACCACTGCCGTAAAGGAAAAGGACCCAACTTATGACACTACACTGCATGGAAAATGAGGATATATTCCCGTTGACAGTAAAACATAGAATCTAAATTTGCATTCTGTGAAATCATCTGCCCTAACAAAATAGGGTAAAAGTGAGTATGGGCCGTAAAAATGAAATGAAGATTTCCGAGATAACGCCAAGCAAAATATAAATCGCTTATTTTAACTTCATATGACAAAGTACATGGGTATGAAATTGGAAGCTGCAGCACCAATTAAACGCAGAAAACTACCAGATTTACAGAGACCCTTTTAACACTATGATTTACACAGTGAACACAGATTCTTATGCGCCCACCTATTTTTCCTCCTCAATTCTTTCTCCAAGACATTCATCGTATCAACTAAAAGAAAACTTCACGATATATTTCTCAACCGTAATCAATTTATTAAATCTAGAACAAGACTAAGATAAAGATAGAGGATGGGTGCACATAAACAAATAATTAATATCCAAGTCTTTCAAAAATTGCACGGTACATATTCTAGTTGCACAGTACACTCAAACATTTACTGCTTCATTTGCTCGACATAGATATTTACAGGAATTTGATTGACTTGAACTTCTGCAGGCAGGTCGACAGTTGTATGCCAGTTCCGAATTTCATTTACATATATGTCTTTCACTTGAAACCAAAATCTGAAATGTGATTTGTTGGTACTATGGTTGAGTTGTCAGAAAATTAGTTCGGTGATTGTGATTATTTCCCGAATTGCGATCTTAACAATAAATAAATATTTACATTTGAAATTATATATATAAAAAAAAAAATTTTTAAACATATGTATTATAAGAACTATTAAAAGAAATAAATCTTTCTAAGTGTAAATTACTCCACTGTTATGTTACCATGTCAAAGATTCCATATAGGTCTATTTGAGCTGGCTTGAATGGATCAATTAACAAATAGATGTACCATTTAAGGTTAAGGTTAATATATAGATAATTTTTCAGGAAAATTTCTGCACTTTCGGATTTGTATAATGAAGTTAATATAATGTTAAGTTTATTTTCTACCAACATAATGGGTGTTTAATTGACAAGTAAATTTAAAGTCGTCATTTTTTAGAATTACAATTGAATTTAGATTTTTTTAATGAAAAAGATGGAAAAATATATTTAATTTTATTTTCCATATGTGAATGATACAATGTTAATTAATTTATATATATATATATAATCAAGATGAAAATTAATTCCTAATTTATTTATTAATTATATTAATTACTGTATTTATTTGTTTTGACATGAAATCGTCATTTGTAATTGATTATTTAAAATTCTAACAGAAATGGGAAAGCTCGGAATCTGGAAATGAAAAGTACAGGCGAATCGCGTTTGTTTTAGTTTCTTGAAAATATCATCAATAGCACGGTGAATGGAAATTTGTAAATTTATTGGTTAAGTCACGTTTATGTCTATATTATCAGTAAACGGATATTATCATATGTTAAACATCTTTGGAACATTCTTTCTTCAAAATCAGATGAAAGCGAAGACACTCTTATGTAAGAATATGAATGAAAGCAAAAAAACCAATTCAAATGAGTGGAGGATGGACAATCATTTCACTCAAATGTTACTATTTCGAGGATGGATGCTCCTTCAATTCAACGGTTATTTTTTTCACCGACGTACCTATAAGGATCGGTATCTCCAAGTCCAATACGGATTTCAAATTTTTTTCAAAAGGATTCATTTTTCTAATTCCTTGGATAACCGTTAAATTTTTGTATAGCTTTAAATAGTAGTATTTTCTTTGACCACGATATTTTAAATATAAATATAACCATTAAAGATGGATATCCCATAGTAGTGCTTTCTTGGACGAGGATAATGACGGTCTATCTACATAACCTGCGAGGGAAAAAGTTCTCAACATTAGGATGAAGGTTATATAATGTTAAACCTATTTTCAAGAAACATAATGGGTGTTTAGACTATGATATTGTATTAATAAAACTTGAATTCTCATATGTTTTGGTGGAAAAGATTTGAACTACAATTTCAATTTAGAATATATCTAATTTATATTTGGGAAATTTTAGAATATCTCTAATTTATATTTGGGATAGTAACACTTATACTTCTATATATTTTTTTAAGAAAATAATAATTAAGGTAGTAAACTTTATTTTATCTTTTAAATGAAATGGAAGTTTATACATTGATTATTTAAAAATGTTATGGAACGGCAATGTAAAATTTTAACCATCCATTTTTAAGGAGAGTGAATAGATGATTACTTAGGTAATTTTTATTTTCAAATCGCCTCTCTTTTCTCCAGATTTTCATTCTGGGTACTCATGCAAATTCATCAGTCGTACCTTGCAGGTAAGAGAAGATGCTCGGGATCACAATTGGAGAAGAAGCCTGAGACAAAAATTCATCTGGCATAGTTTGATTTCTCTTAGTTCTTGTAATGGTTCTAACTAGAGGCTTCCCTTGGATGGCATAAATTGGAAAAATCAAGATCTAGATATGACTGAAAAGTTTAATGATCGAAAGGTTTATTGAATCACATTGAGAAAGACTCCATAACTGTGGGCTATTCCAACACCAAACCTAAAACGCATTTCCTAGCTTATGCCGGTCTTAAATTTCAAGTGGAAGCTATGGAAATAAGTCTTTTCTTATAGAAACAATTATGCATATCTTGTATTTTGTATTGGAAATTGATTTTGTATTGGAAATTGAATTAGATTTTGTTTATTTAGAGTTGGAAAAATGTGATGAGCTGTGTATCCAATATCGAAGATGGCGAATAAATGCAAGAAAATGCGAATCACGATTGTTTTATTTTCTTATAAATATAATCCATAACGAAATATAAAGATGGTCAACGATGATTATTTTATTGAAAATTGACACGTACAGTGTCACATGTAAATATGAAAATTGTCATTAATGATGGTTTTATGGAAAATTGACAATAAGACATGTAAAAGAGCTTAGATATAGTTAGAACACATTATAATTTTTGTTATAAAATAATTTAGTAAGTTCACTGGTTAACAAATTATTCATGAAGGAAACAAAGACCAACACTCTGATAATAGTTGAAAAAAACAATACTAAACAAGAAGTCGGTAAACTATAGCTACAACAACTTAATTAAACACAAATATGAAAGTTGAGAGTGGGATACCTAACATTGTTCAACACTTATATTTATAAAAAATATGATTTTGCTACAGAGATTAAATTTTCCTCTTTGAGTTTTAACGAGTCCAAACGATGTTGACCCTTCGAACTTTAATGCGTTGGTGCAATGAAAACTAAGGTGGTGGACACATTAGAAATAATCTGGCAGTGATAAATTTAGTGAGATAATTAAGTATCCAAAATTCCCCTCCTTAATTATCTCACAAGAAAAAATTATTGAGGATTTTCTAAATATGCCTACAAACTGATCTTGTAATATGTAGAACTCAAGAAACATTGTCTTCAGTTGTTATTATCTTCTATTCGGGCTTTCTTCACAGCGAAAATTCTTCTTTTCTCTAATTATTGATGTCCATATAAAAATAAATCCATCTATCGATGTACATGGGTACCATTAGTTGTACCTGCCAGTTCTCAAGGTATCTTTTTCTACTACATGGTTCATTAGTTATGTTAAACTTTTCCTGACCTAATCCCTTAAATTTTGATTCCATCTCACATTTTAACTTCCTAGATTACACGTCAAATTTAGATACAAGTACACCTATCACCTTCATATCTACCGAGTGGTTAATTCCCTAACTTGATGCCACATCCTCTCTCTACCGAAGAGTGATAAACACTACAATCCTGCCTCAACAATTACAAATCAAGCATAGATACAAGTGCACCTTTTATATCTATCTAGTGGTCAACTCCACAACTTAATATCACATCTTTCTCTTCCTACTATCTATTTGGCTCAAAAAGACTTAAAACATACCTGGAAAATCCACATTGGGGTGTTGGTTACAAATGAGAATGCACCCCTTTCAACACAATGCCTTATTACAATAATCTCAAGTGAGATACATCATGTCATATACAACAAATAAAAAAGTCAATAATATTCCTATTTGACAATTATTTTCTCAAACATATGAAGCCCATTTAAATGTCATCGCAATGTGAAATTTTACCTCCTCTATTATTTATGTAACAAGAAATTTTCTCGTTTTGACCGCTCCACGAATCTACTCCAGACAAGGTTACTGTGTGCCCCAACTCCTACTCCTATGCTAGCAAATTTTAACGTTGTTTCTTTCTCAAAAAAATTTCACTCCTGTGCCAAACACAATTTCACATCGCAAGAAAAGAACTTTATGTGTGTTTCTCACAATGGAAAAAATCCATAAATAGAAGCAACATAAATTCTGGAAACATTCCAACTCAACTACACATAGAACATATCACTCTTGCAAAAAATGTTTAGCAGTTTGAATCAACTACAACAACCGCAGTGTAGCTTCGTATGCAGAACCATTTAGACAACTAGCTAGTAATTCCCACAATCTCCACAATATTTCAGACACTTTTCAACACTGCTTGCACAATCCCCCACACTTACGTAGCAACATATTCGCACAAAAAAATAACTCCATGATCCCACACTCTTTGTCCTAACAACTTGTTATTACAGTATGGTTGCTCTATAGATAGTAACTCGAACAAATTCTTTTGACAGCACCCATAGTGACTCTTAGCCCTGTTTATCACCGAACAAGGGAATTACATCCACTACGTCTGAGTGGTGTGTTGTGGCACTAGTCTCATTTAACAACAATGGCCTTATTCTAACTCATTGGATCACCAATTCTAATGAGTTATAACTTTTGTGACTCTAACTTTTACAACGACCAGAGCTAACTATTGATCACTGATAGTCAAAATTTTCTTCCATAGATCCTTCCTGAATTTTTATGCTGCCAAGTTCCAACACATTCATTTATAGCTACCAACAGCAGCTGCTTCACATCATAATACTTTACGGTGTTCACAAACACTCAACAGGTAGATCCTTCCTCAGTTGCTACTTAATGCTGACCAACTCTCCTTCCTTAGCTTCTACTCAATGTTGGAAGTCTCTACCATATACTCTTGATTCCGCTGTACCTACAAGTTCCAATGTTGCACTTCACGCTACAGGTTTTCTTTTTACAACTTTCTGCGTATTCAAAATTCCATTGAACATGACTTTCCAAACACAGACAAGTAAAAATTGGTTGCTTGGTTCACATGCCCATCCATAAAGCTACTCAAAATCTATTGAACTACATCTCCCTAGGCCCTCCCATGAGGGAGTAGGCCCAGGGTCGACTATGATACCAAATTGAAGGAAACATAGCACAATGCTATAATAACAAATTGAAGGAAATAGAGCACATTGCTCTGATACCAGTTGAAAGAAACAAAAGAAAATTAGAAGTCAATAAATTGGAGCTACAATTGCCTGATTAAACAAAAAAAAAATGAAAGTTTAGAGTGGGATACCCGACTTTCTTGAGCACTTACATTTATTCAAAATCTAAGTAAGTTACATATATTAGTTTTCCTTCTTCGAGTTTTACATAGATTAGTCTTCCCTTTTCGAGTTTCAATGAGTCCAAACAGTGTTGACCCTTCGAACTTTAATGTGTCCAGGAATTGAAGACTAACACTGTGGACATTCTAGAAGCAGTCTAGTGGTGATAAAATGGGTGAGATAATTACGTATATAACAATTCATTCACTGATAAACAAATTATTCATATTGAGTGTAAATTCCTAAATTTGTTATTTAAGAAAGATAACAACTGAACCTGAATTCATGTTTATAAAATTTGATGTGAATGTCACAAGTCCATTTTTCAAATCAATTCCACATAAACATTTTCATGAAGGCCAAAGATCTAGTTGATAATTGTTTAAATCATAATATTTTAATTGAATTTCCATAATCAACATCTTCCTTGAAGAACTTTCTTCAAAATCACATGAGAAGACACTCTCATCAGAAGAACATAGAAAAATTAGAGTTTATGGAAAAAAATTGTATTCTATCAAAATCAATTTCAAAATTTTCTTTAGTTAGCTTCATTTGATAGTAAGTTGACTTGGCGACAAACTGGTTGAATTCCACCTTCACTATTTCGGCTCATTTGCAGCACAAGACCTTGCCCATTTAGGAAGTATTAATTCGTCGTGTATGTTACTTTGGATTCCCCACTTACCCCATGGGTAGACATGTTTCACCTTGTACCAACTCACCCAAATACAACAATTTTTCAGCTAGATCACAATGTTCCAAAATCTAGAAGGGTAGTTTGGTTCACAAGCTTATGATTCGCAGAGTATAAGTTATCATCTCTGGTGTTGCTCAATTCCCAACATGCCTAGGCAATACTGAGATAGAGTCACGTAGGAACACAATCATTGCTACACTACCAGTGAGCTTGGTTAGTAGCTCGATGGAGTTTCCTGCTTAACCTCTCTATGTAGGAAGCCTTTATCTTCTTTCCACTTTGTATTTTTTGAAAATACGACTCTGAATAGGCACTTATTTATTTTTGCAGTGGAAGAGGGATCCCGAATAATTGAGAGCATAAGAAGTTTTTCCTTCAGAGAAGCATATAAGACCTTTGATTTAAGCTTGTTCATTTACAGATTTCCCCTTCTCCATTTCTACTAGTTGGATTAAGCTTGAGCACGAAAAGCAAAAGATTGAGTACATGCATGGTGTTTCCTTGTTTGGACATAGGTTCATTGTTTGACCAGAGCTTGCCTTACAGGGAAGTCATATTTTTTCTCCAAGCTTCATCGGCCAAAAGTTACAACCAAGCACAGAGAAGGTGGACATGGGACTAGTGAAGTCCTACAGTGTCACAAGACTCTTTAAACTCAACCACATGCTTATTCAAAAACCAAAACAATATAGGAAAATGCTTTATTTACAAAACAAAATGAAGAGACAACAAAGACAAAGAAAAGAAAACAAAGAAAAAATAGGAAAGTAAAGCAACAAAACAAAAACAATAAAGTAACATAGCAACAACAAGCATTCTATGTATATGGGTGAGACGTGACACTGTATCATTGAAAATAAAATTATAAATCTTCTTAATTGATAGGAAGGTTGTCAATCCTCCCGTCAAGTAATTGCAATCGATACATGTGTTGGCCAAGTATTTCATGAACCCTGTACAGACCAATCCATAAAGATTGGAACTTCGCATGTTTTCCTTTGGCTTCATGGGGTTTATCCCATTTCAAAACTAAGTCACCCACAGCGAAGCTAGCCTTCCTTGTATACTTATGATCAAACCATCTCTTGGTACGGTTCTAGTGGAGTGTAGAAATTTCTTTTGATTTCATTTGTTGTTCCTATAACTTGTACAATGTGTCCATGATACATTGAATCAATGGACACGACTTGCCTTGGGATTCTTGGGATAACTGAAGAGCGGGCAAGTAGATATTGGGTGGCAAGATGGCTTCTTTTTTGTATACAAGGAAGTATGGAGATGTGTTTAGAGAGGGATTGGGTGTAACCCGATGAACCCATAGTGCATTCACTAGGTCGGAATACCAGTTTCACTGCTAATAGTAAATGGTCTTTTTGATGATGTGAATAAAATTCTTGTTTGTTGATTCAACAATATGATTCCCCTGTGGGTAGCATTTGGATGCATGTTTAAGTACAATAGTATATTTCAATGCAAAATCATACAATTTCAATCTAGAGAAGTAAGTTACATTGTCAAAAAAAAAGTGATAAAGGAGCATCAAACCTCGAGATGATGTTATGTTGAAGGAAGATGATGACTTCCTAGTCGTTCACTTGTTTGAACAAAACTACTTCTGTCCACAGCGTGAAGTAATTTGTAGCAGTCAAAATGTAGCAGTGTTGCCTTGATGAATGGGGGAATATTTCCCCAATGTTGTCTAATCCCCGCTATTGGAATGGTTCACTCACTACAACAAGATGTAGCATGGCTGTTGACCTTTGTGTTCTATTAGAACATCGCTGATAGACTGGGCACTGGTGGTCATAAGCATGTACATACTTAAACAATGTGGGCTAGTAGAAATCAGTTCACATGACTTTATGCTTAGTTGTGCTACCCAAAAAGTAACCTCGGGTTGGTTCGTCATGCATGTCACGTAGTACTCTCTCTAAATATTGTGTGTCTAGGCATCTGAGAAAAATCCCGTTACTATGCTTTATGTAAGGCACTTCATGCACCAACTAGTAAGATAAGCCTTTGTGGTGAACTGTTCTCTTCTGCTACTCAGAAAGGTGAAAGGGGAAGGTTTCATGCTCAAGTTATTGGCGCGCTTCTCCATACCAAGAGTTACAATGCAAAGTGGGTGGTTCTCACTCTATATTGTACATCTTGATTTCTTGCTCCCAATTGACGAGCTCTTCTTCTTCCTCTTGGGTTTGTACTGATTCTACTGTAAGTTTGTAGAGACCATTACCCTTGATAGCGTGAGCTATCTTGATATAAAGATCATACTCCTCAAGTCCTGTCATCCAGTTCACACATATTTCACTCAGCTCTTGTTGAAAAAGCATGACTTTGACTGTTGGATGTGGCACAAAGGCTATGCAATGTATAAAACATATGCTTGTTTATCGACAGCGAGATTGTGAAGCTTGGGTCCTTGCATGGTCATGGTCATGAAGGATATGGGACGTTCGTTGTTCAACTCATCCTTGTGTGTGAGCATTTCAATGAGTGAATTGTCGAAAGTGAATGTATAGAACAAGAAATCTTTGCTAAAATCTGGGCTCTACGATGAAAGTGCATCTTCTATTTCCTACTTGATAAGGGAAAACACATTTTGTTTCTTCTTACCCCAGCTATAGATTGCATCATTCTTGATCATATCTTGCATGGGTATTACAATTTGTGCATAGTTTGAGATGAACTTCTCGAGGAATTTTATCTTTCCCAAGAAGGACTACATAGCTTTCTTGTTGACTAGATGAGGAATATGTGTGATAATCTGAACTTGGTCTGGATCAACCTTGGTCCCACTCTTGGTGATGATGCTCCAAAGGAGTTTCCCCATAGAGAATGAAAATACGCTCTTCTTAGGATTAATGTATATCTCATGCTTTCAACATTGCTCGAATATCTTCTTGAGGTGGCATAGGTGGTTTGACTGCTTTCTTGAAACTACTGTCACATCATCAAGTTAGATCACCATGCTCTATCTAATGAGCCCACGGAAGGCGATGTCCATAACGTGTTAAAAGGTTTCGCCTCCGTTCACAATCCCAAACTACATTCTTTTGTAAGAGAAGGTACCCCAATTGGCACGGAAAGTAGTTTTAAGTCTATCTAGTTCTGCTATGAGAACCTAGTTATATCCAGAAAATCAGTCAAGGGGAGAAAAAATTCAGCTCCAGATATTGTCTGCAAGATATGCTCCATAGATGGCACAAGATAGTTGTCTTCGTTCGAGGCCCTGTTAAAATTTCAGAAATCAACGCACAGGCAGATCTCCCTGGACTTCTTTCCTAGAGGAATTGAATTTGAAACCCACGTAGAATGACAAAGTTTGTATATGATCTGAGTATCAAAAAACTTGGTCAATGCTTTGTGTATGAGGGGTTCAAGTGATGGATGGAATTTTCTGAGCTTCTGGTGAAAGAACTTCACCCCTTCTTTTATTGGAATGAGGTGTTGGATTATTCACATGTCATATGTTTGCAAATAATCGTATGTCCATGTGAATCCAGCCCGGTACTATCAGAATAGGCAGAAAAAGGCTTTCTGTTGCTCTGGTGTGCAACACTTACTCAGATTTATGAACTACATATTCTTGTTTTAGTCCTCGATTGATCTGTTTGTGCATCAATGTGAAACTGTTGGTTTTGGTGTTCCTTGGCCCTTTAAAGTGGTTCTATAAGTCATATATTTTTTCAAGCGACACCAAACATTTGGGTATGGGGATTCCTTTGATGTCATCAGGTGTGTCTTGCAGAGACTGCTCGTGCACATCCTCATCTATGTTGCATCTTTGAAAACATTATCATTGGCCATAAAGTGTAGTATCTGTTCATCATGATCAAATACACGCAAATTACTTATGTTGTTAGGGATATATGGCTTATACAAAATCTCAATAGTAAATCTATTTCTAAGTGGTGTCATCCTAGCAGTTGTATTTTCTACAACATCTACAGCTGCATTGAGCATTGTTGGTACATATATAATATTAAAATCTTGAAAATTAAAAATAAGGCATCATACCTCTTTCTACTAACCTTTAAGACAAGGTGAGACACAGTGTACGGTGTTACATACTTACCATACCATAATGATGAACAATCTACCACTTTAAGCATAATTACATTGAGGCTAAGGGATTTTTGCAAACCCAAGATGAGTGTTTCATTCTCAGTAGAGTTGTTTGTGCATTTAAACTGCAAGAATCTTGAGACTAAATCCTCTCTTTTCCTTGGGTCGATCAAAACACGCTGTGCTCCAGAGCCATTCGATGTCTTTGATCCATTAAAATACAAGGTCCAAAAACCATTTGTACATGGACTACATGTCATGCTAGTGCTACTTACACTACTAATACTTTTGTTACAATGTATGGTAGAAGTTTCATTTTCACCAGTTGGGTAAGGAAGCAGACACAACTCTATATCTAGTGGGGTTGGGCTCGATTGTGCAAGATAACACCCCAACTGTGTTTCTAGAAAATAATTTTTGTACAAATCTTATGCAAAATCTAATGGTTCATTCTAACCATCGAAGGGAGTAATTTTGTGCTTCATATACCTCTTGGGAAACACTCGAATTTGGTTGCTTCTACCCTAATATGGAAGCCCAAAATGTGGCTAGTCTATACCAAAATATCCTTGCAACTTGTTGGAATGTTCTCTACTGATCATTAAAATGTATGCTTCCGATATGTTCACTATCACAGTGTTGATGCACTGGTGAACATGTCCGTCGGGCGATAACCATATGATCCCATCCCGAAGCTCACCAACGGTTGGTACACATGTTTGATCAAGTTGGATGTTCCTTGCGACTATGATGCTCCATTGCAAATTGATCCTTTTAGCAATGGAGAGTGGAATTACATTGGGTAATGTACGAGAGTCAACCAAACATTTGTGGACATTGAAGTTTAAAATTTCGAATGATAAAAAAATGGTGAGCAAAGGGAGTTCACTTCTTCTCTACTAAGCACATTGAGTAGAGATGTGAGTGATCCAGGAGACTTACTTGATCCCTTTATGAAAGAGGTAGCATTGTCTATGGACATTTCCCAGGTAGCATTCAATTTATTTAATTAATTGAATTAATATAGTAAACTTTATTTGTAAATGAAACGAAAGTTTTTATTTTGATTATTTAAAATTTTTAAAGAATCGCAATGTAAAATTTTAACTATCAATTTTCACCGAGAGTGAATTGATGGCTACTTAGGTAATTTTTATTCTCAAATTGCTTTCCTCTTTTCTCCAAATTTTCATTTTGGGTAATTGTGCAAATTCATGAGTCCTACCTAGTAGGTAAGAGAAGATGCTTGGGATCGTAATTGGAGAAGAAGCTTGAGACAAAATTTCATAACTCCTCTTGCATAGGTTGGTCTCGCTTAGCTCTTGTAATGCTTCTAACTAGAGGCTTCCCTTGGATGGCATAAATTGGAAAAATCAAGATCTAGATATGACTGAAAGGTTTAATGAGTCACATTGAGAAAGACTCCATAACTATGGTATTTTCCAACACCAAGCCTAAAGTGAATTGCCCAACTTATGTCGGTCTTCATATTTCAAGTGGAATCTATGGAAATAAGTATTTTCTTGTATAAACAGTTATGCATATCTTGTATTTTGTAGTGGAAATTGAATTAGTTTTTGTTTCTTTAGAGTTGAAAAAATGTGATGAGTTGTGTACCCAATATTGAAGATGGTGAGTAAATGAGAGCAAACGCGAATCACACTTGATTTATTTTCTTGTAAATATCATCCATAGCACTGAAATATAAAGATTGTCAATGATGATGCTTTTATGGAAAATGGACATGTACAGTGTCGCATGTAAATATGAAAATTGTCAATAATGATGCTTTTATGGAAAATTGACAATGTGACATGTAACAGAGGTTAGATATAGTTAGAACACATTATAATTTTTCTTATAAAATAGTTTACTAAGATCACTCATTAACAAATTATTCATGAAGGAAAGAAAGCACAACACTCTGATACCAGTTGAAAGAAACAATAGAAAAAAGAAGTTGGTAAATTGTAGCTACAACAACTTAATTAAACACAAATATGAAAGTTGAGAGTGGGATATCTAACATTGTTGAACGCTTATATTTATACAAAATATGAGTATGTTACATAGATTAAATTTTCCTCTTCGAGTTTCAATGAGTCCAAATGATGTTGACCCTTCGAACTTTAATGCGTCGGCGCAATGAAGACTAAGGCGGTGGAAGCACTAGAGGTAGTCTGGCGGTGATAAATTTAGTGAGATAATTACATATCTAAAATTCCCCCCCTTAATTATCTCACCAAAAATTTTTTTTGAGGATTTTCTAAATATGTCTACAAACTGATCTTGTAATATGTAGAACTCGAGAAACGTTCTCTTCAGTTGTTATTATCTTCTATTTGGGCTTTCTTCAGAGTGAGCATTCTTCTTTTCCATAACTATTGATGTCCATATAAAAATAAATCCTTCTATCGATGTACATGGGTACCATTAGTTGTACTCGCCAGTTCTCTAGGAATCCTTTTCTCCTACATGGTTCACTAGTCATGTTAAACTTTTCTTGACTTGGTCCCTTAAATTTTGATTCCATCTCACATTTCAACTTCCTCAATTACACATCATGTTTAGATACAAGTGCACCTACCACCTTTGTATCTACCTAGTGGTTAATACCCCAACTTGATGACACATCCTCTCTCTACTGAAGACGGATAAACACTACAATACTGACTCAACAATTACAAATCAAGCATAGATACAAGTACACCTTTTGTATCTATCTAGTGGTCAATTCCATAACTTGACACATCCTATCTCTTCCTAAGAGGGATAAACACTATTTTTTTGGCTCAAAAGGCTTAAAACACACCTAGAAAATCTATATTGGGGTGTTGGGTGCAACCGAGCACGCACCCCTTTCAACACAATGCCTTATGACAATAATCTCAGGTTGGATACATCTTTTCAGATACAACCAATAAAAAAGTCAATAATATTCCTATGTGACAATTATTTGCTCAAACATATAAAGCCCATTTAAACGTCATCACAATGTGAACCTTTACCTCCTCTATAATTTATGCAACAAGAAATTTTCTTGTTGTGACCACTCTACACAGAATCTATTCCATGCAATGTTACATACACCTCTACACTCCAACTCCTACTCCTATGGTAGCAAGTTTTAAGGTTGTTTTTTTCTCAAAAAAAACTCATGGCTCTAGTGCCAAACACAATTTCGCATCACAAGAAAATAAATTTATGTGATTTTATCGCCATATTGTTATTATTCTGCCCCATAGAAGCCCAATATTGTTATTATTGTTCCCTTACATTATTATTGTTATGTCGTCTCTGATTATATTATGACCCCTTAGACTCCTATATATAGAAAGGAGATCTTGTCATTTATATCGTCTAAGAATTGTTCATTTGTATAATCTAAAGGAGGTTGCCCCGTGAAAGAGGTTAAATTATAAGGTGTTTCTCTTTCCTTTCTAACTTTTTGTGAGCTGGTTTCATAACATTTGGTATCAGAGCTTTAGATTCTAGGGTTTCGCTGCTCCAAACAAGTCATCGTGGAATTTTCTTTATAACTATTTTTATGTGACATTTCATAAGATAAAAAAAAAACCATTTTGAGAAGAAATATCTCTAAACCTCAAGGTCTAAATTTCAGATCTTGTCTCGCTATATTTTAGGATATATGAGCTGAGGAAGTTGGAGTTTTTCCAAGCTCCAGAATTTCATCTAAAACAGGTCATCGTGGAATTTTTGCTATAACTCTTTCGATATGAAGTTATAGAACCTAAACAGAAAACCCATTTGAGAAGAAACTGGTTTGAACCCCGGGTCTGACTTTCAGGTCTTGTTTCACAACATTTTTGGAAGTACATTCCAGGACATTTAGGCTTTCTGCAGGCTCCTAAATTACATCCCAAACAGGTGACCTGGGGAAAATCGTCATAACTGTCTCTTTGAGCATTAGATTGAAATTTGTAAGAAATTACATAAAGAGGATGGACTATAGTTTCTTGTGTATATTTTTCAGATCCAAAGGTCAAAACAGTGACACGTGGAACCTTATAAAAGTTCACTCTTCTAAAAATTTATATAATTAGGTCATCTTGGGAGATCTTTTATAACTCTTTCTTGGAGAATCCAATTTAGATCAGACTATTGGCATTTGAAAGAGGACGCAAAGGGCTACTAAAGGTTGCAATTTCAGAACTGGCAGATCCGAAATTACAAATTTACATCCATTTCAGGATCGAGCTCCTAAAATCAAGAAGAGTCGATATTAAGAAGTTTGATGGCAAGGATCCGGTAAATTGGATACTATAGATGGAGCAATATTTTGATCTACATGAGGTAAAACTATTACAAAAGGTACTTATTTCATCTTCATATTTAGAACTTGATCAAATTTTATAGTATAAAGGGCATTGTTCTCGTAAACCACTTGTTACATGGTCAATTTTGACGGAGGAAATGATAGCACATTATGAGGATACAAAGAGAAACACCTTCTTTAGCCAATTGATAAATGTCAAACAAAAGTGTTCAATGGCAAAGCACATTAAGGACTTTCAGAAATTGAATATAAGGGTAAATGATATTCCATAGAAGGAAAGGATTAAAGTCTTCATAGGTACTTTAAAGGATAAAATTCAACATGAGGTTCATCTTTGGGAACCCGATTCATTGGAGAACACATTCAAGTGGGCAAGAAAAATTGAAAGCAAAATTATGGAAAGTAGGAATCCCACCACTCACGACTATAATTATGGAAGTTCTTTTTCTCCTAGCCTTCCACAACCTACAAGTTTTACACCACAACAATTGGAAGAAAAGAGAGAAAATTGGCTTTGTTACAATTGTAATAGAAAAGGCACTAAAGGTCATAAGTGTGTTGAAAAGAAATTATTTTACATAGATTATGAAGAGGAGGAAGAAAAGGATCAAGAAACATAAAAAGAAGGGGAAATACACTAGGAACCAACCCTAGAGAAAGAAGAAATGAATCTGACCATATCTTGTAAAGCATTGACAAGAATTAACACTCCTCAAACTCTCAAGATAGAAAGACATATCAAGAAGAAAAGGGTTCAAGAAGTGAAAGATCACATCGAGAAAGAATAAATTAATCCAACCATATCTCGTAATGCATTGGCTGAAATTAACACTCCTCAAACTATAAAGATAGAAGGACATATCAAGAAGAAAAATGTTCAAGAAGTGAAATATCACATCGAGCATCAAGAAATGAGTCCGACCATATCTCGTAAACCATTGGAAGAAATTACCACTCCTCAAACTCTCAATATAGAAGGAAATATCAAGAAGAAAAAGGTTCAAGCAGTGAAAGATCACATTGAGCATGAACAACAAGTTCTCCAACTTTTAAAGGATAACACCACTTTGGTGCAGAATCAAATGAAACAATAGGTAGGTCAACATTGTAGTGAAAGAATTTTTTATGTAGGTGATTGGGTATTTTTATGGCTACATCTCAAGCAAGCTATTTATCAGCAGGAAATTTTGGCAATACTACATGCACTTAAGAAATAGTTACCTTACCTAATGGGAGTACACTTCAATATAAAAAGGGATCATGATAGTCTAAATACTTTTTAGAACACATATTATCTTTAGAAGAACAGAAAAAATGGGTCACAAAAATTTTCGGTTATGACTTTGACATCATCTACAAAAAAAGGAGGCAAACTTTTTTTGCAGTTGCACTCTCAAAAAAGGATGAGGATGTGGAAGCATTGTTTTGTGCTATTTCTATTATCCAACTAGATTGGATAAATGAAGCAAGGGTGGATGGAAGAAGGACGAAGAAGTGTGGCAACTCATTCAAAAGTTGTAGAACATCCTAATTCAAACAATATTGCCAGAACTTGAAGAGGAAGGAAAAATCATATTGGAACCTGGAGCAATCACAGAAACAACAACCCAACAGCTACGAAATCGACCAATTTCAGAGTATCTCATCAAGTTGAAGAACTTACTCGCTGAAGATTCCACATGGGAGGACAAGAATTTTATACAGAAGCATCAAGAACTACTAAAGCATTGGGGACAACACTTTTTGAAGGAGAGGAGCATTTTAGGCCCATATACTACTAGTGTAACCCATTATTGTTATGAGTACAACCCTTTTATTATATTTTTGTGCCCATGTAGTCCCCATATTGTTATTATTGTGCCCCATAGAAGCCCACTATTGTTATTATTGTGCCCTTACATTATTATTGTTATGTCGGCACTGATTATATTATGACCCCTTAGACTCCTATACATAGAAGCGAAATCTTGTCATTTGTATCATCTAAGAATTGTTCATCTATGTAATGTAAATGAAGTTGCCCCCTCGAAGAGGATGAATTCTAAGGCGTTTATCTTTCTTTTCTATCTTTTTGTGAGTTGGTTTTATTACAACATCACAATACTTTACGGTGTTCACAAACACTCGACAAGTAGATCCTTCCTCAGCTACTACTTAATGGTGATAGACTCTCCTTCCTTAGCTTCTACGCAATGCTTGAAGTCTCTAGCATATACTCTTGATTTTGCTATAGCTGCAAGTTCCAATGTTTCACTTCATGCTATAGGTTTCCTTTTTATGACTTTCATCTTATTCGAAATTCCATCATATATGACTTCCCAAACACACGCAAGTTAAAACTAGTTGCTTGGTTCACATGCCCATCCATAAAGCTACTCAAAATATATTGAAGTACATCTACCAAGGCCCTCCCGTGAGAAAGTAGGCCCAGGGCCAACTCTGATACCAAATTGAAGGAAACATAGCACAATGCTCTGATAACAAATTGAAGGAAATAGAGCATGTCTTTTTGATACCAGTTGAAAGAAACAAAACAAAATAAGAAGTCAGTAAATTGTAGCTCCAATTTCTTGATTACACAAAAATATGGAAGTTGAGAGTGGGATATCCGACTTCCTTGACCACTTATATTTATTCAAAATCTAAGTAGGTTACATAGATTAGTTTTTCTTCTTCGAGTTTTACATAGATTAGTTTTTCCTTTTCGAGTTTCAATGAGTGCAAATGGTGTTGACCCTTCAAACTTTAATGTGTCAAGGCATTGAAGAATAACATGGTGGACACTCTAGAAGCAGTCTGGTGGTGATAAAATTGGTGAGATAATTACACATATAACAATTCATGCACTGATTAACAAATTATTCATATTGAATGTAAATTCCTAAATTTATTAGTTACAAAAGATAACAACTGAACCTAAATTCATGCTTATATAATTTGATGTGAATGTCACAAATATATTTTTCAAATCAATTCTGTTAGTGGTAGTCTTTGCAGCCTTCTTCCAATGATCAAACATGCTCTTACACAAGTGATTTCGAGGTGTCAAGGTCAAATTTTATTATTTCAGTGAGTCTTCAAGTAAAATTTGGTCACTAGGCATTATGTCTAGGGTTTTCTTTCACTCCTTTCAAAGTTGTCCAAATGTCGGTCCATGTCACCATTCAGCTGAGTGTACCATCATTCAAAGAGTTGTCATCATCATGTCAACTTCCATTGGGTTATTTAACACCTTGTTCATGTTTCAGTTGCGCCTATGGCAAGGTTCATTTCCCTCTCCTAGGGTTTTGAAGCTAATTTCTCTTTGATGGTCAAATCATCGGAAAAGCTTTTATCCTGATGTTCATACACCTTCCCCTATCCATAATGTATCTTATCAAACTCTTCCCATCACTAAGATCCCCCAAATACATCATATTCGCACAAACCCTAGTTTCTTGCTACAATTTGGCAATTTTCTATGGTTGGGCTTGTGTTTTGCCTTTTTGGACCCCTTCCCCTCACTCAATTTCTGAGATTCCACTTTTCCCTACTTCCTAACATCTGTCCATACTTCCCAAAATTTCCTCAAGAATTTAGAAGCACCCTATCCCCTTCATTTTGCTTTATTTTGGCAAATCCCTTGTCCTACACATCGGGATATGTTTCACTCAAATGATGTTTCTGAGCAATAAAAGATGAATTTGGAAAGAATGAGAGAGGTGTTGTCAACAACTAACCAAGGAAGAAAAACCTCCTTCACGTTTTACACAGGTGTCATGGTTTTGAAGAAATGTCAAAAATACAATTGTCTCGGGAGAATTGATGCACCTCTGGAGCGACCTTGGGCAACTCCAGTTTTCGCCTAGACCGGTGGGCCAAATGACTTTCTTGATGATCCAAATGATAAATAGAGACAAATATATTTCGAATGAGCTATCATGAGCTCATTTTGGAGTTGAGGAAAGCATTCAAAAGTTGACTGTAACATCACTCTGCCTTTAGGCAGCCTCATTTGGCATAGTTCGACTAGTCTTGGGATATTTGATTTTTGACAGGGAACATGAATCCCAATCGCAAAATTCTGCTTGGTTTGGAAGGCATACTCACAGAAATTTCCAATGAGCTATCATGATCTCCATTTGGAGTTGAGTAAGGCATTCAAAAGATGACCGCAACAGCACTCTGCCTTTAGGCAGCCTCATTTGGCACATTTCGACCAGTCTTGGGAGATTCAATTTTTGACAAGGAAAATATACTCCAAATTAAAAAAATCCAGTGGGCTTGGAAATAAGACAGGACAGGCTTTCTAATGAGCTATCCTACGCTCAATGTGGAGACTGGGAAGACCTCCAAACGTCACCTGGAAAAGAGCGCGATGCACAGGAGGAGGAACGCGGCGGTTTTACAAATATTTTCACTCCATATGGTAAGTTATACAAGTAGCAAAGGAAGACAAAGGGCCACCCAATCCATTTTTCATGTTTGTGGCACTACACCTGTAGTTGATGTTTGCCTCTCCACCTTCATTTGGTGACCCTTGGGCGTTCTATCTCTTCATGGCACATTCTATATATTGTATGCAAACCATTTGCAAAGCAAGTTGGTTGGTTGGCTTGTAACTTCTGGGAGACTGTGGGAAAGAAACTTTGTTTCTGCATTGTATATTTTGAGAGGGAATTAATGAAAGGTAGCGGCTCTATTTCATGAGATTCATGTGGTTGTGAGTGTAGCAAGTGTGTCTCTTATGTTTCATATGTATCTTGTTATGTTTCATAGTTCATTTCATATTCATTTCTAGTGAAATGTTTCGAATGAGATTAGGCATAATTCAATTTTATTGCTCTACCTGTGGGAAAATTTCATGTACAGTGTTCATTCTTCTGTTGAAAAGGATTCATGTTGTCCATGCCCTTTTCACCTTCTTAAACAATCTCTCCATTCCACCATATCTTAAAAATAAAATTGCTATGCTTTCCGCCTACCTTGCCTCACGAAATAATATGTGCCTTTATGTTAAGTTCTATGTTCATTGAGGTCCAGTGGTCCCATAACACCCCAGAAACATAGTCATTCATATAAATCACTCCTTATATTCAATTTCACTTACTAGACTAAGACAAATAGTTCATTGTAAGTCATCTCAGGCCATTTCATTTACTTATTCACTGAGTGCGACTTGGAGAGAGCCCTCTCCTGTTCTAGTAGGGCTAGCTACCAGACTGAGCATGGTTTTTTGTTACCCTGAATTTTTCCTTCCTTCAGCCTGAGGCGGATTTAGGTGCTAACAAATTCGACATAAACATTCATTTTCATGAAGGCCAAAGATCTAACCGATAATTGTTTAAATCATAATATTTTAACTGAATTTCCAT
Source organism: Pinus taeda (assembly GCA_000404065.3). Lineage (NCBI taxonomy): Eukaryota > Viridiplantae > Streptophyta > Pinopsida > Pinales > Pinaceae > Pinus > Pinus taeda. The sequence continues at coordinate 187,266 of APFE031125373.1, forward strand.
ACTCAACATCTTCCCTGAAGAAATTTCTTCAAAATCACATGAGAAGACATTCTCATCAGAAGAAAATACAAAAAATAGAGTTCAAGGAAACAATTTGTATTCTATCAAAACCAATTTCAAAATTTTCTTTAGTTAGCTTCATTTGATAGTAAGTTCACTTGGCGACAAAATGGTTGAATACCACCTTCTCTGTTTCGGTTCATATGTAGCACAAGACCTTGCCCTTTTAGGAAGTATCGATTCATTGTGTATGTTACTTTGGCTTCCACATGTATGTCGTGGGAAAACATGGTTCATCTTGTACCAACTCAACCAAACACAACAAAATTTTCAGCTAGATCACAATGTTTGAAAATCTGGAAGGGTAGTTTGGTTCGCAAGCTTATGATTCACAGAGTATATGTTTTCATCTCTATTGTTGTTCTGCTACCGGCAGGCCTAGGAGATAGCGAGATAGAGTCACTCATGAAGAAAATCATTGCTCCACTACCAGTCAGCCTGGTTGGTACGAAGATGGAGTTGCCTGCTTAACCTCTCTGTGTAGGAAGCCTTTCTCTTCTTTCCACTTGTATTTTTTGAAAACAAGACTATGAATAGAAACTTATTTATTTTTGGGGTGGAAGAGGGATCCTGAATAATTGAGAGCATAAGAGGTTTTTCCTTCAGAGAAGCATATAAGACCTTTGATTTAGGTTTGTTCATTTACATTTTTCCCCTTTTCCATTTCTACTAGTTAGAAGCTTGAGCACACAAAGTAGAAGATTGAGTACATGCATGAGGTTTCCCTATTTGGACACAGGTTCATGGTTTGACTAGAGCTTCCCTTATAGACAATTCATATTTTTAGTCCAGGCTTCATTAGCAAAAAGTTACAACCAAGCATAGAGAAGGCATACACGGGACTAGCGAAGTGCTACAGTGTCACAAGACTCTTTAAACTCAACCACATACTTATTCAAAAACTAGAAAAATATAGGACAAAACTTTATTTACTAAACAAAATGATGAGACAACAAAAACAAAGAAAAAATATGAAAGTAAAGCAACAAAAAAAAACAATAATGTAACATAGAAACAACAAGCATTCTATGTGCATGGGTGAGACATGACCCCATATCATTGAAAATAACATTTTAAATCTTGGTCATTGATAGGAAGGTTGTCAATCCTCCCATCAGATGATTGCAATCGATACATGTGTTGGCCAAGTACTTCATGAACTGTGTATAGACCAATCCACAAAGGTTGGAACTTCACGTGTTTTCCTTTGTCTTCATGGGGTTTATCCCATTTCAAAACTAAGTCACCCATAGTGAAGCTAGCCTTCCTTGTATACTTACAATCTAACAATTCTCTAGATATGGTATTGGTGGAATGTAAATATTTCTTTTGCTTTCATTTTTTCTTCCTGTAACTTGTACAATGTGTCCATCATACGTTGAATCAATAGACACGGCTTGTCTTGGGATTCTTGGGATAACTAAAAAGTGGGCAAGTAGATATTGGGTGGTAAGGTGGCTTGTTTTCTATATACAAGTATAGAGATGTGTTCGGAGAGGGCTTGGGTGTAACTTGGTGACCCATAATGCATTCACTATGCTAGAATGCTGGTTTCGTTGCTCAAAATAAATGGTCTTTTTGATGGTGCAAATAAGATTCTTATTTATTAATTCAACAAGATGATTCCCCTGCAGGTAGTATTTAGATGCGTGTTTAAGCACAATAGTATATTTTAACGCAAAATCATACAATTTAAATCTAGAGAAGTAAGTTACATTATAAAAAAAAAGTGATACAGGAGCATCAAACCTCGAGATGATGTTCTGTTGAAGGAATTTGATGACTTCCTAGTCGTTCACTTGTTTGAGCAGAACTACTCCTATCTATAGCATCAAGTAATTTGTAGCAGTCAAAATGTAGTAGTGTTTCCTTAATGAATGGGGGAATATTTCCCTAATGATGTCTAAGCCCCACAATTGGAATGGTTCACTCAGTGCAACAAGATGCAACATGGCTGTTGACCTTCGTGTTCTATCAGCGCATCGCTGATAGACTAGGCACTTGCGGGCATAAGCATGTACATCCTTAAACAGAGTGGTCTAGTAGAAATCAGTTCTCATGACTTTATGCTTAGTTGTGTTACCTGAAATGTGAACTCTGGTTGGTTCATCATGCATGTCATGCAGTAGTCTCTCTGAATCTTGTGCCCATAGGCACCATAGCAAAACCCTGTTAATATGCTTTATGTAAAGCACTCTGTGCACCAACTGGTAATATAAGGCTTTGAGGTGATCTGTGCTCTTCTGTTGCATGGAAAGGTGAAAGGGAAAGGTTTTGTGCTCAAGGTATTGTCACAATTACCCATACCAAGAGTTACTATGCAAAGTGGGTGGTTCCCACTCTATATTGTACATCTCGATTTCCTGCTCCCAACAGGCGAGCTCTTCTTCTTCCTCTTGGGTTTGTACTGCTTCTGTTGTAAGTTTGCAGATGCCATGACCCTTGATAATGTGAACTAGCTTGATATAAATATCATACTCTTGAAGTCCTGTCATCAAGTTCACACGTCCCTCACCCAGCTATTGTTGAACAAGCAGCGCTCTAACTATTGGATGTGGCACAAGGACTATGCAGTGATTTTTTAGTAGGTAGTGTCTAAAATGTTTCACTACCTTGTATAAAGCATATGACTGTTTATTGATAGTGGGATAGTTGTGCTCAGGTCCTTTCATGCTCGCGCTCATGAAGGAGATGGGAAGTTCATTGTTCAGCTCATCCTTCTGTGTGAGCACTGCAACGAGTGAATTGTCGGAAGTGAATGTATAGAACAAAAAATCTTTGCTAAAATATGGGCTTTACAATGCAGGTGCATCTTCTATTTCCTACTTGATAAGGGAAAACTCATTGTTTTTCTTCATACCCCAACTGTATATTGCATCCTTCTTGATCATATCTTAGATGGTTTGAGAATCTGTGCATAATCTTAGACGAAATTATCAAAGAATTTTATCTTTCTCAAGAAGGAATACATAGCTTTCTTGTTGACTGGGTGCATGATAATCAGAACTCGGCCCGGATCAACCTTGATCCCACTCTTGGTGATGATGCACCAAAGGAGGTTCCCCTCACACAATGAAAACATGCTCTTCTTAGGATCAAAGGATATATCATACTTTCGACATTGCTCGAATATCTTCTTGAGGTGGCATCAGTTGTTTGACTGCGTTCTTGAAACTAATGTCGCAACATGAAGTTATATCACCATGCTCTATCTGATGAGCCCACAGAAGGCGATGTCCATAATGTACTAAAAGGTTGTGCCTTCGTTCACAAGACCAAACGACATTCTTCTGTAAGATAATGTGCCCCACTTGGTATGGAAAGTAGTTCCAAGTCTATCAAGTTCTGCTACTAGAACCTCGTTACATCTAGAAAATCGGTAAAGGAGAGAAATAATTTCGGCTCTAGATACTATCTGCAAGACATGCTCCATAGATGGCATAAGATAGTTGTCTTCTTCTAAGACCCTGTTAAGATTTCAGAAATCAACACAGAGGCAGATCACCTTGGACTTCTTTCTTAGAGGAACTAAATTCAAAACCCAAGTAGAATAACGAACTTTGGATATGATATGAGTATCCAAAAACTTAGTCAATGCTTTGTGTACGAGGGGTTCAAGTGATGGATGGATTTTTTGAGTTTCTGTTGAAAGAACTTTACCCCTTCTTTGATTGGAATGATGTGTTGGATTATTCAGGTGTCATATGTTTGAAAATCATCGTATGTCCGTGTCAATACAGCCCGGTACTGTCCGAACAAGAAGAAAAAATACTTTTCGTTTCTCCAGTTTGCAACATGTACTCATATTTATGAAATATAAATCCTTTTCTGGTCCCCAGTTGATCTGTTTATGCATCAATTTGAAATTGTGGGTTTTGGTGTTCCTTGGCCCTTTAGAGTGGTTCTACAAGTCATAGAGTTTTTCAAGTGACAAAACACATTTGGGGATGGTATTTCCTTTGATGTCATTGGGTGTGTCTTGTAGAGAATTCTCGTGCACATCTTCATCTTTGGTTGCATCTTTGAAAATGTTATCATTGGCCATAAAGTGTAGTATATGTTCATCATCATCAAATACATGCAAGTTAGTTATGTTGTTATGGATATATTGCTTATATAAAATCTCAATATAAAATATATTTCTAAGCAGTGTCATCCTAGCAGTTGTATTTTCTACAACATCTGCAGGTGCATTGTGCATTCTTGGTACATATATGATATTAGAAGCTTGAAAATTAGAAATAAGGCATCATACCTCTTTCAAGTAATCTTTAAGACAAGGTGAGACACAGTGTATGGTGTTACGTACTTGCCGTACCACATTCCTAAATCATCTACTCCTTTAAGCATACTTACGTTGAGGCTAAGGGCTTTTTTCAAACCCAAGATGAGTGCGTCATACTCAACAGTGTTGTTTGTGCATTTGAACTCCAAGTGTCTTGAGAGTAAATCCTCTCTTTTTCTTGGGTTGATCAAAACACATTGTGCTCTAGAGCCATTCAATGTCTTTGATCCATCAAGCTACAAGGTCTAAAAAACATTTGTACAGGGACTACAAGTCATGCTGGTACTGCTTACACTACTACTGCTTTTGTTACAATATATGGTACAAGTTTCATTTTCACCAATTGGGTAAGGAAGGAGACACAACTCTCTATCTGTTGGGGTTGGGCTCGATTGTGCAAGATAACACCCCAGCTGTGTTTCTAGGAAATAATTGTTGAACAAAAGTTATGCACAAGTCAATGGTTCATTCTGACCATCGAAGGGAGTAATGTTGTGCTTCATATACCTCATGGAAAACACTCGAATTTGGTTACTTCTACCCTGATATGGAAACCTGAAATGTGACCAGTCAGTAGAAAACTATGGTTGCAGCTTGTTGGACCATTCTCTACAGATCATTAAGATGTATGCTTCCGATATGTCCACTATCACAGTGTTGATGCACTGGTGAACATGTCCATCGAGCGATAACCAGATGATCTCATCCCAAATTTTTCCAATGGTTGGTACACATGTTCAATCAAGTTGGATGATCCTCGCGGCTATGATTCTCCATTGCAAATTGATCCTTTTAGCAATGGAGAGTGGAATTACATTGGCTAATGCACGAGAGTCAACCAAACATTTGTGGACATTGAAGTTGAAAATTTTGAAAGATAACAAAACTGGTGGGCAAAGTGAGTTCACTTCTTGTCTACGAAGTGCATTGAGTAGCGATGTGAGTGATCCAAGAGACTTACTTGATCCCTTTCTGGAAGAGGTAGCATTATCTGTGGACGTTTCCCCCATTTCACAGAAAACAATATCTTGCTGAACCATGAGTTTGGTGAGTTTGTATAGCGAGAGGCTCACATGAGTCTTCTAAATGCCCTTGACAATGTTGTACTCTAAAGCAAGAAGGCTCACTGAGCTATCCGTAGGAACAATTTTGTTTGCGGTGTTTAGTGGAGTGTTTTGAAGTGAGCTTCTTATGGACATACCTTTCATTGGAGTTGTCTTCCCAGATTTGTTTTGTATTTTTTGTGTTGAGGGTAACGATGGGTTAACTTTTCAAAACATTTTCTTGAATTTCTCTTTCGATACGTCAATCATAGTAGGGGTCCCTTGAGTTCTTAGGTTATATCGACTATTCTATTTTGGGGCTTCCTTCTTGTTGGTTGTCTTCTTCTCGACAATGTTTAAACACTGTTACATGTTAACCACATGCCCAGAAGTTGAGCTTCATCAAATGTGACATTCTCTACATTATCCTTGTCTTCCTCCTCGACTTGGTCACTCGGATTAAGATGACCATTAATTCTTCAAGCCACAGAGCCCACAACTCAGTTCCAATCTGTAAAAGTCTTCTTTAAGTGTCTCACTTGGTGGATATCAAAGTTGTTATCCTTACCAAGTTGTTCCACTTGGAACACAACATTTTAACTTTGGACAGATTTAGCTGATCGACTGTTACTGCTACCTGATGTCCCACTCTTTTTGCATGCAAGACCAGAAGGTCTACTACTCACTGTTGTCTCGTTTGTTTGTTGTTTAAGTTCAGCTACTTTAGTTGTCAAGGACTTAAGGAGACGAATAAGGATCTCAATTTCACTTGTTTCTTTTTTCCTCACCTTCATCACAACATCCTGTGACTTCCTTCGCGTATCTTTGTAATCATTTGTTGATTCATCATCGATAATGAGTCTAATCGTGTGCAGGTTTTTCTCCACATCAATTGACTCTTGGAAATTTTTGGATAGCATTGGTTTTGCACCTTGCTTGATGAGCTATGCAATGCTAGTCGGTAATGCGGATGTATAGTATTGGACTCTGATGGAGTCATGAGGTTTAGTATCTCTAGTGAACTTGTTCAGGATAGGGTTAAAACTCTAGTTGAAATCTTTAACTTTCTCTTTCGGCTCCATCTTAAAACTACCCAACTCTTTCTACAATATGGCAAGGGTTTTGTCATCAACATTTTTTTCAAGGAAAAATCTTTTGAAAATCCCCCAGTTTTGAATGGAGTTGACGAGAAGGTTATCAAACCATACAACTGCTCTACCTTCTAATGGAAATGGAAACAATCTACATGAAACATCATCATAACGTACCTCAAGTGTATGCATATGTAGGTAGACTATGTTTATATGGTCTTCCACCTTCACTACTCTCTCAAGGTTATATTTTGTTAAAAACTTTTCTGCTTGCCTTGACATCTTGTCCAATGCACTGTGGAGTGCCAGTGGTTCTTGTGTCATGTATTCTAGATTTGGAAAATTCGTGTCTCCTTCTTCTTTGCAGTCATTCTATTCTTCTTAATTAGATGTTTAAACCTCTGAATCTATTGATTTGTCTCTGCCTGCGCTTCCTTCCCCTCAGCTACCTCCATCAGAACCTAAGCCCAAGAGTGTTTTGTTAACTTTTTCTCCTTATAAGAAAACACCACATTCCTTTTCTTTCTCAAAAACTTCAACTAACTCTGCAAGAGTGGACAGGATTACTTATTCAACATATGAGACTACCACTCTTGTGGGTGTAGTATTTTGTTTCCTTTGCAAAGAGTGAAGGTTGTGTACTCCTGGGATTAGACCAACCGCGTTTGCAAACTGTTGGGTGATGGGACAAACTAAGTAAAGGTAATGACATGACATTTCTTATTTAACTCTGGGAGGTGAGGAGTAACCAACTTCAGAGTTGTGCATGGGAGAGAGGGAGTTAGTGTTACTACCTTGACCAGATGATAGATGCATGGGGTTGAGAGGAAATTCAACCATAAACAACTAGTGGCCCTCATTCTAGTGCCAACAATGTTAATGGTGTTGGACCCACCAAGATTCAAGGGATCTCCTCTGTATGAAGTCCCAAATAGACCTCACATTGTTTGGTGTATGAGTCTCATCGAGTATTATGGCTTGTTCACCATTTTATTAAAGATATGCCTTAACTCTTGGTTGTCACCACATGAGAGTGGTTCACTTAGTCTTCAAAAAATGAGATTTGTGTGCCTTGTGACTGCTTAGTGTAAACTGTGTCTAATTTCTTTCACTACAGAGGGAGAGGGTGAGAGTGAGTCTCAAGTTGAGAGGGCATAGCCCCAACGTAGGTAGAGACACACAAAACAACAAGATCTATGTAGCTTCTAATCAAGTAGTTCATACAGATTCGGTAGTCACAAGCACAAAGTGAATTGACAGCACGTACAACATCTAGTGGAGTAGTCCAGATGAGTGTGACAAAAGTTATAACAAGTTTACAAGAATGAGTCTATCTAGTGTCCAATGGATTAGTCCACACAAGAGAGATAATGATAACAATTGATACGACACATGTTCAATATTGTATGCACTAAAACAATCGAAATAGTTCAACTATCTTAATACAAGTCAAAGCAACATATATTACAAGAATCCAAAGAATAGACTTACAAATGAATATAATACATGTGTGAAAACCAACTAGCCTGTTAAAAGGATCCTAAATTAAGCGAAAGTTCCAAGACACATACGTACACTGTACATCACTAACCCTAGCAGCAGGGTGTTGGAACCACTGCTTGCTCATCAAAGAAAATACTATAGACTGTCAAGGCTATGTGGGAGCAAGCATGGTGAAAAATCATTTGCTGATACAATGAGGGGTTATATATATCCAAGCGGGTATAACTAACCCTTGTGACTCTTCAATTTCCCTCATGACTATTTGACTTCCTATGACTTTTCAATTCTACATGACTCTTCTATTTCATATGTGGGTCCCTTGGACTTCCAGTTTACATTACATTTTTTTACAACAAGTATGGCCCACAGTAGTGATGTGGCTGAGACAACTCATGACACTACTAACATGTACTAGCTGACTGTGTTGTCCATTTCGAGTTGTTGTGTTATTGAGTGATGATATGCTCTTGGTGTAACATGCCTTCACCTCCACATGGAAAAGTGTGCAGGGTCTTCGGTGGTCTTGGTCTTTGCTTGACTGTGGATGTGTATGTTTCCTTTTTGCTCACTTGTTCGATGTGCTTCATGTGTTCATTCAACCATGAGAAAGTCTTCTAACCTGTGCCTCTTTTCCATCTTGTTTGTTGTCATGCCATTTTTCATCGATGTACATGTTCTTGCAATCACTCCTGACGAGACGACATCAAATACAAAAATCTCTAGCCTACCATGATTCCATTTTAGTGCAAATGATCGAGAGAGGGACAAGGAATTGAGACTATGGCAGCAAAATATAGGATAGGATGCAAGGTTGTGGATCACTATTGGGAGAAAGTGCACAGATGTCACCAGGAGACAAATTTTCACGATCCAAGACAATAGTGACAACTGTGGGGAAAGACCCAGCTGGGAGACAGAACTGCACAATTCTTGGGAGGAAGACTAGGCGAGGTGTCAAGGAGTTGCTGGGCCAATCTGCCTAGTTTTTCAAGGGAGCACTTGGAAAATCACCCAGTTAGGATCTATGAAATTTCTACGGGGAGGACAATGCGAGTAGCAAGAGACACTGGTGGAAAAAATTTCGTTGTTTTTAGCTGATTCCAGAGCGGGGAATAAGGGTCAGACATGAAAACTCTACACAATTCCTAAGTTGTTTGCAAAGAGGGCAATAAGGGTTGGTTGTCAGGACAACTTTGCGCAATTCTTGGGTTGGTTGCAGAGCGCACAGGAAGGGTTGGATGAAAAACACTGTGCATTTGCTGGGCTAGTTTCAGAGGACCCAGAATGAGTAGGACAAGACAACTCTACACAATTTTAGAGCTAAGTACAGTCTAGAGTAACAACTCAAGTTATTTTTCCGATTGACCATCGGGAGGCTCTACGACAAATCTTGCGGTAAGTGCATAGTGGATCAGCTTCTGGGAGAAGTTCTGCGTCATCTTGAGAGTGATCCAGCTGGATTATTTCTAGAATTGCATAGAGCAGGTTGCCTGGATCACTGAGATTGGTACTGGTTGATAGAGGGTTGTCTAGTCGACAATTTTTTTAGGAAAATTCATTAAGTGTGAAAGTAGGTGTACTCATGCAGACACGTGTTAGTCAACGATCGCATCGTAACAGATAAGGATCCATCAGAGGTGGTTAGCCCATATCACGAAACACACGTGGAACGTTGGTTTACCCAATGTCCAACAATCTCCCCCACAAAGCGAGCAAGGTGTGTATCGAACTTGTGACCTATGCTCGATACCACTTGTTGGGAATCACAATTGTCGTTGGACCAAAACTTGCAGCTGTTATTCAACGATCATATCACCAAAGATAACAATTCACGAGAGACAATTATTACATGTCATGAAACACACACGGAGCGTTGGTTTATGCAATCTCTAACATATTTTACATAGTGATTGAATGATACAATGTGAACGTGATATATCTAATTTTATTTTTAAACCATTAACATTAAATACCTTTTAATTTATTTGAAAAAATGATATTATATTAAAAAACTTGAATTCTCGAATGCTTAAATGGAGAAGAATCTGTATATATATATTTTTTAATTGCAAATGTAAATATATATTTTGTCATTTAGTTGTGAGAAATGAACTTTAAGTTGTTATTATAGAACTACAATTTTAATTTAGAATATATATATTTTATGACATGCATCATGAATGGTATAATGTGAACTTGATAAATTTAAACTTTTTTAATTAAGGTTAAATATATATTTATAATATAATTTAGCTTTTAAATGAAATTATCTTTTTTAAATTGATTATTTAAAAATCTAGCAAAACCTCAGCTTAAAATCAAAACCTCTGATAAATTTGTGGAAAATTTGGGAAATTTATTTTTCAAATGAATTCAGAAAACAATCATTCTCATAAAAGCCAATGATAAACCATGATTCTCATAACTATAAGAAAAACTTTACAAGAACTTCTTCAAAATCACATTAACATCATATCAAAATTAGAGTTATTGGAAACAATTTGTAGCGTATAAGAATTAATTTCAAAATTTAGGCTAGAAAATCTTAAAGGATTAAATTGTAAGTTATAAAGTTAGATTATAAGGACATCATTATATTGATTGTTTTTAAAAATGAATAAATATTTACCGTTAAAATTAAAAGTATGTAAAAATTTTAAAAAATAAATGATATATTAATAGTTTATTTTTATTTTAATTTTAATTTAAAATATTTAAAAAATTGGAATGTTAATTATTTAATATTTTGTTATTATGTAAATTTTTTTTTTATTAAATCTATTTAAACACTTATTTTTATCTATAATTATTTAGAAATAAATATACCAATTTAATGTTAGAGTTATTGATAAGAGATTAAAAAAATACAACATAAAATAATCACATAATTTTATATCAAAGCTCACTCTGTTGAATCGTTTAATCCAAAAACTCAAACTAAAAACCAGAAATTAAAAAAAAAAAATATTATACTCTCATGATTGGAAGATAAAAAAGTCCATGATTTAGAGCTAATACCCCATCCTTCCGCACCTTTCAAACAAATAACTCACAGGATGAGCATAGTGCTTTTCAAATCAGGACAAAAAATATATAAACATATATTATTATATATATATAAAGCCCATTATAATAAATTGACTATCAACCATCGTTCAATTCAACGGTTACTATTTGAAAGAAGATCGGAGGATGGCTGCTACTTTACGTCAACGTTTATCTATTTCACCGACTCACCCAAAAACACGTGCATATCCGATTTCAATTTCACAACGTGTCATTTTTTTGAATTACTTAGATAAACCCTTAAATTTTTGGCGTACGGCTAAATAATAAATATGACTATCCAATGCTAGTGCTTTCTTTGACAAAGGCAATGACCGTTCTATGTACAGTCGGCAAAATTTCTCCACTTTAGCATTAGTAAAACAAAGGTCATATAATTTATCCGTATTTTCAATGAATATAATGGGTGTTTATTACTTCTTATAAATATAATGATATTCTATCATTTATTTTTTCTGAATTTTGACATGCTTGGAATGGAAGTTTTATAATCAGAAAAATATATTTAAAAATTTGGATGGAAAAATACTTTTTAAGTAATTATTTAAGTTGCAAAATTTGTATTTAGAATATATTTTATTTATGTTTTACAAAGATATGAATGATATAATGTAACTTTATTATATTTAAAATTTTCTTTTCCAAGAAATTAAGATTAAAAATACTGAATTAAAATAGTGTTTTCTAAAATGGTTTTATAAAAATATAAAAAACCTCAATGAAATATTAATTACTTATTTTCACGTCAAGTGAATAGATGGAGAGGAATGCAATTTTCATTCTCAACTTGCCTTCCCTAGTTTTCCAAAATTTCATTATTGGAAGTAAATAGATGCAGAGGAATGTAATTTTCATTTTTAATTTGCCTTCCATAGTTTCCCAAAATTTCATTATTGGAAATCCCTACACTAAATCTTCTGAGCACGCAGAAGATGTCCAGAAATTGCGAACACTTCTTGTAGTGTTTGGTCTGGCCTAGGTCTTGTATTGTTCTAACTAGAGACTTCTCTAGGATGGCACTCTAGGATGGCATAAATGGGAAAATTGAAGATCTTGATATGACTAAAAGGTTTAATGTATTCACATTAAGATGAAGAACTATGGGTTATTCCAACACCACTCTTAAAAGGCATTTCCTAGCTTAAATTGGACTTCAGATATCTAGTGGGATTTGTAGAAATAAAAGTATTTTCTTGTAGAAACAATGTAGGTACTGTTGAGAAAATGTGATGTGTTGTGTACCCAATATGTTGATGGCCACTAAGGCTAATCTGATTGATCTACTTTCTTGTAAATATCATCCATAGCATCGAGTAAAGTTAATTGCGGTTGTTTTAGTTTGTTGGAAATATCATCCATATCACTAAAATGTAAAGATTCAAGAATGATAGTTGTTGGTTGATCTGCTCTCCCTATTTAAATTGCTGCCATGGTTTCTCAACTTGTCCTGATGATTAACCACACTTGTTGGTTAGAAATGCATCGACAAATGCATTATTATGTGATTTCCGCCGAAGACTCTCCTAAGAAAATATACATGTTGTTGTCACTTCTAATGACCTATGCCACTATATTTCCTCATTTATCATTTTTAAGAATGATAGTTGTTGGCTGATCTACTCTCCCTATTTAAATTGTTGCCATGATCTGGTTTCTCAACTTGTCCTGATGATTAACCACACTTGTTGGTTAGAAACGCATCGGCAAATGCATTATTATGTGATTTCTGCTAAAGACTCTCCTAAAAAAATCTACATGTTGTTGTCACTTCTAATGGCCTATGCCACTATATTTCCTCATTTAGCATTTTTGACCTCACACTCTTTATATATAAAAGTCACCTCATGCCCATTATCACATATCTAACTCACACTAAGGAGATTATGCTTCAAACCATCAACATAAAGCACGTTTTCAGCTTTGGTCTTCTTGTCCAATCTAACTATTCCTTTGTCTTTGATGGGAACAACTACATCATTTCCGAAAATGACATTGCCCTTTTCATACTATCTTAGTTGCAAAAAATTTCTCTTATCACTAGTCATGTGCTTGGAACAACCAATCTCAATCAACCATTGATCATGTTCATCATGAGCTCTCAAAGCAAGCTCACAATTTTCTTCCTTTTTCTTCCATCTTTTCTCAACTTTTTGTTGATTAGTTTTTTCTTCAGTGTGGTGCATGAAGGAATTTGGAAGGCTATAACTGCATTCACTAGATTTGCGACCAAATTTATTGCATCTAAAACACCCGATCTCATTCATTAGTGGATGAAAAGAATTATTTCCATTTTCATGCAAAATATTTGGAACTTGACCAACTCTTGATTTATCAAAATTTCTTCTAGGAAACATTTTAAACCTACAATTTTTGGCTTTGTGTCCTAAATTATTACATGAAAAATAATAACCATAAAATAGTGTAGGATACCTAAATTTTTGTTCCCATGACAAGGAGTGAAATTTGAGGATCTTGTTTTCTTCAATTGCTGATTTTCTGATTTGATTTCAGCTTCATTTTTTTTTCATTCTTGCTAGTTGCAACAATTTTTTTTTTACTTTCTTTTCCTTTCAAAGCATATACACAAATGGTACTTGGATGATCTTTGACATTTTGTAGAGGACACTTAATCCCTAAACCATTTTTGTCCTCCAGTGACATTCACATGTTGAGGATATTTTTCAATGTTTCAAATCCCTTGATAAATTTATTATTTAGGTATGGTTTACTTTCCGCTTTTGATATATTGTCCCTTAATGAAACAATTTCTTCCTAAAGTTTTAGATTCCTCTAGCTTATTGATGAGCACATTCTCCTTCATTTTCACTTCTTCCAATTCTGTCTTTAAGCATATGATATATTCTTCATGAGTGCATGCAATGGGAGCTACTCCAATGTTCTGTGTCAAATATTCATTTTATTTCTCCAACTCAACTAGATTATTTTGTTGAACCACGATTTATTGTAGAAAATTTTATTTGAATTTCTCAAGTTCATACAAGTGGATATTTAAATAGCTATCAACCAAGGAGTGTTTATTCTCCTTTAGTTTGCACATTTCCTCCTTCAGTAGCTTGTTTTTATTTCTAACTTTTCTTAGCTCATCAAGTGCAGTAATGACCTTATCTTCATAATCAATTTCTCCATCCTCAAGATCTAATTCATATTTGGACTCCAGGGCCATAAGAAGACATTCATTATTCTCGTCTTCTTCTAATGAAGATTTCTCACTGGTTTCATTTGAAATATCACTTTCTTCTTTAGAGTAGTAACTCTTATTTTGAGCTTTAGCTTTTCAAAATTTATGGGTTTTATCCTTGCTTTTCATACCCTTCTTATTTTCCTCCTTTTTACTTCTTTTTTGTGGACATTTTGTAGAAAAATATCCAAATTCTCCATATTGGAAACACTTGAAAGGAACCATACCTTTATACTTTCTAGTACCTCTCTTTAAATTATTGGAAAAATGAGCAAGTTCTTCATCAAATTCAATAATAGTATTATTCTTCGCCCTTGATTTTCTTTGGAAGTTCCTTGTGATGTTTTGTAACAACCTTGTCGTTTTTGGATGCCTTGAATGCAAGTTCACTAAATTTAGATTTCTCTTCAATAATATGCATCTCATAAGATGTAAGAATTCCAAGAAATTGCTCCATAGTGAGAGTGCCAAAATTAGATATTTCCTCAATAGCAGAAACCATGGGGTTAAATTTTTCTTGTAAAGACCACAATATTTTTTGAATAATGATGTCATCTTGAAATTTTAAATATATGCTTTTGATTAGATTCATCAATGTTTCAACTCTTCTAAAATGTTCTGCAATAGTTTAATTTTACTTCATTTTCAAGATCTCAAACCTCATCCTATAGGTTTGTAGATTCAGTTTCTTTAACTTATGATAACCTTAATAGTTATTATCAAGTTTGTCCCAAACTTCTTTAGCTCATTTGTAATGCATGAATTTTAATCATCTCAATCTCACTAAGTGATGCAATGATGACATTTCTAGCTTTGGCATTGTTTCAATACCTCTTCTTTTCATTAGTGTCTGAAGGAAGAACATCAGGAACATCATATTTAAACACCAAAGTAGAGAATGAATCAACACCTAAACTCATGAGGTGCCCCTCCATCCTCATCTTCCATAAGTTGTAGTTTTCACCATAAAAAATTGGAACTATCACATTGTTGGCTTAAGGGGGCCTGACCTCGGTTCAGAGTTATTCATGCCAACCAACAAAATGCTAAATGCTATCCCTTTCGGTAACAACATACGTAGTGTAGGTTTTAGTCTCACTCGAAGTAGTATTGGGGGATGTTAGAACCAGGTTTCTACATCTAGAGGCTTGTGTGATGGTTTTGTCAGGTTCTTATAGCTTAGATCTGCCTTTGCGTAGGCCTATTCCCTCTGACTCTCAGCTACTGCAACTCTAGAAAAATTACCTTCAAACCTTCATGAAGGTACTTGATTATAACTAACAACCATAAAAGACACAAATTCACTACTCTCACGCATAAACTATATATTCAGAAACCTTTATAACTTAGATTTGCCTTAGTGCATATCTACACTTTCTGACGAGTTAACTACTGCAGATTTCTCTATGGAATTCACAATCTCTGTGAAGGGGGTTAATTATACTAATTATGCATAAACATTAAAGAGAGAAAAGATACATAGATTAGAGAGAAAAGATACATAAACTTAAACATGATTAAATAAACAAGACACAAATGCATGAATTCGGCTCAAAATAGTCTTTGCGAAGATGTAAACGTTTAGATACAGACTTCTTATCCCTGCACAACGAACGGTAGTGGCCCACGCACTTTGTTGCAGACTTATGAAGGTCTTTGTGCACTCAGTTGTAGGAGCCTTCCCATTTTTCCTCAGTACAGGAAACAAACCTTTCCTACCTTAGCACCTTGCCCTTCAATTAATTCTTTATCAAAGGTTATTTCTTTATACTCACTATGACTCACTATATATAGCCTTTTCATTACAATACCAAGCCTGTGGACCGTGGGTGAGTCTAAAAACCATCCTATCACCTACCCATACAAGGGACAAATGCTGCTTTGAATCTTACTTAGCTTCATGCTCCACTTCCACATTTTCTGGAGACTTTACATTCTTTCAAAAAACTATTACAAAAAGTGATTTTACTGACAAAATTTGACCCCAAGGACTCCATCCCAATAGGCTCTGAACCCAAATATGGTGGCTGGCCCTCAAGTTACTCAATTGGCGGAGTTCATTGAACTCCATATTGAAGAATTCAATGTGTGTTGTGCTCTATACGTTGGCCTACTACACTTCTTCAACCAGCTTCTCTGTAGCTAGCCCCTCCATTGTCAGGCACATTGTCCTCTATGTCTGTTGGAAAGCCTTTAGCTTCTCTTCGATAGCCAGAGTAATTTGGATCACTTCCTCCATCCATGGTTGAAGTTGAGCCTTAAAAACTTGTGCTTTGTGTTGCAGCTCCTCAATATGTGCTTGCAACACATTCATTTCTTATAAGCATGTGAAGTGCTAGACTAGCACAAAAGTGCATGTAGTTGCCCTAATCTCATCGAATTTCAATTGTGCTTCTTTGATCTCTATACCTAATCTCTGCAGGTCTGAGTCCTCCTGCAAAGTCGTCCATAGCTCCATTTCATGTTCAAAGAGACAATTGAAGCCAATTACTACATTATCGAGGGTAGACAGGTGTTCTCTAATGGTTGCACCATGTTGCTCCCTGACCTTTGGTGGAGTAGTCGGTTATAGTGTCAATTGTAGTTTTGAGATCTTCATCTAAAAATGAAAGGTAACTCGGCCAACCTCCACCTTAGACTCTCATACTGTAGTGACCAATTTCTGAACCTTTGTTGAAGTGGCTGCATCCTTTGGAATGTGTAGCTTTAGTATTGAATTACACGCTTGTGTAATTGCTGCTTCGAGGTTATAGCTTCATGCTACTAGCTCTTCCTTTTCCTTAAAATCCTAAACCATTTCGTTGAAGATCTACTAATTGTTTGTTTTAACTTTTCTAATCACAGATAATGCACTTTGTTCTCTAATTCGAAGCTCATTTGAGAACCCTTGATTTTTCCGAGCTAAATGATATCTTCCTTTCATTCTGTGTGTGATATCCCTTTTGGGAAGGGAATGACTCTTAGGTATAGAGTCCATTCTATCTCCATTATTCTCTCGCTTGTGTGCTGCAGGCTCACTTGAAGCCCGCTCGCTTGTCCCACACTCATCTGAATTTTGCTTGCTTGAATCTGAAACTCGAGCAGATCCTTCTGGATGCTTCCCAACATCTGGATGTACTACTGCTCGAACTGTTTCCACAGTTCTGTTGTCGTATCTCAGACTTTGTCCCCGATCTCATCCAATTCCCCTTTAGTGAGGACCATTGGACCTATGTGTGTCTTTTCTCCTAATTTTTTGTTTTTCCTTGGTCTAGTAGTTGCCTCCTTTTGTCACTTTGAGAGCCTAAAATGAGTGCTCTGATTGTCACCCCTACCTCCTTCCTACCTGGATTGTTCATCCTCTCCAGTATGCTTGGAAGACTATTCTTTGACTTCTACTGTGGCCTCTTATACAGTGCGCTCTTTATCGACAACTGCCTTAGCAACAACTGCTTTAGCAGAGGCTTCTCTTTTCTTCTGCTCATCCACCTCCCATGCTGCTGCTTGTGATGTTTCTATCCATTTATGTGCATCTTGAATCTACGCAGAAGATCCCTCTCCACTTTTGCTGGTACCTATGCCAGGATCTATGGGTTGTCCCACTCTACTTTCCATGACCCCAAAATCTCATGTACATTAGCCTTTGTTACTAGGCATGGCAACTTTTGCAATATCTTCTTAGAGTCTCACCTCACATAGATAGATACATTATGAAAATCAGCCTTAAATTCCACAAAGGCCCACAACTGCTCAAACAAGGTTGGAGACAACCTTGGCCTTTGATTTGTCACTGTGCGGAGGTCCATCTCGTCCAATATCCAAATAGTTTTGACTCTATGATCCTCTCCATATCCTTCGTTTCCCACAATGAAGAAGACTTCGCTGCCTCTAGTAGATCCTCATCCTGCGAAGGGAACTAACTATCCTCAGGTAGTTTCCATGCAACTAGAACAATTAATAGCAGGACCCAGGCATAGTGAATTCCTTGCCTTCCTCTGGGGTTCGCGATAATTTGCTAAGAATTACTTGCAAAGATAGTATGCCCAGTTGTATTGCATCCCCTTTGCACATTGTGCAGCCAACGAAATTACTGGTGTTGGAACCTCATCCGTCCAACATTTTTCTTATTAATTTCTTGGCCAAAACTGGAGTGGAAAATTGCAATGTTGGGTCTGCAGTAGAGTGGATAGACTATTTGGATGACTTTGTGACTAGTCCATACTTAGGTTTCATTTTATCTACAAGTTCCTTCTCCTTGATGTTTCTTCCAAATTCCTTAGCTCAATCCACCCCTTTATAGGGAAACTTTGTAACTCTATGGATCAACATGTGTATTATAGGGATGGGTTTGCCTAACCACAAACACCAATCACACACCAGTGCGAGAAATTAGCGCACATAGATAGTAGTGATAATTGATCTATGAAAGTGTGGCACACGCAACATGTGTAACAATCCATCTTGTTTGATGCCTTTATTCATTTCATCAGTTCCAACCTTGTGACCCCAGTCTCTTGATAGTAAATCTTGCTCATGTACTTATTGGTGGCCAAATGTGGAAATTTTTCATGATCAGTGAAATCCCAATCCTCTATTATTAGCAAAGGGATACATGCTAAGTGTGTGCCTTCAAATGCCACTTCTTTTGGTAGTAGCGGTGTAGAGATTGTGAACTTGCTCCAATCTAGGTCTTTTGTTACGTTCACTTTCCCTTTCCGTGGAGGAATATATGTCATGAGCCCAATGATACGTTCGCCCTCATCAACATCCAATTCCTAAACTCAATCACAAAGTTCTTTTCCATCCAAATACATGGGTTCCTCCAGGTTCTTTGCCTTGTCCTTCCTCTCTTTCTGTTGAACTTCCACAAGGTTCTTCCTCGATGGTTGCCTCACCAGTACTTGTTGTGGTTTCTTTTGCTTCTCCTTAGCAACAGATTGCTTCGGCCTAGGAAACCATCATGTCGTAGGCATGTATGGCATGGCTTCCATTGATGTAACTTCACGGGATTCCTCTTGAGAGATAACGTCTTCGAAACTTATTGGCTTAGACATTTATTCAAAGATAAGGTTCTGGTTCCACCCAGGTAGTTTCGCAAATGCTAGGATTCAAACTAAATCCTCCCAAGTTTGTTGATTCATAAAGCGAAAACAAGAGGGGTAATACGAGTGTTTTAGAAAGAAAAGTGTTCTTCGACCGACCAACATGTTATATTTAAAGGCAATTTCAAATTCAAATATGACCATTCCCTCCATTTTCTGAACATAAGTGCATCTTTCGTGGTAGATCTCCAAATATGTTCACCATAAATGTCACCTACCCGATCCTCCTAATGGTATTTTCGCTATCCAATCATGAACAGTGACTTCAACATCTACTTTTCAACATGGTTGTGTGGCACCAGCCCCTATGGCCCAACTCATCCATCGCAACTTCATCTGTCGTACCTTCTTCTATCATAGCTTCTTCTAGTGTACCCATTTCATCCATTGCTCAACCTCCATACTGTGTTCTCCTCTTCTTTTGGTAGTGTAGTTTATAGTCCCGCTCTCCCTTGCAACTTCCTGGAGTGCTAAGATTCTCCTGCTACCATATAGTCATTGTACAGGGGTAGGATCCTCTGTATACAACCTCAATCAACTTCCATTCACCTTAACGAGGAACATTTCTCCATTTAGCTTGGTGAAATGAAGCGCGCCACCATCCATGATTTCCTTAATAACATGCAGGTCTAACCAGTGCATCCAGAATTTTCTAGGAAACTTTGTAAAATTACTATCATAGAGAAAAACCAAATCATTCACCTTCAAAGTGTGTAGCTTAATATGCCTATCATGCTAGTCCCTCTCACATTTCATTTGCACTTGCTGGTGAAATCCTGCAAGAAACCTTACTTCTTCCAACTTCATCAACTACGCGAGTCATTCCTCCACGGTCTCGTGATCTCTCATCTCTGTCAAATCTGCAATGTGAAAGCTTGGCACAATATATTCCATGGGCATCACTGTCTCAATCCCATAGACTAGTCTGAACCAGGTTTGTCATGTTAGCTTCTTACATGTCGTCCTATATTCCCATAGGACTATTGGTATGTGCACATTCCAGTCATTCCTCTTCGCATTACAAACATTTATTAATCTTTCACTGCGCAACTGGCTTGGGGATGATAGGGAATACTCTTTTGATGGTAAACTTAGAATTCTTTGAGCATCACGCTGATTGTTTCATTAAGGAAATGCATACCCCTATCAGTCATAAATATGTTAGGGTACCCAAACGACGTTAAGACGTATTCAAATAGGAAATTCACAGTGGTAGTAGTAGCATAATGTTTCACCGACTGCGCTACTACCCATCTACTTAAGTATTCGATCACAGTCATAATGTACCATGCGCATGTCTTCGTTGTATTAGACCAACAAAGTCAATTGCCCATTTGTCAAATACTTGTAATGAAACTTGAGGGTTTAAGGGTAGTTCATCTCTTTGTAAAGGCTTGCTCATCCTTTGAAAAGCATCACATGCTTTACAAAATGAGTAGTCTTTATGCATTGTTAGCCACCATAACCTTGCACACAGAATCTTCTACGCAGTTGCTCTCCCTGCATAGTGTCCTCCTCCAACTCTTCCATGAGCTTCATTGAGGATACTCATGCATTCAAACTCCATAACATATTGGTGCAATATTTCATCTATTCCCATCTTGTACAAATGTCTCGCTATAATAGAAAAATCATCAGCGTGGTCCACTAGTTCCTACTTCTCTTTAGTGGAATACCCTTCCGAAGTTGTTGCAATAGTTAGAAACTGAATTATATCTGCAAAATGATCATCTGCAATGCGTAGAGGGAAGAGTGGTGCATCTAGAAATCCTTCTTCCAAATTTGTTGGTTCTCCATCTGTCTCGATGTGACTTAGGAGATCTATGCATGTTCAACCATCCAAGCTTCACTATTACTTCAATGTCATAGTCTTAGATCAACAACAACCACCTACAGGTTCCGCCCCCAACATAGGCTTATTGACTAGGTATTTGAGAGTGGAGTCATCTGTATACATCTTGAAATGTGTGCCCAACAAATAATGTTGAAACTTATACAACATGTGGACCATTGCGAACCCTTCGCTCTCTATAGTGGAATAACTCTTTTCAGCTTTTGACAGTTTTCTACTTGCAAAGGCTATTTGATGATCAATATCACCCTCACCAAGCTAGTTTAATACCGCACCTGGTGCAGTAGATGAGGCGTCTACATGCACATGGAACTCTTTCTTCCAATCCGGAAATACTGAGATGGCTGCAGTTACCATCTTGTCCTTTAATAGATCGATACTCTATTGATACTGCTCATCCTAACAAAAATTTGCATCCTTCTTTAATAGTTTCTCTATTGCTGCAGTTATACAGGCATATGACTTGATAAACTTCCTATAGTAGCCTGTGTGGCCCAATGTTGCACGCAACTGCTTGATATTCTTGGGAGCTTCTAAATTCACAATCACTACTATCTTCGGAGGGTCTAACATCAATCCTTGCTTACATACTACGTGGCCTGGAAAAGTTTCGAAAGGCAACAAAATATACATTTCTTCAAGTTCAACATGATTCGGTTGCTGCGACATGTATCTAGCATGAGGCACAAACTTGCAACATGGGGCTTCACCAATCTGATCACAGTCTAGTCATCAAAATATACCTCCAATAATTTATGAATAAACTCTTTGAATACCACGATTACTACACTTGAGAATATCATGGCCACATTATTCAACCTGAATGGCATTCTTATATACTGAAATCAACCCCATTCTATCACAAAGGTTGTCTTGCTATGATCCTCTATTGCAATATAAATTTGATGGTATCCTAAGAACCCATCAGTGAATGAATAAGTGTCTTGTCCTCCAACATTCTCTAACACTTCATTTGTAAATAGTGTTGGAAATGAATCATGCACACATGCATCGTTCAACTTTCTCAGATCTACACATATCCTAATTTCACCCTACTACTTCTTTTTGTAAACCACCATGCGACTCACCCAATCAAATTCTTCAACTCATTCAATAATGTCAGCCTCTAAGATCTTATCAAGCTCCTTGGCACCTTTTCTTTATACATCGGATTGAACTGATAAGGTCCCTCCTTGACGGGCTTCGTGTCAGGTTTCAAAGTAATTTTCATTATGCCTAAATCTCCTACAACGTTGTTTAGATCCGAGAACTTTGTTGGGAATTGATCTTGGTATTCACACAATAGTTCAGCCACCTTATCGATTGTATCTTTGACCCAATACTCTCCTACCTTCACTAACTTAGGCTCTGCATCAAATCCAATATTTACTTGTCGATTTTTTAGCGGGTCTATTACAATAGGGTTCTCTATTTGAGGTCCTTCAACATTGTGTTGTCCATTAGTTTTTGAAATGTTTATTTTTCTTGGATCATCCACCTCTTCTTTGGTATTCATATTGTATCATTCTAGTGTGTGGCACAGTTGTGTACTCCAGTATAGCTGTACCCACTCCACCGGCTTTTCAGGCATTCTAAAAATAGCAACCTTAATTTTTTATAAAGCTTCATCAATGCATTCAAATCCATCCTCAAAGTTGAAAGTTAATAAGAATATTTCCCTCAATATATCCCTTTCGGTTGTTCCATGGTGTATCTCTGTTTCCAAATACCAGTTCATTGGAGTAGTATCTAAGGTGTGATAAAAAACATGTACCCAGTCTGGTTCGGGTTCTTCACCCCAAGCTTTAGTCCATCGTGCCAAGTGTTCGCGTAGGTCATCATTCCCACTATGCTTCTCATACATCGAGGTATTATAATATCCAAACCTTAGCTTCATCATTTGTTTATATTCCTTCTAGTAAGTGAAATGTTCCTTGTGTGTACCCCACCATCCGAGAGGCATAGCATGCAGTGCCAATCCTACTACATAGAATCGATGAGCTCAGGGCAACTCCTTTTCAAATTTGTCCAAAAAGAGATTAACATCATCCAAACCATCATAGTGTGGAAAATTTCTTACCTCAGTGGATACGCACTGCAGTGACTTGGTCATCATATTGCAGTGCAATGTAGATACTTCATGCAACCAATTCTACCAGTGCTCAAGTTCTTCATCCGAGTCTGAGGTACAAGAACTATCCCTATCCCATGTAATTTGTCCATCGGTCGTAGGATTAATGAAATCTTCATCTCATGCTACGATCTTGTATATCTGGTCTAGATCATCATCATCCTCCACATAGTCGCAAACAGGCTCAATATAGCATGGTCCTTCAACAAGTTGCAGTGGCAGAAGAACCCTGAGTGCCTTCCTCTCAAATTTCATATTTCGTTTCTTTAGGTTAATCACCCATCCATGCCAAAGGCCCAATAAATTCCTAGTACCGTAGGATATTTATTTTTTTCATCTACTATTTCTATTACTTCAAAATTTGTTAGAGCACTTACTCCTTCAATATCGACTGTTACCCCATACAGGTGCCCCATAGGAATAATATTATGTTGACTGGCCATGCATAGCTGTATAGGAGACCATTGTAGCTTAGGTCTCCCCATCCTTTCCCACGTCTGGTTAGGTAGGACATTCACATCAGAACCCAAATCTAGGATGACTTGGTCCATTTCATACTCTCCTATCTGCATGGTCAGCCTCATCTCGCACCCTATCCTCTTCTTATTCTTACATATTTTCCTTACAATATGTTGTTTTTAAGGAAGCTTAATCATACTAGCATAGGTTTCTATTATCTCTTGGAGCCCTTCAACTACTTTCTTATCGCGCATCAACTTCATACAGGTCTTTAGGAAAGTAGCTAACAACGAAGGATCCACATCTTGCACTTCATTGTTCCTAGCTGATTTCTATTGATTTCTAGATGTAGAAGCTTCAATGAAGTTCTTTTTAGCATCCATAAAAGTTCCTTTAGCATAGTTGAGATCAAACCAGAATTCCTTTTCATCATCCTGATGCACCCACCCTTCAGTCTCCAGCTTCTTTCCCTTATCTTCACTAGTGGCCATACCACTGAGCATTACTATATTAACATTGTGATCTTCTTTGTGCGATTCCACCCTCATCATCTAGATATTGTGCATATTTTGTTGGTTCTACATCTTCTTTTCTGCATCTTTTCCATAAGGATAATCTTCTATCACATGATCAAATTTTCTACAATATTAACAAGATGGACGCGTTTGGTTCTGACAATCATGTGCAAAATTTCCAGCTTCACCACAATTATAGAAAATAACTTGTCCACAACCTCTGCTAGCCCCTCCTCCTCTTCCTCTTCCATGACCTTGGAATCCTCCATGTGTTGGAACCGTATCATGATCTAGAGGCCAAGTTTTTGCCTTCATTCGATAGGTAGGGGTTATATCCATTGTCAATTCATAACTTCAATAATGGTTCTCATCATCACCTATATATATGTAGAAATTGCAAAACAATTGTTAAGTGGTCCGTACAAACTTTTGTAGGTGATAATTGTCTATCGCATGTTGTCCTACAACCTGACAGATAACACACCATGGCATCACTCCTTTGCTTGTGCCAACAATATTTTTTGGCTTCAAGGGGACATGCACCCCCCTACAAGATTGTTTTCATCGACCAAAAAATTATCCTTATCATGCCCATGGCCCTTGCATTTCAAGCACCAAACTTTAGCATGCACCTCAGGTTGGGATTCCTTTCCCTTCTTCAGGCTCCGCAACTCTAGGTGTAGACTTGCCAGCTACGAGTGAATCTGTTGTACTCAAATTTTTGAAGCTGGTATTAGCGAGGATTTTAACCTCATCGTGATCTCCACATCTTCTACTTGTGTTCCTATCTTCTGTTGTGATAATGTTAATATTAAGTGAGGAAACAACGAAGCAATGTACCAATCTTTGTGTTGTTCGTTTGTGATACTCATATTAGCTTACCGGATCAAACATTTTAACCTCTGATCAAAATCCTATGAGGATTCATTCACCACTTTCTTTATCTCCTTAAACTCTGTAATGGACTGTGCTTGAGATTTAGGCTTGTTAAACTCATGGTTCAATGCTTGCTGAGTATCTACCAATGTCGCCATAGGGTGATCTTGACAATACTTGATATACTAGGTCAACGCTTTGTCTTGCATCGTTGTGACCAGTTGTGCTTTCTTTATATTATCATCACTGATTTGTTGCACTATCCACACTACGTCTGCAATGAACCATAATTGTTCGAGGTCTTTGCTTCCTTCCCCTTTGAAGATCATCATCTTCATTGCGTTCGACATGTTGAATGGTGGAGGTTGAGGTGGAGGTGTAGGTGTATGCGGTGGTGGTGGAGGTTGAGGCGGAGTGGTTGGACGAGGTATCCGTAGGATGCCTTGACCTGGCAAATGCAACGCACTTTGTGATGTATTCAGAATCATTACTTCATCATCACTTGCGGAGGATCTCGATAGCAGACTATACTCAGAGCCCTATTCTTGTTCCTTCTAAATGGTTTTCTGCTTTGCATAGTCCCAAACATCAAGGTAATGGCATAACCTTTTTTTCAAACATCAGCATCTTAATCCAAGTTTTCAAAGATCATAAGTATTTACCTCACAACCCATTAAAGAGCCCGCACTCTCCTTCAGTGTAACTAACAGTTGTATCGATCGTGAACTCAGTCACAAATGCTCTAAGCATTTTATAAATCCAATGATCAAAGACCCGTATGATGTTTTTTTCTGAAGCTTCCAAGATCCCCACCAGCTATGGAGTCCACACAATAGTGTTGTCAAGTGTCCATGTACCCTGAGTGTCTGCCAATCTAGACAACCACTTGTGCAATTCACAAGGGGAAAAATAGAAAAAAAATTTGGTTTCTTCTAAGTACATGTATCTACTTAGCCACTTCTCAATTTCCTCGTATTGATCCCAGTCCCAGAAATAGAACCATTTGTTGCCTTAAGGGGGCCTGACCAAGGTTCAGAGTTATTTGTAGCAACCAACAAAACCCTAACTGCTAGCCCTTTCAGAAACAACCCACATAGCATAGGCTGCAGTCTCACCCAAGGCAGTATTGGGGGATGCTGGAACCAAGTTTCTACATCCAGAGGCCTGTGTGATGGTTTCCTAAGTTTCTTATAGATTAAATCTACCTTCGCGCATACATATTCCCTCTAACTTCCAGATACTACAAATTTACATAAATGAACTTCAGAACATCGTGAAAGTACTTGATTGTACTTAACTGGAATAAATAACACAGATTTAGTACTTTCACACAATAAACTGTATATTCCGAAGCCTCTATAACCTAGATTTTCCTTCATGCAGATCTACACTTTCCAACCAGTTAATTACTGTAGATTCCTCTAAGGACTTACCAATCTTCTTGAAGGGGGTTAATTATACTAACTATGCATAAACATTACAGATCCATCTGTTTCGTGTAGAAATTAAGCATTAATTTATATAAACAAATCAAAGACCGAAGATACATAAACATAAACAGGAGTAAATAAATAGGACATGAATGCACAAATTCGGCTCAAAACAGTCTTTATTAAGATGTAAATGTTCATATACAAACTTATTATCCCTACGCACCCAACTACAAGGGCCCACACACTCAGTTTTAGGAGCCTTCTCCTTTCGCCTTAGCAACTTTCCCTTACAACGATTCTCTATCAAAGGTTATTTCTTTAGACTCTCTATGACTCACTATATATATCCTTTTCATTACAATACCATGGCACACAAACCATGGGTGAGTCTCAAAACCATCTTATCACCTACCCATACAAAGGACTAATGCCCCTTTGACTCTTACTTAGCTTTGCGTTGTGCTTCCACATTTCGCGAAGGCTTTACATTATTTCAGAACAAATATTACAAAGGGTGACCTTAATGACAAAATTTGACCCCAGGCACCCCATCCCAACACACATTATGGCCAACCATTTTCACTTCTCAAATTCTCCTTTCACTGATCAAGTTGTACCAAAGGAGCTGGCTCCAATACCAATTGTTAAAAAGAATTGATACTGAGAGGGGCGGTGAATTGGTATTATGGAAATATAAGAATTATTTCTGGAAATAAGAATTACTTGCAAACTAACTTTAGAAAGATATATCAATATCATGCACATCATAAAGAAAAATAATCATCACATGTAGACACTTGGATTTTAGGTGGAAAAAAAATCCAATAGGGAAAATAAACACTGAATTGTTTGTTGCTTCTTCTTATTTTTATTGCTTCAAAATATTCTCATTTACTTTACATCATCTAGCCACCACTAGTGATGGAGCAACCACACATTGACAGAAATGAGAAGTGTTGGCCATAAACAACTTGGAGCACCCAATCCTATAATATACAATTAAAATGCACTTACGTTGAAGCCCCCACTCCAATACAAATAATTTTTCTCTAGGGAAATATGATTCAGAACTAAAAATATTACTACATAATCAAAACATGCAACAAATAAGAACACTTATGCAACCTTAATTTCACATTCTAATTGAGAGAAAAAGTCCCTCCACACACACTCTCCAAACTAATATTCAATATCTGCACACAACTTCGAAAGACTACTAAAGAATAATATATAAAGCACATTGTATTTCTAAGGCTATGAAGTCACTGCAAAACTCACTGGTTGTGCACTAATAACTCATGCACACTCACTCACTCACACTACTAGAGAACCCACGAAATGAACTTATTTCCTTCACATATTTGAAATTTCTGAGATCAATTAATTTTTCAAGTGATGGAGCTTTCCCAAATCCTGTTCACAACCTTGATATTTGAATGGACTTGACTTTTTGACCAAATCAAGCCACTCATTCTACTAAAATTTTGATAATTTCATCTTTGACCACTTTCTGGATGCCCTGCAAGCTGTCCCGACATTTGTCTCAAAAATTCTAACAATAAGCTTCACCAAAAGAAATTTAAGTCCAAATGAGCATGTGAAATCCAAATATTTTCTCATTTTTTTTCTCATTTTCTCGTACAACACTGACTCAATCTGCCTGGTTGCTCCCATAACATAGAAATCCAATGTCTAGATAGTTCTAGTCACTCCCACAGGCCTTTATCCATGCGACTAGCAAAGAGTATAAGGTAAAATAAGATATATTTCTCTCAAAATTGCAACGAAGTTTCACGGGGTTGATAAGACCTATAAGCCATGCTTGCGAGCTGTACTTGACATCAAGAAAATAGCTGCATAACTCAAGAAGAATCTACACACATCATCCAACTAGACCCCTAACACACATGTAACTCAACTTCAGATGAGCCCTTATTACCTCATGACATCTCTTCTATAGACCTTCTAAGAAATATGACAACATTTTACATCATCATGACATCCCTCAACAAGTGTACAACAAACTCAAGATGATACATAGGGATGCATGAGTACATACATCAACAGTTGACATCAATGGCAACAAAAATAGGCCAACAAAGATTATTTTCAAAGTTTCTAGATGTCGATTTGGCACCCACCTAGGGAGTATAAAGGTGCAACTCCAATTGAATAAATGCCCTAAATACTTTTGCTTTGAGCAAATGAGAATTAATTTCAAAAGGATAAATAGGCTTATGAGTTGCTCCTTTTAATTCTAAGAAAATAGGAGAATGATTTGAGGGACCACCCACCCCAAACCATTGTTGGATGAACATTGTTAGAATAATGAAATACTAAGGGGGGAGGTGGATTAGTAATTAAAACGTTTAACAATTTCTAAGATTAAAATCTAAAATTTAAATTTCAAATACTCAAACATCACATGAGATACCATCATTCATACATACTAGAACACACATATCTATGTGTAAACACTTTTGGGAGAAAAACCGCAAATTTTTGTTTTGTATTATGATGATAATCAAGGCGTGAACCTTCGTTGCATCATTTTTTGTAAGACTTCACTCACAAGAGATGCCAACCCCTTTCAAGTTAGAAAGTCGCAACTTTCCTAGAGGCTCCAACCTCTTATAAAGGCACACCTCTACCTACTTCAGCCAAATGTCATATTTTTCATAAAATGTTCAGACTAAGAATAATGGCCTACTTATATTACATAAAATCATAAATAACCTAGTTTTTTATCTCTTAAAATGCCTTTGTATTTTCCCTACACACACATTCAACTTCCCTCGTATCTATTAAATCCCTACCCTCTACTCTTCTCTTTACCACCTCATCCTTGGCATGCTTCCATTCAACCACCACTTACTAGTGTACACAACTACACCCCACACTTACCATGTTTGATGCTTCCTAAACTTAGACACTACCTCCCTTCAATTTTTTTTAGAGGGTATCCTTTTGCAGAACCTTGTACTTTGAGATCATTCATTAACTGAAACAGGCTACTCCAATTTGAACAAAAGAAACACATGATCAATGACTTTAATTTAATGTTAGCTTCTTGCATGATACTAGTGGAATTTTACTTTTTAGTATGGCTCCCATTTCCTATTAAATGATCTTATTACCTGAAGAGGACACTCGACATTGTCTCTATTCTCCTATGAATTACCTGAAGTTAGATTCTACATTTAATTCAACGTGGCATCAAAAGTACTTTTATTATTTCCTAAATAGTTTGCAAAATATTCCCATCACTAGACCAAATGTGCTCCACCAACTCCGTTCACCAAGCGTTGTGTGTCAGTATAATGTAGTTTCATTGGCTTTAACTCTTTTTTGTGAGTGAGGTCCTTAAGGATTTTTGGTTAAGTCTAGTGTTTTCTGGACTTGGCAAAAGTCTTGATTGCAATCCCAAATCTACCTGTCTCGCAATTTGAGAGAAATCCTCCAAATATGGCATTTATGAAAAACTAGTTGCTGACGTGGTCAATCCTACTTGTGCTTACCCCTAAACAGTTAACAAAATATACCTAAGCCTTTGTATATCAAAGTTTGCATCTCCCTTTTAATACTCCCACAATGATTTTTCGTTGATAATCTTTTGGGTGGTTGGTCATTTTAACACACAAAAATGCCACAAACCAACCTCTGGGGAGACTTCCATCAAATGTTGGAACCATTGACTATTGTGAACATTCTTGTTCCCCACTCAAATTTCCCGAAAATTCATCAAATTATGCTCCTTCGAATATCTTTGAGGTAAGACTGTCAGGGTGACAGGTCCCTGCTGAACCACACTACACACGTGGTCTAATAGAAATTTTGATGGGGTCATGTGTATCTCCATTTCATCATTGGTTCCGATTTAACATTCCTTATGAGGCTTGATATAATGTTACTTTTAATATATTTTCTTGACCCTTGAACTAGTTACCCTAAGCTTTTGAAATGCACATTGTTTCTAAAGGGTTAGGGATAATCCTCTAAAGTTATGTCATACATGCCATGTGTTGCTCCCTAACTGGTTCATGTGGCACTTATTTTTGGCGCATTTCGCCACCTAAAGGAGTTAAATATACATTCCATGTGTTGGCTCCATAGTGTCTTTGTCATCCAATCTTCTAGTTGGAAGTGCTCTTATGCCATTGGACCATGCTATCAAGGGTACGGAGACAAGGGGTCCTTAGTCTGTGCTTTTTATTGGTTTATTTGTAAAAATTGAAGACAAGTGCATAAATATTTTACGGTTGGCATGGGAATTTCCTTTGGAAATAGACAAATATATTTATGTTTCCCATGATCCATATTCCTGGAAAATTTCACATAAGATTCCTTTGAAACACTAAGGGAAGAGCCTCCATGGTGATGTGTCCTATGGGCTTCCCACGACACAAACCCTCCTGAGATTTGATTGAATATTACTTTTCTCGTGTGCTATCTCACAATAGTCCCCGGATCCCCAAAAATTTGGTACCACTCTACCTTTGAAAAATAGTGGATAAGTACTCGTTGGAGTTACATGTCTTAGGGAGGACGCACTTTGAACCTCTTTAGATTTCTATTCATTCTTCACTCCAAAACTATGCCAACTCATTCATTCACCGTCAATGGTTATCAGAGACCCCCCTTTTTGGTTTTTTGGTAAAGGGAGGAGGGGAACCACTTTTAATAAGGACCTTTTATCACACGATTTGAATTTTGGGAAATCTAACCCATAGTAAATCCCACTTATTTTATAACCCTTGGGCAAGCATGGCCCCACACTCTTTCTGTAAGGAGTTAGAGGTGACGCATGCAACGTGATACACTCACAAAGTTTCCCACAATTTAACTTTCATTTCGCCAACTCCTCTGCCATGTTTCGAGAACCTTGCAAACATAGCACCAACAAACCTTTTCGCCCCAACTTAGCTATGTAACTTGGGATTTTGGTCAGATAACTTTGACTAGCCATATGTTTCAATACTAGAGGTCTATTTTGGACTTCAACATACTATTATAAATATCTTTCTACGAACTATCCAAATTTTCTACATCTAAGAACACATAAGTTTATTTCCTTGAATAGAAATTCTCTAAAATCCTGAGCCACCTAACAACCAGAACTATACTATTTATAGCTTCTTCAATTGACCTATTCTTATGATGGTTCTCTACTAAATATTCCAACTACCATAAGACATCACTTAAACTTAACTACCATCCTTATGCTTTTGATGTCAATTCCAACATTATGCTCAACAATACCCCCCTTTGGCATTGATGACAACATTTCCAGACCTTGTTGTAGCAACTCCCCTTGAATACATGCAAGGTTCTCTCCATTTATGTACTCCCCATGGAGTTTATTATCATTATTCCACTCAACAATTTCTTCTCCACCTTTGAAATCAATGGAATAACATGTGATATGTGAAGGAAACTGCCCCTTAAACAATAAATATTAGCATAAATATTAGGATGACTTTGTAGTCTACTCCTCAATCAAATCACCAAGTTCAGTAGTTACCAATACTCATTCAAATTGAGTCATTTGGATGTAGGAGAAATGACTCCTAATTTTTTCCTTAGATGCTCAAATGGACTTCATGCCTTTGTCTTTCCAAAAATGTCTGTGAGCTGCTCATTAGTGGCCACATATTCAAATCAAACAACATTAACAGTAGCCTATTCTCTTTAAAAATGAAAATTAATTAGAATATTCTCAGTCTTTGAACGAATGAAAGGATTTTTAGAGAGGTTGATATCACTAATATTATCACACATGATCAGAATTGAATAATTCAACTATAAATTGATGTACTTTAAGGTCTCCTTCATTAAAATAATATGTGTATAATAGGTGGATGCAAAATGTACTCAACTTCAACAGTAGACAATGAGATCAAGTCTTATTTTTTGATGACCCAAGATACAAGACAATCTACCAAAAATAATTTTCTCCATAGGTGCTTTTCCTTTCATCCAGGATACCTACCCAATCAACATCAATGTAGGATTTTAACGTGAAGTGTTTTCCTATGACATACCACAAACCAAAGTTTGTTGTGGCTTGCAAGTATTTGAAAATTCCTTTTACAAAATTGACATGGATTTCTCTAAGGTTGGCTTGAAATATGGCCACCAAGCACACTACTTGCATTATGTCTAGTATTGAGGAAGTGACGTATAAAAATATTCCAATCATTGATATGTACGTTATCTTATTTACAAGATGAGTTTTGTCTTATTTATATAGCTTACAACTAGTAACCATGGGGGTACTAACCAGCTTTCATTTTTTCATTGAAAAGTGTTTCTCTTAAATACTCAGATTGAGAGATGGAGATGCCATTTTTAGAATGATTTATTTTCAACCCAAGTAAGAAGTATACTTTTCCTATCATGAATATCTCAAATTATTTCTACATTGACTTATAAAACTTGTGCCCCATCTGTTCCAATGCACTGCCAAACATAATACCATCTACATAAACTACAAAAGCCAACAAATGATCATCTTCATATTTATATACAAACTACTATCAATAGTTCCTATTTTAAAACCCGTCAGCTATATATATTTGTCCAATAGGGCTTACCACCCTCTATGGTCTTGTTTTAGTCCATACCGAGCTTTTGTGAGTTTGAAAACATATTCTTCATTCTTTGAGAGATTGCACTCTTCTCACTATTCTAAATATAGATTCTTTTCCAAATAACCATTAAGAAAAGTTGATTTTAGATTCATTTGATATACTTTGAAATTATTATTACTGGAAAAAGCAAGAAACATTTTGATAGATTTTAATCTTGCTACAGGCACAAATGTCTCCTCAAAATCTATTCCTTCTATCTGTGCATACCCTTTGCAAACTAGTATTGATTTCTTCCTTTTCACTTGTTCTTCCTCATGTATCTTGTTATTAAAGACCCATTGTTGCCTATAACATTTTTTTCTTTGGGTTTAGGGACAATCTCCAAAGTTTAATTTGGCCAAATTCTTCATTTATTGCCTTCACCCATAACTTGTCTTCACTTGCCTGACTTATACTTTTGGGATAGATTGATGACAACAAGGAGACCAAGTCTATGACCACTAATAATTTGACTTTATGGGTGTTTTTTTTTGCACATGCCTAGAAGGATTTTTGTGTCTTTGTATTGCATCTTATTCTTCATTTTCTTTTTTGGTTTCACTTCTTGTTGATTTGAGAATATGGAGGATGGATTTTCTTCTTCACTTGCTTATCATTTTCTCTAGATGGCTCTGAACATGGAATTATTTCATCCACTACAATGTCAATGAAATATTCAACCATTTTTTTCCGCTTGTTGAAGCACTTGTAGTCTTTACTATTGGTTGAGTATCCAAGAAATATAACCTCATTAGCTTGGCAGTAAAATTTTCCAATATCTTTATCATTGCTCCTGATATAAGATTTTCTGTTAAATACTTAAAAAAAAATCACTCATGATGGTCTCCCTTTCCATAATTCACGAGTCTTATCACTGTTAGATCTTAGTCGTGTCATGTTTGTTATATATATAATTTCTTTTGTTGCTTCTCCCAGAAGGTATGAGGAACCTCCCCTTCATCTATCATTTCTCTCGCAATCTCTTCAATTGTTATGTTGTTTCTCTCTACTACTCCATTATGTTGTGGTGTTTTGGATACTAATTACTACCTCCTTATGCCATGTTCTTCACAAAATTATTCAAACTATCTGTAGGTGAATTCTACTCCTATCTCCTATGTTAAAAATGGATCCTTTAGATATTTCTCATTTATAACCTAAGATTTAAATAACTTAAATATTTTTAAAGGTTATGATTTTTATTTCAATAACATTATCCTAGTGGCCCTTCAAAGTCATCAATAAATAAAATAAAATGCCTTTCTCCTCTTTGTTTATTTGTTCTTATAGGACCATAGATTTCAGTTTGACCTAGCTCCAAAGGTTTAGAGGATGAAAATTAATTTGTCTTAAATTGATTCCTTGTAGGCTTTCCAAACTTATAGGACTTGTAGATTAAGCAATCGAGCTTTGACAATATTGGCAATCTTCTAGCTACCTCTGTTTTATATATTTTTATTAGGTTGTCAAAATTTATATGAACAAGTATTCTATGCCACAACCATGTTTTATTTGTGTTATTTAGGTAGAAAATTAGTCTAGAATCATCAAACATATTGTTGGCTTGAGCTGGCTTGGACCTAGGTTCAGAGGTACCTACACTAACCAACAAAACCCTACACTACCGGCCCTTTCGTAAAAAAACCACGTAGCGCAAACTACAGTCTCATCCAAGGAAGTACTAGGGGATGTTAGAACTAGGTTTCTACATCCAAAGGACTATGTGATGTGTTTCTGCTAAACTTAGGGCTTTATCCGACCTTTGCGAAACCTAAACCTTAAAAATTAGAAATTACTGTGACTAATAATAAACATATTTAAACCCTTCACCTATTGTGCTAAAAATTCATAACATTATGTAAATAAATAGATGTACTTCTTTCACGCATATATTAAGTACTTTTCATGATAAATTGCAGTAAATAGGTAAAAAAAATACATTAAACTCAGAGATGAGCAATGATACATAGATACATAGATAATTCTTTAGAAAAACTTTTATTATGCTTAGATATTATATTACAGACTCTTCCAAACCTACGCACAGAGCTGCAGGGGCTTGCACACTCAATTGTGGAATTACCAAGGTCTCTGCGCACAAACCCGTAGGAGCCCTCCCCTTCGTTGAAGTACAAAATGGACAAAACAAACCCAAAAATTGTCTTTCTATGCTCTTCTCTATCTTCCTATGATACTTCATTACAATACCATGATCCTCAAACCGTTGGTAGGTCACAAAAAAAATTAAAAGAAAACTATGGGGATTTGACCTTCCTAGAGCCCCTTTGACTCCTATCGACCTGTGTCCTCTATGCCTCAAAATATTAACAAAACTTTAAAAAAATTTAACCCCAAGGGTCCCTGTACCAACAAGTCCCCAATGCAAAGTCATGACTCGTCTAGAGTCACTTTGCTGGTGTTGCCTCGATCTTTGCTTGCATACTATTGAACTGTATCTTTAATGCTTGAAGATCTATTGTTCCATGAGCAACAGCCTGACGAACTTCCTCAACCAATTTCACTATAGTTGGACCTTCGACTGCAAGGCCCATGGTTCTCTATGTCTGCTACATGGCCTTGAACCTGTTCTGAACTGTGTGTGAGAGCTGACTGACCTCATTGATCTAGGGTTGCATTCTTGAGGAGATGATGGAGGCCTTCTGATGCTGCTCATCAATCTGGGTCTGGATGAAATTTCCCTCCTACAATCTGGTGAAACTTTGGATTGTTTCTAAGCTTCACGTTGTAACCTGATCTCCCAAATACATCACATTAGGTTTCTTGTTGATCTACATTTCGAACTAGCAATGGTGGTTCATCTTTCACATCGTGAAGAAGAACCACCGTTGCTAGTTTGAAACATCTACCAATAAGAAACCTAATGCGATGTCTCCGGAAGATAATCTACACAATCATGAAGCTCGCAGAAACCTCAAGGACAAAATACCCTGATCTCATCAAATTTCAACTATTTTTCTTGAATGGCTGCTTCGATTTTCTACAAGTGTGGATCCTCCTACAATGAGGTCAACATCTCGATCATTTGCTTAAACAATTGTTTGTAATCCTTGACTGCAGCTTCTAAAGTAGTCATGTCCTCTTTAATAGCAACCTCACGCTTCGCTTTGACTTTCAGAGGAGTTGTTGGCTACAACTTAAGTTGAAGATAGGATATTTGCAACAATATATTAGAGTGAACCTTTCCAATTTCCTCCTTTGACTCCTTACCGCAACAACTAACTTCTTGAGTTTCTCTACACAAGTCACTTTTGCTGGAATTCGGAGCTCGGGTAGCTCATTCTAGACGTATGTTATCATTGCTTCCAACTGTTGATTACGTGCAACAACATCTTCTCATTCTTTAAGTGCATATTCATTTTCCTCGAACATTTGTTGGTTGTTAGTGTTGAATTCACTGATAACCAGTAATGTTCGTTGCTCCCAGACCCTAATATCATCAAATACTCCTTGATGGAACTCATGCAATGACTAAATGGGAAGTGTTGCAAGGTTAAGGATCAAATTATTTAGATGAAATAGGAGTGCCCTATCCTCTAGAGTCTCAACGTGTAAGGATCCCAATCCTTAACTCTCTGTGATTCAGTAATTCTTTTCTACCTTAGATAACTTCCTACTCGCAATTGCAATGAGATGGTCAATATTGCCTATGCTTGGCTGGGTTAATACTGCTTCTAATTCTATGCAAGATGAATCTACATGTACATGGAAGTCTTTCTTCCTATCAAAGAACACTAGAATAGGCGCCTGTTGCAGTGGCTACAACCACCCTCCAAAATTTTTCCTTAGCTTCATTTTGGAGCCTCCCTACCAACCTTTCAGAACAACATGTCTTGGTTCGTCAAGTACACAAGCTCGAGTGATTTTCTTGTAGAAAGGAAACTTGTCGATCAAACCTTGATGCATTCTCCTCGTAAGTTTTTCATCAGGAATTGGTCGAGTAGCAGGTTAAGTAGCTCCTTCAAGAATTTGCACAAATCTGGAGGGAAAGCAACCTTTCCTCCAGAAATTGCGCAATCCTAACTAGTAGTGTGCTAGGCCCCAAAATTGCTTAATTCTACTGAGCAAGCTTCACCTAAAAAATTTCATAATCCTTCCCAGCTGGGCTACTCAACCTAGAATTTGCACAAATATGGGTAATAGTGAGTTGCTCTACCTAGATAACGCACAAATCTTCTGACCAGCCAACCTAGCTCCCTTCCAGAAATGTGCATTTTCTCCCAGAGGTTGAGCAACCTCTTGCATGTGTAGTTGAGTTGACTAGTTCCCCCCTAGATTGTGCAAAACCAATTTTCATGCAAGGGCTACTTCTCCCAAAAAAACATGCAAAGGCATCCCTTGATTCAGTGATCTACTTTCAATAGCTAGAGGTTGCATGCAAGGATCATTTCAAAAACCTCCCACCAAGTGTCGTTCTTCCTAGATTTGTAGCATGCACATTACATCTTTGATTTTATCAAAACTCATCAATCGGATGCTGCAGAGCTCATTCCTGACATCAACCTTGCAGCTCTAACATCTCACATTGCATCTAGAAGCTGTCGGCACATTCATCTCAGTTTTTTTGGGGTAATCCCGCTTTGCATGTCTTATGTTGCATTTCTGGTGCTTTTTGTGTTTTGCTTTGTATGAACATTGTCTGCTTTGCTTTAGTAAGTTCTTGATGTCATTTTGAAATATACTAGCTTGTACTAACCTTGTCTCAGTTTTCGTTAACATCTCACTGTTGTCGCATGCATGAAACTATTTTTCATGAATGGTCATTGATTCAACGACTCACCTCACTCAGATGGCTTAGTGTTGCATGCAGCTATTTGACATTCTGCAGAAGCTCCAAATTGATAATCACTACAATTTTGGTAGGGTCCACCGTCAACCCCTTCTTACAAACAACGTGGCCTAAGAGTATCCCATATGGTAGGTAAAATATGTATTTATTTACATTAAAGTATATGTGATACTTCCTACAATTGTCTAGCATTAGGCGAAGACTTACAACATTTTTTTTCACTAACCCAAACACCATCCAATCATCAAAGTAAACCTCAAAAAAATTATGAATAAATTGTTTAAAATTTTCTACTACCACCCTAGAAAATATTGCAAGGGAATTCTTAAGTATAAAGGGCCTAATTGTATACTGAAAACAACCCCATTTTGTGGCAAAGGTAGTGTTACTTTGGTTTTCTAGCAAGATCTTAATCTAGTGATACCTCGAGAACCCATCTATGAATGAGTAAGCTTCTTGACCACCAACATTCTCCAATACTTCATCGCTAAACAATGTAGGGAATGGATCATGTACACAAGCATCATTCAATTTCCTTAGATCTATGCAGATCTAGATTTCATCCTTTGTCTTCTTTTCCTAAACCACCATAGGACTAACAAACCCTAATTCTTTTACAGGCTCAATAATTCCTGCTACAAGCATCTTATCCAATTCTTCTACAATTTTTCCTAATACTTAGGATTCAACCAGTACGGGTGCTGCTTCACTAACTTTGCATCTTGCTTTAGATTGATTTTCAGGACACCTAGATCATCTATTATCCCCTTCAGATCTATAAAATATGTTTGAAAAAAGTCCTGATACTCTTACAGTAGCTTCGCAACTTTTTCAACTGTGTCCTCATCTCAGTAATCACCTACATTTGCGAAATTCTGTTGTGCATCCAACCCAATGTTCACTTTCTTATTTTTCAATGATTTTGAGATGTCAAGAACTTCTTCTTAGGCCCCGTGACTTCGCGTTGTCCTTCTGGCTCAAGAATAATGATGTTCCTAGGTTCCTCTTCACTTTCTTTTGTGGCCACATTGTAGAATTCTAGAGCATGGCATAGTTGCATACTCGAGTCTTTTTATACCCACATGATAGGCTCTACAGGTGTCCTGAATATTACAATCTTGATCTCCTTTAACGATTCATCAATACACTAGAATCCCTCCTCAAAAATGAAATTTAACATAAAAATTTCCTTCAGAACATCTCACTTTGTAGTTTCATATTGCAACTCTATTTCTAGATACCAGTTAATCAGAATAGTGTCCAAAGTGTTACAGAATATGTCTACCCATCATTGTTGTGGTTCCTATCCCCATGATTTTGTCCATCAAGCTAGATGCTCTCACGGATCATCCTTTCCTGTATATTTTTCCATAGTGTAGGTATTGGCATATCCAAAATGTAGCTTCATCATCCTTAGGTACTCCTTCTAGTCTACAAAACTATTCTTATGTGTACCCCACCATCTCGCAGGCATAGCTCTCAGTGCAATGTCTAGTGCCTGGAACTGATTTTCCTCTGGTACATCCATTTCAAATTTATCCAGAAATGAATTTACATCTTTTAAGCCATCATAATATGGTAAGTTCTGTACCTCACTAGATATACATCCGAGTGACTTAGTAAGCTTGTCACATCGCAGTGTCGATACCTCATGCAATCTATTCTGCTAGTGTTTGAGCTCCTCATTGGAGTCCGAGTGGTAGGAGTTGTCCTTCTCCAAACTAGTTTGCTCATCTGCCATAGGGTTGATCTAATATTCATCCTGCACAGTAAGCTCATATATTTTCTCAATATCATCCTACTCATAGAAATCTCTAACTGGTTCAGTATACCGCACACCCTCGACTGGATCCAATGGAACAATAACCCTCAGTTCCTTCTTCTCAAACGTCATGTTGCTCTTCTTCAGGTTGATGATCGCATTGATATCAAATTCCTAATCAATTCCAAGAAGTTCCAGGTAGGGATTACTATCATCCACTATTTCTATTACTTCAAAATCATCTATAGCACAACCCTTCAATATATACAGTTACTCCATGTAGGTGCCCCATAGGAAGAATCTTTTGCTCATTCGCCATTTGCAACTAAATCACGGACCACTGTGGCGCTGGATTTTCCATTCTCTCTTAGGTATTCTAAGGAAAAATTTTTACATCACATCCTAATTCTAGGATCAGTTGGTCCATTTCAAATTCTCAAATATGTGCATTGAATATCATTTCGTTGTGAGTCCTTTTCTTACCCTTGTTCACTTTCTACACTGTGCATTGTTCAGGCAATGGCTTACCCTTGCCAGCATAGTTGTCTCTCAACTCTTGTAGTCCCTCTACTTCCTTTTGGTCCCTTAGGAGATTCATGCAGGTCTATAAGAAAGAGGTTAACAATGAATGATTTATTTCCTGTGTAGCACTAACTTCTTTAGGCTTCTCCATTTTTGCACCCTGGATTTTCGATGTGGAAGCACCCAAATCTGCAAAATCATTTTTTGCCTCAATAAAAGTTTCCTTTTCCTTATTCAAATAAAATCCAACCTCCTTGTTAGTAGCCTCGCGTACCCATATATTTTCCTTGTGTTGTTTCCCTTTATCCTCCCTAGTAGCTAATCGCTTCGTGTAACAATGTTAACACTGGGCCCATCTTCACTCAGTTTTGATCTCATCATCTAGATGTTTTGAGTAGGTTGTTGGGTCTCGGTCTCCTTTTCTTGCAACAAAACTATTTTTTGGCTTCAGGGGGCTTGTACCCAATTTCAGAGGTAGCTGCACTAACCAACAAAACCCTTTCAACAACAACCCACGTAGTTTAGGTTGCAGTCTCACCCGGGGTAGTGTTGGAGGATTCTAGAACCAGCTTTCTACATCCAAAGGACTATGTGGTGTCTTTCTGCTAAACATAGGGATTTATCCAACCTTCATGAACCCTAATCCTTAAAACACGTCAATTACAGTAACTAACAATTAACATAATTAAACCCTTCTCCGATTGTGCTAAACTTTCATAAAATTATGTAAATAAACAAATCTACTTCTTTCACGCATCTATTAATTATTTTCCATAATAAATTGCATTAAACAGATGAAAACATACCGTAAAGTCAGGGATAAGCAATGATACATAGAGACACAGATAATTCTTGAGAACAACCTTCATTATGCTTAGATATTCTATTACAGACTCTTCCAAAGCTACACACATCACTGCAGGTGCTCGCACACTCAATTGTTGATGTACCAAGGTATCAACACACATAGCTATAGGAGCCTTCCCCTTTCCCCAACTACAAAATAGACAAAACAGACCCAAAAATTACCTTTCTATGTTCTTCTCTATCTTCCTATGACCCTTCTATCACTCCTTTTTATATGATACTTCATTTCAATACCATGGTCCATAAACCATGGGTGGGTCACAAAACAACTTAACTATGAAAAAAATAAGGGGATTTCACCTTCCTAAAGCCCCTTTGACTCCTATCGACCTGCGTGCTCCACTCCTCAAAATGCAGAGACTTTATAATATTAACAAAACTTTTACAAAAATTAACGCTAGGGGACCCTGTCCTAACACATATAAACAAAGTTGTGAGTCCAAACTGTCTATCCTATAAGATTTCTATTCTCCACCTTTTAGTCTCACAGTCTTTATATCAAAAGGTTACATTGTAGCCATTATCACACCTTTGACTTACATTGAGAAAGTGTGTTTGAGGCCTTCCACATATAACAAATTTTGGGCCTTGGTCTTCTCATCAATAGTGACTATGCCCTTCCCCTTAATTTGTATTGGAGCATTATCTCCAAAGGTGACATTCCCTTTATCTTTTTTTTTAGAAACAATAATTTACTGTTGTCCCCAATCATGTGTTTAGAGAAACCATTATCCACATACCTTATGTTTTCTTGATCATGTGCAGATAGAGGAAGTTCACATTCCTCGTTTTTCTTGGACTGTGGCTTGGAATGATAATAAAACCTTATTTTGCACTCACTTTCCACGTGACAAAAATTATTACACTTTAAACATTCAATTTTATCCATTAGGAGAGAGAAAGAATTCCTATTCCTCAGGAATGAGTTTTGAGCTCTAGAATTTTGATAATTTCTATATCTAAAATTTTCATCTCTTTCAACTTTAACAATTCTACAATTAAAGGATTTATGTGCAAAGCTATGGAATTTATAGAAATTTCCATAGAACAACTTTGGGTACCTAATATTTAAAAATTGATGAGCATGAGATGGTTTCTTGTACCTTTGTTGTCTTGTTGACTGATTTGCGTATACTATGGAGGAATATTTGAGAATTTATAAATCTTGATCCAAATTTAAGTGCTTCTCTGACTTGCTTTTGGTTTATCTTCATTAAGTCTATGTTGGAACATCTTTCCAAAGCTCTAGGGGCCTTCAAACCTGTTAGACCTAAAAATTATCTTTCCTTTGCAAGACTTATGTGATTGAGAGTATCCCAAAGCTACCTTATTCTCTAGATACCTTTGACTACTCAAAATGTTATTTAATTTGTTTGTTCCTTCAACCAAATCCTTCTCAAATTTGGACTTCTTTAGGTCTATTCTCAAAGATACAATTTGTACTTCTAGACTATGTTAGTTCTCTTCCCATTTGAGG
Organism: Pinus taeda; assembly: GCA_000404065.3. Taxonomy (NCBI): domain Eukaryota; kingdom Viridiplantae; phylum Streptophyta; class Pinopsida; order Pinales; family Pinaceae; genus Pinus; species Pinus taeda. The sequence goes on from APFE031125373.1 coordinate 229,924, forward strand.
ATCAAATCAATTAAAAAATATTTATTTCTTCTTTCCTCCTCCAACTTCACTTTGAGGGACAAAATTTACCCTTTACATGTTTCTAAAGTCATATCTTCATGTTTCCTGATCAACTCTTGTTTCAAGAACCTATTATCATCCTCTAGCTTTTCATATGTATTTTTTCCCTTCTTATTGAAGTGCTAGGATGTCTTTGATTTTAATATCTTATTCAAATTTTTCTCTTTTATAAAAAAACTACATGTTATCAGAGTTATACATACCTGCTTCATCTCGCAATAGTTTTTTGTTCAGTTTCTTGTTCTTCCTTCTGGACTAATTCTTTCACTCATTAAGAGTATTAATGATCTCTCCTTTGAGATCCATCCTTCTTCTTCCTCATGGTTTGTTTCATTCTTGGATTTGGAGTTAGATTTGAATTCCATGGGTAACCATTCATTAGGTTCACATTCCCATGATTCGTCATTATTTTCTTTTCATGAAAAACTATCCTCTTTAGAGTAGCTCCCTTTGTTCTTGAAGGATTTATTATTATGATATTTTTAAGATGTGTGTTTGGGCTTCTGATCATTATCCTGTTTTGGATTTTCTTTATAAGGACACTTGGAGGAAGAAATACCTACTCTTCCACAATCATTGCATTTGAAGGGTAGATTTCCCTTATACCTACATGAACCATGTTTTAATTTTCTGGCAAAATGAGCCAACTCTTGATTAGATTCACAATTGGCGTATTATTTGTAATTTGTGTGCTCCTTAGCCTTCTTAGACACTTTAAATGTTTCCTCCTTTAGTTCGGTCTTCTCTTTTCCTAATCCCATCTCATATATTTTGAGGGTTCCATGTAGCTGGTCCATTATGATATTTTTCAGGTCTTTTATCTCATAAATGGCTAAGATTTGGACATTGAATATCATAAGTAGAGATCTAGAAACCTTTTGAACAATCATTTCGTATTTGAAATATTCACCAAGTCCTCCAATCATGTTAGTTACTTCATCAACATTAAGGAAATAGTATTCTATACTTTCTTCTTCATTCATCCTTAAGCTCTCAAATCTCATTATGAAGCTTTAAATCTTGGTTTGATTAAGTTTCTCATTTTCTTTAGGACTTATATAGTTTCTCCCTCACTTCATTACCTCACTTATAGTGCACTACCTATACTAGTTCATACTAACCAAGCTTGAAGATAATGGAATTCTTGTCCTTTTCATTTTTCTGATAGATATTTTTACCAACTGCATCTGTAGGAGAAATTGATGAGATACCATAATCAACTAATAAAAAGATACAAACATATTTCTCTATGCACATGAGATAACCTTTCATCCTAAATTTTGAAAATATAGTTTGTCCCATCCAAGACTGGTAACTTGAATAAGCATCTTGATTCTCCTGTCTAGACATGATTCCTTATACGTTTACCTTCCAATTATTAAGCTATTAATAAATGAACTAGGACCTAATACCAATTGTTGAAATAAGGAATTACTCAGTGGGGAGGGGGGGTTGAAGCAATAATTAACACTTCTAATAATTTTTAAGATGAATATATAAAATTTTAATTGAAAATACTCAAAAGTCACATGAGATATTTTCATTCATACATATGGGAACACATATATCTATGTGGAAACCCTTCCAAGAGAAAAACCACCAAAGGATGTTTTGTATTATGATGATAATAAAGGTACCAACTTTGATTACATCATTTGTTCATGAGTACCCACTCATAGGAGAACCAACCCCCTTCAAATTATTAATCCACCATTTTCTTACAGGCTCCAACCTCTTTTAAATGCAAGCCTCTGCCTTCTCTAGCTAATTGTCCTATTTTTCATACAAATTTTAGACTAAGAAGAGTGGCATAATTCTATTATATAAAAGATAAATATCCTAGTTTTTTGTCTCTTACAACTCCTTTCTCTATCCTTGCATACACATACTCAGTTACCCTTGTATATGCTACTTCAACTCTATTGCACCCTATACTCTTATCTTTACCCAATCATCATTGACATGCTTTGATTCAATGACTGCTCACCAATATACATAACTACACCCCAAACTCGACATGTTTTGCGCATCTTCAATCCAAACACTATCACAATTTATCTCTTTTCATAACATATCATTTTGCACAACCTCCTAGGTCAAAATCATTCATTAATTCAAAAAAAGTAGCCCAATTTGAACAAAAGTAACACACTATCACAGTAATTTTTTGCATGATACCAGTGACATTTTACTTTTTAGTATGGTTACCATTTCTTATTAAATGGTCATAGTACTTGGAGAGGACATCTGACATGGTCTCTCTTTTCCTATGAACTTCCTTAAGGGATTATTCATTTCATTCAGTGTTGCATTAGAAGAACTTCAATTAATTCTTGAATAGATCATAGAGAAATCCCATCACTAGAAAAAATGCACTCCACCAACCCCATTAACCAAACTCCATGTGCTAGTACAAAGCAATGTCATCGGACTTAACTCCTTTGCATGAGTGAGCTCATTGAGGATCTGTGGTTGATTATGACATTTTCACGATTTGGAAGAGCTTCTAACTACAACGCAAAATTTGTTTATGTAACAAATTTAGCAAAATAGTCTAAATATGGAATTTATGCCATAACGTTGTCAACACGTTTAATTCCAGTAGTGCTTAGCCCTCAATGCTTAATAACATAGGCCTAAGACTTTATATTTCGAAGTCTATAGTTATCTTTTCAAACCATCACAATGATTTTATATTGCATAAGCCCATGGGCCCTTGGTACCTATAACACACAAAATAGACCCCTTAGGAGACTACCATAAACTTCCAGAATAGTTGATTTTCGTGAAAATTCTTATCCCCTGATTTTGTTTCCTCAACATTTTTCAGGTTGTTCTCCTTTGAATATCTTTGGGGTAAGACCGCTAAGGTGACATGTACCTGTGGGACCACACTACATACTTGGACCAATAGGAATTATATCACAACTATGTGTATGTCAACTTCACCAATGGGCCCCATTTGACGCTCCTTACGAGGCTTGGCATAATGTTATTTTCCATAGATTTTTCTATCCCCCATACCCATTACCAAAGACCTTTCAGATGCATGCCACTTCTAAAACATTAGGGACAATCCTTCGGGGTGAGACATCATATGTGCCACATGTCACTTCTTGTGTGGTCCACATGTCACTCTTTTTCAGCCATCTTGACCACCCAAAAGTGCCAAATCTACATGTCACATTTCGTTGTGCCTCCACATTGTCTCTGTTAGCTAATAATATTACACCAAGGGTCCTTTTTCCATTGGACCTTCATGTCAAGGGTACGAACATGTCAGGTCCTCAACTTATGTTTTTTATTGATTTATTTGTAAAAATTAAATCCATGGGTTATAAATTTTCAAGGGCTGGAATGATAATTGCCCTCAGAAATACACATAAATATTTATGTGTCCTAAAGCCATCTCCTCGAAACATGTCAGATGAGTTTCCTTTAAAAATCACAAGGAAAAATCTCTAGGGCGATATGCCTTCTAGGCTGCCCCCTCCGCAAATCATCCTTATCTTTGATTGGTTGTTATTTTTCAGATGTGCTATCTCACCCTGGACCCTAGGTCCTAAACAATTTGATAATGTGCTACCTTTGAAAACTCCTAGAGAAATACCCATTCTGGTTGTGTGTCCCATACAGGACCCACACTATACCTCCTAAGATTTGTATTTTTTCTCTACTCCAACATTGCACCAAATCCTTTGCTCACAATTGATGGTTTTTGCAGGCCCCCCTTTTCTGGTTTCATGGTAAAGGGGGTAGGGGATATGCTTTTAATAAGGACTGTGAATGACATGATCAGAAGTTTGGTCAATCCAACTCATCTCAGACCCCAATTTTTTTATCCCTTGGCCAAGCATGGGCCCATTCTCTTTCTCCAATGAGTTAGAGGTGACACATGGCATGGATTCCCCTCACAAACTCACCCATTTTTTAACTATCACTCCAGTAGCTCCTCTACCAGCTTTGGAGAACCTTTCCAAAATTAGCACCAACAAACGCATTAGCACCAATATAGCTCTACAACTTGGGATTTTTTTCATTTAACTTTCATTAGGCATATCTTTGCATCATGTAGGCCTTTTTTAAACTTTAAAGAACCATTGGAAAGCTCCTTTCGAGCAATATCCAACTGTGATACTTCTTGAAACATATAAGCTATTACCTTGAGAAGAAATTCTCTCAAACCCTGACGCACCTAACCACTGTAGCTATAAGGTTTATACCTTCTTTAATTGATCCGCTACTATGATGGTTCTCCACTAAAGATTACAAATACTAGAAGACTCTCCCTGAACATAACTGACATCCTTACCATTTTGACATCAATGCCAACATTATGCTTAATAAACACAAATTGATCCATTAAAAATTCAACCACTAGAAAATGATCAAATCTCTTGGCCAACCTATTCAAGCCCATTCTCTTCTTCCTCCATATGCGGTGAATATTTTCTCATTCCACATCAAGAAGGGACCAACTAGAAATCTGACTAGAGAAATAATTTGTTAATGGATCATTTATAGCCTTTTCGTTACACGACTTTTATGACCCAAAGAGAAAAATATATCACCTTCTATAATTGAAGAAGGAAACTTAAGAAGGGTTTATTGAAAAATGCCTCCTAGAAAACTTTTGGGCTTTTTGAGGGCCCATAAGCATTGAGGAGAGTGAGTTTTCTTCTGAATTCTTCAGAAAACATTTCCATACATAAACCGTAAATTACACTACAAGAATTCTCAATATTAATTTGCTTTCATTTCCACCCAACTACAAGGCCCCTTGAGTCCTAGAAGCATCTCAACTCAGAAAATGCTAACCACCCAACATCCCTTCAAGAGAATGTGATACATGTGCCATCTCCTACGGTTTCTTGGCGAAAAATAATGTCATGGGAATTATACTCAATAAGCATTTTTAAAGAAAAACATTTACAAATACTTGTGAGACCATGGAAATTGAAAGATGGAATCTTAATTTGAGCAATCTTGCCAAGGAAACAAATAATCTAAAAGCCCCTTAAATAGAAGATTGTTTGCCAACTTCCAAGTTAACTCTAGCACACTCCTTATCTTTATGCAAGTTTGATTTTATCCCCATTCCCTTATTCTTAGAATAAGAAATATGAATTTGATGTAGACCCAAATCAAAAGGATTTTGTAAAAGCCATTTGTGTGAGGCACAAGGTTATAGGAAGACAATCCTCTATCTGAGGAACAAGAGCTTGAGTTAGAAAAGGGGAGAGTTGAGGAAGAGAAGTCATATTGAGCTAGGGGAAAAGAACAGTGGCCTAGAGGAGGGTGTTGTGAGGAGCCTAACATCATGGGGAAGGACCCCAATATTTAACAATGATTTATAGTTCCAAGAGAGTTAAAAGTAGGGAAATACATACAATGATCATAAATTTGAGAATTAATATAGGAAGAAGGGGGAAGAATACCTAGAGTAGAGTTATCTAGGGGAACCTAATTCCTACCATCCATTATCATGGGGTCGAAAGGAATCATTTCTACTATTTCAACCAACTCTTATAACTATCTTGGAAGACCACTAATCTCCCCACATGATGACTACATTAGATTTTTGTGGATTAAGATCATGCTCGTCCATCATAGGAGGAACCACTACACAATACTTCATGAGGTGATGATATTGATGAAATCAATTACATTTAAATGGGAAACCTTCGTATTCAAGGTAATGAATGAAACCCTCCTCCCCTCCAAGATCAATTTCACCGGGAAGACCATTTTTATGATCCACCTTAATCAAAATTTTGGACATACTCATTTGCCCTGCAGAAATGTATGAGGAGTCATGAGTGAGGTAGTAAGAAATGGAATTCCCAATATCTTGAATTATTTCATCTTCCCAAAAAACTAAGGGAAATACAAGAAGATGAACGCACAAAGTGACCAAGTTCAATTGTTACCGATGAGCATCAAACAGTGGCATCCAAAAATTTAAACAAAACTAGAGGGGAATCAAAGTGTGATACCTTTTGTTCTAATAATTTGCCATCCTCAACTTCAAAAAACATTAACCAAATAAAAATTTGGCTAATTGTTTACCTCCATTCAAGCTCGAACAAGGGAGAAATGTCATTTTCAACCCTGTCTTTTAGGGTTTGTTTAGAAAAAGGTCAACCCTAGACAAGACCTACCAAGGATTTTTCTTTGAGAGAAAAATCTCTATTCATCTAATGGTTGTGTCCAAAACAATATACAATTTTGTACAATTGGCTTTCACATACAATGAGGTTCCTTGATAGATCCAACCCTAATATGTTTGAATTTTTACTAAGTTTCTCTCTTGTGAAAGACATGACCGAAAAACCATGTGAGCTCAATGACCTTACTATAGTGCATTTTCCTTGAGGCCTAACCTAATTGTTGATGTTGATTCCTTGAGTTGTTACAAATTTAAATGGATTAAAGTCTAGAAAGAGAAAAAAATACTGAAAATCACCCAACTGAGTGAAACCTTGTTGGAACAAAAACCTTATGGAAAAACCAAGGCCACCAATTGGCTGGGACCAACTAGAAGAGAAGAAATGAGAAGGAATTTTGAAAGGGAAATAGGTTTGGATGGGCTTGGAAACCATACTGGGCCATGAAAACCTAAACTCTTTCCCTCAAAAATGTGCTAAGTGTCCTCACCATTTCTAGTGAAAAACCTTAATTTGGAGGCATATGCCTCCCTTGTCATGAGCCTCCTCCATCATTGTAATGATGAATATGCATCAACCTAGACAAGCCAATACAAAACACACTAAATGGTTTGAATATTTTTATCTCCCCCATAAAATTAATGAAGATGTGGCGACAAGGGGAATCATCAAGATCATAATCCACTAATTCCTCCATCTCCATGCACAAAGGAGGACAAATATGATAAAGGACTAATGATTCAAACTACTAATTCCAAAATCATGCAATTCCCCAACCCCTGGTTGTTCATTAATCTGACAAAGAAACTTGACCGCAAGCATACTATCACCTCAACAAATCTAGATCCCCATGATCAGGAAAAACATACAACATTTGATGGGAATCCACCATAAGCTATGTTACTAGCCACCTGCAACTGAGAAACCCTCACCTGCCACCATGATTAGGGTTTTTCTTGTAAACCATTCATGTAGTAAATAGACTTTGTTAAAATACAATGGCCTCTTTTATTAATGCCAGATGTCCATAAGACCCTAAATCATCTCCATATATCACATACTCATATCACAATTTTTTTAGTCAACCAATTTAATCAAAAGAATGAAATTGTCTAACTTATTTTAATATAAAATCGCCACTTTCCACCTAATAATTATTAATAATTGACTTTAAAATGATAAAAAATAAACATAAGTATTCAAAATTAACTTTTAATAATAATTAAATATCATCTTTCAAACCATTCTATGATTTTCCATATCACTTGATTATAAGAAATTTCCCAAATATTTCCAAATCAACCCTATCGTTTGAAACCAATTGGAAAAATCAATGAAGATTTAGTCTTCCAACTGATCAGTAGGTATGAGGACAGAGCCCTGGACTTTTAAGGAAAAATATATCCAGTTATGAAATGATATATGGGAATCTTTTCTGATACGACTTGTGGCTTTGTTTCTATTGCACGCATACAATGAATCTTCATATTAAATTAACAATAGTCTAACGAGGGCATAATTCTGATCGGATTTGGAGAAAATATGATAATGTTTTTTGAAAATTAGTGTTATAGAAACCAAGCTTCAGGATGTTGGGTGCGCCAAGGTTCCTGATGGTGTTGAAACCATTACTACCATAAAAAAATCATTTAAACACTCATAATATTGGGTATATTAGAAAAACCATTGAATTCTGACAATAATTTCATCGTTCGAGAAAAATTGTCGCCTCAATAGACAATGCCATTAAATTATATAGATTTCAAGCAATTTTCAATATTTTATTGCATTTTTAGGCATTCTAGGATTTAGTGTCTATACAGAGGAAGTCAAATACAAATATCTATTGGTGGTAAAAATTGTATTTTATTTGATTTAGAAATGATTTGATCACACATATGAAGTTCATTTGATATCAGAATTATAATTTCAATCATATGTGGCTTGGATTTCCCATAGAATCTGCACAAACTCTAGTTGTTTTTAAGGATTTTCTACTCAAGGATTAGTGTTTAAATAAGCTGTGATATTGTAGTGGGTCTCCAAGTTTTAGTGATATTAAAAATTTACCTCATCATAACACAACCAAAGAATCTGGATCAGACATCATGAAACTATCCTTAATCTATGCTATCATGGGAGCTTCATTACACGTTACGGATTTTAGTCAAATCCACCACCATAGAACTGCAAATTTTTTTAAGAATTTTCTCCATGCTTGAACTCACTAGATCAAGTTATGAATAGATGAACTTGGCATACCAATAAGATATTTTAATTTCTTTTGGTTTCGACTTCGAGTATTGTTTACTGCTGTATTGATATGCCAAAACTCCAATATAAATCATATCAATATTATATCAATATAGTACTAGCTACTTTCAATGAAAACATCTACTTTTTATTATGAAAAATGAAGATAGATAAACACTTTACACATTCAAATGTGTCATTAGATTCTAACCCAGGTGGGGAAGAAGATAGTGGGAAGTTCTTATTTTTTGTTGTAAAGGCATTGTGGTCATCATTGAAATAAGATATAAAAGGTCTGAAAGGATTGTGGTATTCACAACAAGAAGCATATGTTGGCTTGGTTTGGGCCAACCCAGGTTCAATCTATAGTGTGCACCAACAAAACCCTTAATCATTGGCGCTTTCGGTAACGACCTGCAAGCAAATCACAGTCCCACCTGAAGTAACTATGGGAAGATGTAGAACCAGGTTTATGTGGCCTTGAAGGATTAGGAGATGTAGTATTATTATGTTTTCTTATTCTTATCATTGATAAATCACTTCTCTGCATTAGATTATACACTTAAGCATGTCATATAAAACCATAAACCATCACTATGTCAAATGTAAATTGCAACTATAATAACTACTACTCTACCACAAATAATAAAAAAATATACACATGAAAAACCAATGTACTGTGATTCACCCTAGTGTAGGGCGACATCCACAAGAGCTATTTCTAATATAATGAACTTTTGAACAACAAATAGTTCTTGGCTTGCGCACTAAGCTGCAAGATGTCTACGGACTTAGCTGCAGAGCCTCACCTTCTCTTACAAATTAGATATCACAATAATACAAGCATAACAATTATATGGATCCAAAAATATATGATTCTCTTCTTATTATTTACCCTATATACTCTTACATCGAAGGGTTTCATCATCAAAATACCATGGTCCAAATACCATGGGCTCCCTAAAACAAGAAAATATGACCCAAAAGCCCATTGATCCTTTACAACATCATGTGCTTTTATAAAAAGAAGGGAGTTTGAACCACCCAAAAGCCCTTAAACAATGCGGTATAGTCCAAGTCCTACGCTACATGTTTTGTTGCTTTACTGTGCACTCCATTTCATAATTCGTTGTGCGCTCCACTACACGCTTCTCCCCACAAAACGTAGATCTTTTTCCAAAATCTAGGCCAAGTTGGGCTACGGCCAATAGGCCCCCAACACTCACATGTGACTCATCCCAAGCCACTCAAATGTTTTTCCTCTGATCATCGTTGCAATTCTGTTATAGGCACTATTTCCATGGTGTAAAATGTCTGTTACCTACTTCTCTTCGCTATGCACTTCTTCCAATAGTGCTTCTATCATAGGTTCTCCAACCTTCTACATCATTGTTGTATCTCTCTGTCAAAGCTCTTGAAGCTTCTAATCTACTACTTGGGATAGTGGGAGAGCCTCATCCTCCAATGGTTGAGATCTCTCTGTCAAAAACTTATCTTCCTTACTCAACTCCTCTATCTTCTTCTGGAGGGAATTTCCCTCACCTATCTTAGTGAGTTTCTATGGGATTGGTAAGGTATTCATAGTTTCCCGAATCTCTTCCAGCTACTACTAAATGTATTCTTGAATTTTTTGCACATTTAGACTTCTTGCAGCAAAGTCCAAATCTTTGAGTTCTCATTCAAAAGATTCACACAATCTTCCACTGCTGTAGAGATGCCGACCATTGTAACCTTCAAGTCGATTTCCCTCTTCTCTCAAACTTCATGTGGTATGGTTGGTTGTAGTTTCATATGTAGCTCATTGATCTTCATCTCATATGAAAGTTGTACTTTAGTGATCTTATCCTTATAACCTTTTACTGCAAGGTCGACCTTCGCAACCTTGTCCTCCACTGGTTCCTCTTCTCAGACCACAATGTCCAAAATCTCACGGCATGTTCCTTCGATGACTTCCCTGAGCTTTTGTAGCTATTCAATTACCTGATCTCTCTCCTAGATCACCTGGTCGAGCTTTTGTTGCAGCAAATATCAGTCTCTCCCTACCTGAATATTTAGCTTTGATGTGAGTTATTCACGCTGCTTCCACTCATCTATGATTTCTTGATGCAACTTGTGTAATCTCTGCAATGGTATTGTTGTGATGTTCATATCCACATATGTCCACTCTTTAGCCTGTTGTTGTACCTCAGATGAGTCAAACTGTAGGCTCTAACAAGTATTGGTTTTATCCATGCTGTAAGTGTAGGATCTATTCATCTTTCCTTTGCAACATTTTCCTCTACCTACATTGTTCATTTGACTACTTCTGCCAAAATCTTCAAGTTTGTGATGCACTCTTCGACACCTACTAGAAGTGTGTCGTAGCGATCCTCTAACTTGTTACATGATTCTGTTGTTGCTTCCTAAATTTTAGCTCCAATATGATTCAAGCCCCCCTCAGTGAGTACCACCAGTTTTATGTCCTTTTCCTTTTCTACCTCCTACTTCTTTTTGTTTCTTATGGAAGCTTCAATGCATGTCTTCCTCTTCGCTGTGATAGTTGGGTTTGTCTTTGTTTTTTAGGACTCTCTGTTTTCCTTCACGGGGATCTCCATTGTTTGCATGACGATGCTGCTGTGGAATACAAGTTGATGGTGCTTCAGATGTTGATTTAGATGCTACTTCCATGACTCTAGTTGACCCCCCCATTAAATATATGAATGAATTCTTCAGTCATCAGGATATTCATGCCAAAATTGTTGTAACTTCTTAACAATAGCAATATTTGAATTCTCAATTCAATGAAGTGCTAAATATTGGTGGGATGTGACTTTTTATAAAAAATCAGATTTTATGACCCCATCATTAGCTCATATTTTGTTTATTAATTACATATGCATCTCTAGATTTAGTTAATATTTCCTCATTAATGCAATTTTCCGCATGTTTTAGCGTTAACTTTTGATTTTAGCGATAATATTTTTCTGGTAGATTTTGACTCATCCCATATTGTAGCGAACAACCCCTCTTACATCAAGGCTCCTACAAACTTCAACATAATCCAGAATATAACGAAGTAACATCCTATGTCAAAGCTCTTATTACATTGTACGTTATAATCCAGTGCACCCTTTCAACTGCATGTGGCACTAAAACTTTTATACTTTCTTAAGAGTGAAGTTGTAGGGGTAGGATTGTCCCTATACAACTTCAACCTGCTACTATTTACTATTCCTTGAATCAATTCTCCATTTAGCTTTGCTATTTGAACTGTGCCTCCATCAATAATATGCCTGATAATGTAAGGGCCCAAAAAATGCATCTTGAATTTTCCTGGAAATTTTACAAAGTGACTGTCATAAAGGAGACCAACATCTTTGACCTCAAACTTCTTCTAGTCAATATGTTTGTTATGTGATGCCTTTTCTCTTTCTTTCTATACCAGCTGTTGGAATATTTCTATAAATCCGTCTTCTGCCAAAGAAAACAACTATGAAATTCTTTCCTCCATTATATCAGGGTCTTCCATATGTGTAAACGTTATAATCCTCAAGCTAGGCACGATGTACTCCATGGGCATCACAACTTCTTTCCCATAAACTAACTTGAATGGTATCTGACTTGTCAAATTTTTACATATGGTCCTATAATCCCATAACATTTCTGGCATTATAAGGTCCCATCCATCTATATTGACATTTCATACCTTAGTAAGTGCGTTCTCCAAAATCTTATTAAATGTTTCTACTATTCCATTAGCCTGAGGATGATAATGCATACTCTTTTGATGATAAACTTGGAACTCCTCAGTGAATACTTTAATAGTCTTATTTAAGAAATTTTAACCTTGGTAACTCATCAAAATCTTCGAACATCCAAATCTAGACAATATGTACTCAAAAATAAACTTTGCAATGGTCTTTGCACTATAATCTCTTACTGGTTGTGCTTCAACCCATCTTTTAAAATAATCAGTTGTTATAATTATGCATCTTGCAAGAGCCCTCTTTCTAGGGGGATTGATGGGTGAAACAAAATCAATGGCCCACTTAGCAAAGGCCTGTAATATATCTTATAGTACCAATGGCATCTCATCTCTTATGGAAGGCTTCCCTATTCTTTGACATACATCACATGCTCAACAATACTCCTTCGCATATTTATATAGTGTAGGCCACTACAATCCTGCTCTCAAAATATTGTGTGCAGTAGATTTTCCTGCATAGTGTCCAACAGCTACACCCCCATGAGAATATGTTAGAATCATATGTCTTTCATATTCAGGAACATATATATGTATTTTCTCATCTTGTCCTATCTTATATAATTGTCCTTCTATTACTAAAAATTCAACTGCCTTAACCACTAATTCTTTCTTTTGTTTCGTAGTATACTTTGAAGGAGTCATTCCTAAAGTCAAAAACTGAATTATATCTATGAAATGGTCATCTTCAACTCTTATTGCTAATAAATATGCATCACGAAGATTATCCTCTATGTTGTTTGGTTCTTCCCCTATTTCTAGTCTTCAGAAATGGTCAGGTCCTACACTTAGTGTCCCAGGTTTTACGATGATATCAAATTTGTATTCATGTAATAATAGTAACCATATGAAATTTTTTCCTCCTAAAATAGCCTTATTAATGAAATACTTCAGTGCAGAATGATCTGTAAATATTTTAAAGTGTGACCCCAACAAATAGTGTCTAAACTTCTACAAATCATATACCATGGTGTTACACAAAATTTTGTCACTGTCATTGTACTCCCCATTCCTCGATCCTGGAGGACCTCTACAATGACCCTCATGTGTTTCCCTCTCATGAAGAACATTCCCTTATATCCCTCTTGATCTAAGGAACATTTCCCTCTTACATCATTTCCCAAGAATATTCCTTCAAACTCAATTTTCAAGATCGACGCTATCACTCACTTTCTTCCTTGTGCTGATTTGTAGAGTCTAACACTAGGCCTAGCACCGAATGGCACTGGTAACCCATTCATGACCTATGCTGACCCTCTTTTGGAAAGCTTTTAGAAATGAAGTCGAAGCTTCTAGGCCTAGAAGCTTCGTGAATGGAAGTCTGGTAAATGGTTAGGAAAGATAGAGCCAAGAGAGGTTGTTTGGGCTCCTTTACCCTAGTAAAATGGAACAAACCAAAAGGGATAAGACCTCTCACATAATAAGAGGATCCCTTTCCCCTATCTCAAGCTATATAAAATCCTCCCTTTCCAACCTCATCTAGGTAATGAGAGGGCTGAAATAATCTGCAAAATCTTGATAGCCTTCTTGAGAGCCTTAGCCTTCTAGTATGTGCTTGTAAAGGGAGAATAATCTTGTAGTTTTGTTTGGTTTGGATCAAAGAGGAAGAATAATCAGACTTCCATTTTTTTTGAGGTGAATCATGAGATGCTAATAGTGGTGTAGGAAACCGGGCACGTTGAAGAAAACCTGCAACGCTAAGCCAAAGGTTATACTTTCCATTTTGTCATAATAATACAACTGATATTTTGTTTTCTATATCAATTGCATACGTTATTTGGTAGCTTAAGACTCATTAGCCTCTTATGTAGGTTAAATATATTTTATGCTATCATGTGTTCTTTGGTTTCTTATCCTCTTGTTTCAGGTGCTTGATTGACATTAAGGAGCTAATCACTAGAGCACTGACACAAAGACTTCATCAAACAAGGATTAGCAATACAAGAGGTAGGATCTTATCCATTCTCAATCTAAGGGAACTTATATTATATTGTCTTGTTTTTGGACAGACCCTCTCCCATAGGCTAGATGGATTGTCTCTTTCTGCAAAGAGAATCTTCTCCACAAATTGGTGACCATATTGGCGATCCATCCCTCTCTTTGGATTGTTTTTTTGTTTCATTATTTGTCACAAATTTTTTCATTTTACTCTTTCTCTTTTGCAATCTAAACTTCAAGTCATTTGCTACTTTGACTCTTTAATTTAGAGTGACATGTTTGGTTTTAGTTTGTGGAAATTTTACTTTTTTCTTTGAATCCCTCGATCAACATTGTTAATTTTCTAATAGTAGTGTCGACCAACACGAGTTCCTCTTGAACAGTCACTCCACCACCCCTTCTGGCACTCGTTGTTAGTTAGACAGTCGCGCTGATGTCTGTAGGTTAAAATTAGGGTTTCTCTTAAATCCTTGCCAGTGTGCCTTGTCCTCATAAATTCTATTTCATGGCTTGTTTGCCTTTTCTCTTCCTAGCTAAAATGCTTTATTAGATTTATTTGTTTGCTTGATTGGTTTTATATTGCCTTACTTGATTTTTTGAGTTTTTGGATGGTTTGTGTTCCTAGGGCATCTAGGCCATTGACCATTCATTTTTTTGCCTACTCATCAAGTCAAGTTGTTGGTTTGTTGCTTCATGCATCTAGAGTTTTAGTCCTTGCATATATCTTGCTTTGGTTTGAATTGAACAAGTGAAAACATTTCGTTTATTCTTCTCTTGTTGAACATCTCTTTTCTGAGAAGAGATCACATTGCTCGGTTTGTTTCGGTTGAATATTTTCGTTTGGTTGAAAGGAGTTCTTTTTATCATGATTTTCATATGATTGATGCTTGTGTATTTTGGAAATGTCCATTGAAATTTTTATGTGAAAGATCAATTTCAATATTCCATTGAAGAAAATACATAATTCTAGTTTGTTTAATTGGTATGTTGCATTAAGTAGCACCACCGAAAGCTAGAATTACATCATCATGAGCACTTTGAAATGAAATGAACTTATTTTACTGTTAAAAGGACTAGTTGATGTGCATCTTATAGGAAGAGTATAAAGTGGAAATAATTTTCATTATTTTGTTGCAAAAATCGAAATAGTGAAGAGTCATCTTACTTTTGGTTTCTTGTTTGTTGCATTGGTTGTTTTCTCTTCTCTCAATTAGTGTAAAAATTCATTAAATTGAAAGGGTTTGTCTCATATAGATGCATATAAGTGTTTTTCAAGTGACATAGATAGGGGCTAAAAACTAAGACTTAATTTTAAGATAAACATTTAAAATATATTCAATTAACCTAAGGTGCATTTGAAACTAAATGCTCACAATTATAGGTCTAGGCTAGAGACATGTTCTGATGCCTTTAAACCTAGTTGTTGCCATTTGATTTGGCATTAGACATCACTAGCACAGACTTTTGCTCCCCGTACAGTTGCATATATAAGGGGAGACCCCACTAGTTTTGCAGTCATTTATCCACAAGAATATGAGTTTTCCACCTTGTAAACATGACACAACAAACACAACATTTAGGGATATTGCATGCATGTACTTTTTAGTTCGTCAGGAGGTATTCTCCAGTTCATGATTACCTGGTTATCCTTTTTGCCTAGATTATCATGAGCAGTCATTTTGGTATTTTTGACTCTTTAAATTTAAAATATCATTGAGCACTTGTCCTTTCAAGCTCGTTCAAACCGAAAGAGACTAGAGTCATATTTTCCCTTTTCTCGACTCTTAAAACATGAAAAAGGCATCATTTTGTTTCAGCATCTTAATTTTTTTTCCCATGACCACATCACATTCCTGATAGTCCTATTCTGGACCACATTGTCTGTACATCCATAATATATTTAAACCTTGCAATTAATATCTTTTCTCTTTTGTTTGGGAGAAAGTCGTCGTGGCTGAACCGTCAGGGTTTCCTTGTTCCTCTTCCTCTCATCCATCTGTAAGGTCATCTGGAGAAACTTTCCTTGAATTTTTACAGTCACTTGAGGATCAAGGTGTTGAATTTGGAATTTTTTTGAGTATTCAACCTTTGTCTTCTCATCCGCCTCCGTCAAATACTGAGTCACCTTACGAATCTAGCTCAGAATCCCCTAATAATCCTATCTAAACACCCGAGAGTATGCAGACTTTTGATAGTCTACAAGGACTAGTTGTAGACCATTTTCTGTATCTCCAAAACATCCCTATAATCTATATAATCATCCACGTGTTTCGTTGAAGTTGTCTCCTTGTTCATCTTTGGCTCATCGTCGGTTGTTTACTATGGATTCAGAAGGCCAAATTCTCATCTCCTCTTCAAGTCAGTCAAAATTTTTTGGTACTAAACTCCTAAAGTGGGTGACGAGTAGGCATATGAGTTCCCTTCGGAAGGTTTCCGTTATATGAGAAGCATCCTGTCTTGCGCTTATCATAAGTTTAGTGAGCCTTTATTGCTTCATGGTTATAACTCTCTATCTCAGTTGGTTTCAGGCACTTCAAGTGCCTCGTCATTGTATTAGAATCATATCTGGTCTTTTGGCACCATGCCTACATTAGGTCCATTCATCCAGAACATGACCTCTCGACCGATTGTATGAATTGTATTCACTTCAGTTCTGGTTCAACATACCATTCCATCTCTTCTTGTTTTTCCATTTCAGCTGACTCTTCTTGTTCAACCGACGAACTTAGTAAGTAAGGTCTTGGTAAGTTGCTTTACCCTTTAAGTGAGTGGACATAATGTGCCACCACCTGGTTTTTAGCTTTGTATATCTCCATGATATCAGGCCAAACCAATGTTAGTGGCTCATAGACCACATGGTTGGAATGAATCAACCTTTTTAATGCGCTATTCCTAACCATGTTGATCCATCCGGGTCAGGTAACGACCAATACTAGTAGCCACACATGGCTCAAGTTCTATTCCAACCTGCTTATTTCCCATATGGTTTACAAGCCTTGGTTACGCCACCTTACATTCCTTAACTCGACCTTTTGTTCAACTTAGCTAATCCGTTGTGCCTGGTGGCTATGGCCATATTTAATTCAGGGAACTATCCAAGAACTGTCTGGCTACCTTTGTAGCAACAAGGGAAACCTTCACAGTAGTAAGGGAAAGAATTACAGTAGCAAGGACAATTTCTACAATTGAAAGGAAAACCTTTGCAATAGTCACAACAACCTTTGCAGCCGTAGACACAGTTTGTTCAGAAATATTCCCAACCTTCTTCCTCGCAAGGCTAGCCTTTGTATTAGCAGGGGAAATATTTACAACAGCCACAAGGTCAACCTATGCAGCAAAACATCCAACCTTTGCAGCAACAAAGCCAATGTTTTCAATAGCAGAGCCAACCTTTGTAGCAGTAGGGCATATATGTATATCTGCAAGGTGAGCTTGTTTAGGACCAAGTTCAACCTTTGCAAGGTCAAGGTCAACCCCTGCAATAGCAGGTTAAAAATCCTTATGTCTAAGGGTAGCAAGCTTAAAATTTGTATGTCCAGGGGTAGCAGGTGAAATATCCTTATGTCCAGGCTCAGCAGTTTCAAAATCCTTATGTTCAAGGAGAACATGCTCAACAACCTCTTAACCCATATGCCTATCAATGTCCTATGGCAGGACAATATCAAGCCTACTCATGAAAGAATCCTCCCTACATGCAAGGTAACCTACAATGGGAGAAAATTAGATTCCATATGGACAAAATCCTCCACTGTGGGGGAAAATGCTTACCAGCAAGGATGGGTTCTGTAGTTTGGGTCTACTTAGAGGATTCAAATGCCTTTTAATATGCAATTGTTATTCTTGGCCACATTGGAAGTCCCAAATGTTTCAAGGATCACCAATTATCTTATCCTTCATTTGCCTTATTGGCCTTCCAGTTCCAATGAAAGTTCCGAGTGATTGCCCGAAATTTAAGGGAAACGTGAAGGAGGATCCACAAGCCCACAAGATGACATATCACATCTGGTGCTCCTCCAATTTTTATGTCAACCATTCTATCCATCTACGATTTTTTCAAAGAACTCTGACATGGACTGTAGCAAAATGGTAGATCGAATTTCCTCGAGGTGCCTACGGTAACGTTAACTCTCCCGCAATGGCTTTCCTCACTCATTTCCAGGTTTTGCTTCACTATGAAACTAGTACCTATCTACTCACATCCATTAAGAAAGACACCATGACCCATATCTTAGATCACATCCATGAATGGACTTGCCGATGTCGCTTGATGAAGGCTGAAATTGTTGATCAGTTGTGGATAGAATGGTTCACAAAATCATTCGTTGGTTCAAATGCTAGGGACATAGCTATGGGTCGGTGTGTTACTGAGGAGCAATCCATCACTCATGCCTAGTATTTAGACCTTGTCTACTCACAATATATCACATTATATGAGATGTTACCCGATACTCCAAGACCATTATCTGATCTAACAACATCGAAGTCTCCAGCTACACCACCTTTTGATGGAGTGATTGGTCCTGTGTCTCAGACTCCCGGGAAATATTCTTCCAAGTAGAAATCAGTCTCGAACACAAGTTCTAATGATCCCTTTAGAAATTCACCTGGCCTTGGGAAAAACTCTGAGGTCTACATTGTCCAGTTTACCACAAACAAAAACTCTAACGGAAAAAAGAAGGCCAAAGGCAAGGCCAAGGTCAATGCCCCGAAACAGGGCCCTCCTAAGTGTTATGTTAGTGATTCTTCTCAAATAAGTATTAATTATCTGTGCCTCATCTATGAGGAGCATCATTACACTAAGGATTCTCCTTGATGATCTGAAGTTAGTCGCTTGCTAAAAGGGACCCCGTGTTAGGCCCCTATACTACTAGTGTAACCCTTTATTGTTATTAGTACAACCCCCTCATTATATTGATGTACCCATGTAGTGCCAATATTTTTACTATTGTGCCCCATAGAATCCCTTTATTGTTATTTTTCTCCCTTTATATTATTATTGTTTGGTTGGCTTGGTTATATTATGATCCCTTAGACTCCTATATATAGAAAGGAGGTTTTGTCATTTGAATCATCCAAGAATTGTTCATATTATGTAATGTAAAGGAGGATGCGCCCTCAAGGAGGCTGAACTCTAAGGCGTTGATCTATCTTTTCTATATTTTGTGAGCTGGTTTCATAACATTTGGTATCAGAACTGTGGATTCTAGGGTTTCGCTGCTCCAAACAAGTCATTGACGCATTTTTACTATAAAAAAATTTTCTGCGCCATTTCAGATGCAAAAAAAAAAACCTCATTTGAGAAGAAATCATGCTAAACCTCGGGTCCAAATTTCAAAGCTTGTATTGCTATATTTTCAGAGATATGATTTGAGGAAGTTAGGGTTTTTGCAAGCTCCAGAATTTAAGCTAAAACAGGTCATCATGGGATTTTCGCTATAACTATTTTGCTATGAAGTTTAAGAAGCTAAGAAAAAAGCCCATTTGAGAATAAATCGGTTTGAACCTTGTCTTTGAATTTTAGATCCTGTCTTCCTATAATTTTGGAGATATAGTCTGAGGAAGTCAAGGTTTTTGCAAACTCCCAAATTACATTCCAAATAGGCCGCCTTGGGAAAATCGTCATAGTTGTCTCTCTGAGCATCAGATTAAAATTTCATTAGAAGTTATAGAAAGAGGATAGAGTTTAGTTTCTTGTACATATTTTTCAAATCTAGAGGTCAAAACAAGGACCCGTGGCACTTCATAGAAATTCACTCTTCTTAAAAGGTATAATCAGGTCATCTTGGGAGAATATGCATAACTATTTCTTCTAGAATCCAATTTTGATCAGACTGCTGGCATTGGTAAGAGGGCACATAAGGCTACTGCAGGTCACAATTTCAAAACATAAAAATCTGAAAGTACGGAGTTACAGTCCTTTCAAGATTGAGCTCCTAAAATCTAGAAATATCAAGAAGAGAAGGGTTCCAGAAGGGAAATATCACATCGATAAAGAAGAAATGAATCCAACCATATCTTGTAATGCATTGGCTGGAATTACCACTCCTCAAACTATCAAGATAGAAGGACATATTAAGAAGAAAAATGCTCAAGAAGTGAAAGATCACATCAAGCATCAAGAAATTAATCCGACCATATCTTGTAAAGCATTGGAAGAAATTACCACTCCTCAAACTCTCAAGATATAAGGACATATCAAGAATAAAATGGTTCAAGCACTGAAATATCACATCAAGCATCGACAACAAGTTCTCCAACTTTTAAAGGATAACGTCACTTTGGTGCAAAATCGAATGAAACAACACGTAGATCAACATCATAATGAAAAATGTTATGATGTAGGTGTTTGGGTATTTTTACTGCTACATCTGAAGCAAGCTATTTATGAGAAGGAAATGTTGGCAATACTACATGCACTTAAGAAATGGTGACCTTATCGAATGGGAAGACACTTCAAAGTAAGAATGGATCATAATAGTCTTAAATACTTTTTAGAACAACTATTATCTTTAGAAGAATAGAAAAAATGTGTCACAAATATATCGGGTTATGACTTTGACATCATATATAGAAAGTGAAAGCAAAATTTTGTTGCAGATGCACTCTCAAGAAAGGATGAGGATGTGGAAGCATTGTTTTGTGCTATTTCTATTATCCAACCAGATTAAATAAAAGAAGTAAGGGATGAATGGAATAAGGACAAGGAAGTATGGTCACTCATTCAAAAGTTGCAGAAGATCCCAATTCAAAAAATATTGCCAAAACTTGAAGTGGAAGGAAAAATCATATTGGAAACTGGAGCAGTCACAAAAACAAGAACTAGACAACTACAAAATCAATCAATTTCAGAGTATCTCATCAAGTGGAAGAACTTACCCCCTGAGGATTCCACATGGGAGGACAAGTATTTTATACAGAAGCACCAAGAACTACTCAAGCATTGAGGACAACACTTTTTGAACGAGAGGAGCATTTTAGGCCTATATACTACTAGTATAACCCATTATTGTTATGAGTACAACCCGCTTATTATATTGTTGTGCCCATGTAGTCCGCATATTATTATTATTGTGCCCCGTAGAAGCCCACTATTGTTATTATTGTGCCCTTACATTATTATTGTTATGTCGGCACTGATTATATTATGACCCCTTAGACTCATATATATAGAAAGGAGGTCTTTTCATTTGTATCATCCAAGAACTATTCAATTGTGTAATGTAAAGGAGGTTTCCCCCTCGAAGAGGTTGAATTCTAAGGTATTCAACTATATTTTCTATCTTTTTGTGAGCTAGTTTCATAACACCTCGACTATCTTAAAAGAACCCTTTCCATCCTAGCAGACCAAAATCGTACACCAGCCTCGATCTTCCACTCCCTCATTTTCCCAAGTGTTTATGATGAACACGCCTATAAATGTGGCTTACAGTTCTAAAGATTATCAAACCCTGATGACAGGGAAAGAGAAAGAAAGTACCCATTCCTCCTCTATCTCGTCAACCTTTGGTCCTAATCCTAATTCTACCATCCAACCACCCTCTCAGGATGTCATGTGAAAGTCCTCATATAATCCAAATGCTCAAGCCACTCAACACTATAATATTATTGGGTGGAAGGCGAATGGCGATTAGGGTTCAGAGCGATTAGGGTTCAGAGATACTCTGTCACGGTGCAGACTGTGCTCCTCTGAATCATTTCAGACACTGAACCAAGGGCCCGGTCGTGCATTAGTGCGGCAGGGTTCTAAGGAACGCAAATGGACTCCACGCAGGGGGGGGCGTTAGAGCCCTCCCCAGGCGCAAAAAATACACTGCACGACCCTAAACAAGATCTAGTTTTTGGTTCTTTAGACAAGGGATTTATGAACCAAGACAATATGCATCAGCATGGGAGCAAAAAGACAGAAGGGCGGACGGATAAACACAATGTCGCACAAGACATTGGGGAGAATCAGGGGGAAACTCCGAAAGTCGCTTCTGCAACATGCAGACCCATAGCCAAAGAGCGACCCAGAATAGAGCTGCAAGGACACAAATTAGACAAGAGAATTGAATACATGAGGGATCACGCCCTTATCGGGAAGTTCATAGGGTTCTGGCCGACAGAAAGGGCATTATACGGCTAGATTGCGGCGAAATGGAAACCCAAAGGAGATGTAACCTTGCAGCTTGGGCCAAAAGACTTCTTCAGTGCGATCTTCTTCTGCCTGGAGGACAAATACAGAATCCTGGGAGAGGGATCTTATTTTTTCGACTCAGCAGGTCTGTACCTGAGGGATTGGATACCAAGATTCAACCTAGATAAGGAAGATCTCACATGGGCGCCAGTTTGGATCAGACTGTACTCGCTTCCAGATGAGTATTGGGATGAGGATATCCTCAAAGATATAGGAAATGGAATAGGGGAATACATCAGAGCTACAGAAGAAACAAAGAAGCGCATACACATCTCCCATGCTCGCATATGCGTCTTTATACGACTGAATGAAGCTTTTCCAGAATCGATAATTCTCTTTCACCAGGATGAGGAGTGGATTCAACCTCTGGACTACGAGCACATCCCCTTTCAGTGTAGAAAATGCCATGCACTAGGGCATCTTTTTCGGGATTGTCCGCTAAATGTCAAATCTGCTTACCCTGAATCTTCTGAAGCCCCAGCATAGGACGACTTCAAAAAGGCCCCTAGTAGAAGGCGTGCTCACAAGAAGCCCAACAATAGCACCAAGCCACAACAAATGACTAACCAAGGACTGGCCATAAAGAATAGTTTTGGAATCCTATCGCATACCGTTGAGGACCAACCCTCACCCTCTGTAGAAGCCTCTGCTCCCCCTTCCTCATCCTCCCCCCCTCCTCCCTTTGCCTCCTCATCCAAGCCCCCCCCCCCCCCACCCCCCCTCAGCAAACAGGCTCTCCATTCGGATGGACTCACAGAGATGGAAGGGAAAGGCAAGGATATGGATATTGATGGAAAACTAGATCCCCCACAAAGCTCAGAGACAAATCAGGATGGATGCAATCAAGTGCAAAGAATGGAAGAAGAACCAAACAACATAGATATGAATGGACTAGACATCATAGAGCTAGAACTGGCCTGCAACAAGAAGGCATACGACAACATACGAGAGGATCAAATCAACAAGCTGGAAGTGGTTATCTCCAAGGCCTTCCACCAACATCAATTGGGCATACAGCCTGGCAGCCATTGGGACGACTATCAACTCCCAAAAGAATCCAAGAAAAGAGGAAGAAAAACGGATCTCCAGCGAACGATTGAGATAGGGAAAACACTGGTAGACTCGGGAAGGTATGCTAAGCTGACGAGGTACTAGAAACCCTCCATCAATAGTTAACTATGAAGCTAGTATCATGGAATGTTAGAGGGCTCAATAGCCCCGACAAACTTAGAATGTTAAAAAACATGATTAAAATGGAAAAACATCAAATGTGCTTTCTGCAAGAAATGAAATGTAATAGCTCCACATTAGATAGCATTTTCTCCAAGGCCTGGCCTAGGTGTCGAACGACAACGGTGGATGCCTTTGGTGCCTCGGGAGGGCTGGCTATAGCTTGGAGCACACAAGCAATAGCTCTCTCTGATCTGCATGCCTCCCATCATATCATCCAGGTGGCTTTTCATATGCTAGGAACGAATATCCATGGAAATCTCGCAAACGTGTACTTCCTGCAGGATTCAGGAAGTAAAATTACCCTTATTGATACAATAGAGGCCCGAAACACTAATAGAAGGCATCCACTCTGGATAATAGGTGGGGATTTTAATATGATCAACAAGCTAGAGGAGAAAATTGGAGGGCGCAACAGAATGGACCCTGATAACTCCCACTTCAAGGACTTCATTCAGAACACCTCACTCATAGATATGCCTTTTGGCAATTGAAATTTCACCTGGAGCAATCGCAGAGCTGACAGGCATCAAATTGCCTCCAAATTGGATCGCTTCCTCATACCAGACAACATTGTTCACCTGGGAGGAGACTTCTTAGCAACAATTCTTCCTCACACTGGCTCGGATCACTGGCCGATTGCCCTTCAATGGCAAAGACCAGGAAATCCCACTAGAAGACCCTTCCGCTTCGAAGAGTTCTGGCTCACGCATCCTTCATTCAAAGACATGGTCAAAAATATTTGGACAACCTTCACCCCGCCTAAAGGATCTAAGATGTTTCAGCTCCAACAAAAGCTCAGGTTTTTAAAAGGTCATCTAAAACAGTGGAACAGGGAGACCTTTGGTAACATATTCATAGCACAACAAGAACTAAACAAGGAATTGTCGGCTCTCCAACAAAAGATAATAAGAAAGGGGCACACTGAAGAAACATTGGAACAAGAACGAAACATCCACAGCAAATTAGAGGAAAGGCGGAAACAGGAGGAAATATACTGGAGGCAAAAATCCAGAATAAGATGGCTGAGGGGAGGTGAACGAAATACCAAATTCTTCCACAGGACCAATGTTCAAAGAAGAATGCACAACAGCATTCCCTTCATTCAAACTCAAGGAGGTGCCAAAATAGAGAAACACGAGGAAATTGAGGCGGAATTCCTCAATCACTTTGCTCAAGTCCATACAGAGCCTGAAGGAGACAAGCACTTGACTATTGAAATAATAACCAACAATGTGCCAAAGATTATCACGGAGGAGCACAATGACCTTCTCATTCGCCCCATTCTAATGCAGGAGGTGGACGATGCAATGTCTCAGCTAAAGGAAGGTAAGGCCCCGGGGCCAGACGGTTTCACCACAAATTTCTTCCACACCTTCTGGGAACTGATAAAGCACGAGGTCTGGCAAATTGTAGAAGAATCAAGAACCCTCCATTGGCTGCTCCCATCTCTCAATACAACCTTCATTGCGCTCATCCAAAATGAGGAAGATTCTATCACCCCTGATATGTACAGGCCTATAGCTCTTTGTAACGTCATCTACAAAGTCGTTTCTAAAGTGATTGCGAACCGTCTCAAGCCCCTCCTTCCCATGCTTATATCACCAGAACAGTCAGGCTATGTGGAAGGGTGGTAGATCATGGACGGAATTCTTCTCATGCATGAGATAATTCACTCCCTCAAAACCACAAAGCAGGCAGGTATGATCCATGAATTGGACCTCTCTAAGGCTTTTGATAAACTAAGCTGGACATACATTCAGCACATTCTCACTGCCTTTGGTTTCTGCTCAATGTGGGTTCGATGGATTATGAGTCTAATCACCTCAACTCAAATTTCCATCCCTGTCAATGGCATCCCCTCCCAGCCCTTTAAGATGACTAGAGGGATCCGGCAAGGTGACCCCCTCTCCCCCTTCCTCTTTGTCCTAATGGCGGAAGGTCTAGGGCGTCACATAAAAAATGCACTCCTCTCTCATCAACTTAAAGGCCTTTCGATACATAATACCCCTGCCAACTCCCACCAGCAGTTTGTCGACGACACTATGCTCTTCGGTTACCCTTCAGTCTAGGAAGCATCTCGCTTCAAAGCCCTGCTCAATGACTTCTCATAAGCCTTAGGCACCAATGTTAACTGCTCTAAGTCTCAGATTTTTTTCTTTCACACTCCCCCCTCAGTCAAGTCAGCGGTTGCTCGTATTTTAGGATTCCCCTCCACTTCCCTCCCCTCCAAATATCTTGGAGCACTGCTCACAGCCTCCGCCATAAAGCACTCCACCTGGCAATCTCTTATTGAAAATATCGAATCTCGCCTTAACCTCTGGACTCATAGAACCTTAAATCTTGTCAGTCAAGCTATGCTCATCAAATTAGTCCTTCAGGTGATGCCGCTCTATATGTTCTCAATCCTAGCAACATCGAAGTGGGTACTTAAAAAAATAAGAAACCTTCAACGTTTCTTCCTGTGGGGCAGCACGGCAACCAATCGTAAATGGGCCTTGGTTAAGTGGGCCACTGTTTGTATGACCAAAGACAAAGGGGGGATTGGACTGAGAGACCCCGAGCATAGCAACACCATCATCGGGGAAAAAGTTTGGTGGCAATGGGCTACTAATCCAGATAAGCCCTGGGCCAAACTCTGGACAGCCAAATATGCTAACAACAGACCTCAGGAGGAACTCATCAGGTTCACTCCCAATGACAAGGGTTCGCTAATGTGGAATGCCACCAAACAACACTACCAACTAATACAAAGGCACAGTTTTTGGGAAGTGAGGAATGGCAGAACAACTCGTTTTTGGACAGATGCTTGGAATCAAATGCCAAAACTCAACAGTATATTGTTCCCAGATCCATCTCCCATTAGGCAGGCGCAGCAGCAGGAAACGGTTCAACAGTACTGGCTACAGGAGGAGGAGCATGGCTTCAGGCAATGGAAACGGGGTATTAAGCTAATCCACAACACTGAACTTGAAGATGCAGAGTAGCTGGAGTTGGAGCTAAGGAAAAGAAACATCAAATACAATGAAGGCAACAACATCCTTCGATGGGGATACCAACCAAAAGGCACCTACTCCCCTTCAGAGGCGTATAAAATAATAAACAACAACACTACTCCTTCTGACACTATCTGGCGCAAAATATGGGAGCTTGACTCCTGGCCCAAAGTCTCACACTTCTTATGGCTGGTTGGACACAAAAGGATCCTCACATGCGATAAACTAAGAAGAAGAAATTTCCAGGGTCCATCCTACTGCCATAACTGCAAGCACAGTGAGGAAACCCTCCAGCACCTCTTGGATGACTGTCCCCTAGCCAATCAGCTACGGGAAAAAGCGAGCTTCAGATGTCAAAGATGATGCAGGTAGGAGAACAAGATAATCAACTCTTTAAGACAATGGCCTCAGAGACCATACAAAAGCGAGCTCCTTAATCATTTATGGAACATCATTCTAGGACTAATCCTCTGGAGCATCTAGAAGGAAAGAAACAAATGAATATTCAAAAACCAAGGCTCCCAAATTGAGGACATATGGAAAAGGTTGTGCGGGAATCTTCAAGAAACTCTGATGCTCCGTTCATGGTCGTAGGAGGATCTTCCCTCACGAACCAATGAGAAAAGTATCCTAGACAATTGGCAACTGGTTCTACCACAGGAACTTTAGAAGCATGACCAGGCCAAAAGCAGCAGCATCAACAATTGCAAGTGGTAGGTTCCCCCAAAGAATTCCTACAAGCTCAACTTCGATGGTGCCTCTAAGGGCAATCCTGGCACAGTGGGCTTTGGAGGAATCATAAGAAATCATGAAGGCTCTCTCTTGCAGATTTATTTTGGAAACATAGGTTGGGACACTAACAACTCAACTGAGTTGGAAGGTCTCTGGAAAGGACTCACACTCGCATGGAATCTCAACCTTCAACCCCTAGTCGTGGAAGGAGACTCCCAGATCCTCATAAACATGGCAAAGCACCTCCAAAATGGACCTCAAGCTAGTAAAATTTCCATTAGCTGGAGACTCGAAGCTAGGCTGAAGGATATTGAACATTTGCTCCGCAATAACAGAGTCATCTCATTCATGCACACTAAAAGGGGAGGCAATAAGGTTGCTAACCTTCTGGCCAACATAGGAGTAGAAAATTCCAGTACCCTTATCACTGGCAACACCAGCATAATTCCTAATTTTGATCAGGCTCAAGAGTGTGCCAGACTGATCCAAAATGACGTTGCAGCCCCGGATGCGGGTGATGGGACGTGTGTTGAAGAGGAGCCACATGGTAGCCATGTGCTGCCTCGTGTCCAAACTGAGCATTGAATTAAACCTTCGCCGCCATGGACTGTCGTTACAAGGGAGGCGACAGGAATTCAATGAGATTTATGATACCATGGGGAGACTGCAACTTGCAGCTAAGGAGTACAGGCTCCAAGGGAATCACTGGGCTGTTATTAAGGGAGAAATTCCGAGACATGGAGAACAATTTGTTGTTAGCTGCCTCATCCTCCAGGCTTCTAATCCTGTGGGTAACGTCGGTGTGTTTTTTGGTTGTTGTTTGGGCACAATTCGGCGGTGGCTCTGGACAGTGGGGCGCTGCGTCAATTCCGCACCTGCATTCATACCCACCCCTGTAAAAATGTTTCGAAGATGGGGTCCGGCCCGCGGAAGACCAGCTTGCCCTCCAGCCTCACAACCACGAGTTCAGTGCTGCCACTGCCAGTGTCATAGAGGAATTCAGGCCACCCCCATTCAGGCAAGCCAGTTCATGGACTCGAGCGGTCCTAATGCTGAGCCAGCCCCTGCACCCGCTTGCGGGTCTACCATCTTCTCTTTTGGCTGCACGCAGGACAGACCCCACATTAATGCTCATGTATCAGTCTTATTTCTTGAGTAATCTCAGGAAGAAGATGGAGGAGAGAGCAGTATGGAGAGGATCCCTATGGGAAGCTTGGGCGCGGAAGAAAAGCTAGCTAAGGAGGCACCTGGGCAAGCTTCTAAAAGCCCTCAGGCTCAGGAAGCAACGACCACCAAAGAAGAAGCTGAGGAGGACTCAGAAACTCTGTGGGAGAAATATGGCTGGTGCGAAGTGGTGGAGGAAAAGCCTCCCAAATAGACCTCTGCTGGACCACATCCTCCTCACCAAGCATTGTTTAGGTTATGTTTTGGTTCTCTCCGGTACTGGTTATGTCCATGGCCATGCTTTATGTTTTCTCCGGTTCTGGTTATGTTTGCGCTGTTCTGGTTATGTTCTGGTTAAACCTGATAGGGAAGTCTTTGAATCTCTTTTGAGGCCCCTACGTGGGATTTCTTGTTATGATCCTATGCCCCTGCGTGGGCAGTTTCAGTCAGGTATCGTGCCCCTGCGTCAGTGGTTTTAGTCTGGTCGAAGTCTTTTTGGTGTTTCATTGGCTCTTTCTGGGTATCATAGTAATGCCCCTGCGCGGGAAGTGTTGTTATGTGATCGCCAAGCCCACAATGCCACTGTTGGCCTTGGACACATTGTCATCCTGAATGTAAAATTTTCACTGTATATAATATATTAGCTAGATTTACTGAGAAAAAAAAAAACACTATAATATTATTGAGGACTTGGCTCAAGCGCCATCAACTATGTGTGCTCTCGAGGTCCTTTAAAGCTATCCCTCTTAGCGTAAAGAATTACTATTGGCCATTGGAGCTGTTGATCCATCTAATTCTAATCTCATTTGCTTTGACCTGGAAAACCATGTTCCATGCTTACCTCATCATATTTCCTTTCTCATTCAAGTGATTATTAATGAAAATACAATTCACATGACCGTCATTGATGAACGTGCCTCCACCTACATCATGTTTATTTCTTGTTGGAAGGAAATTGGTTCTCCTACCTTCAAAATAATCACATAACACATTGGAAGCCTTTGATGGAGACGATTCTTGACCATTCAGTGTCCTTCCTAATCTTTCATTTACCTTGGAAGGTAGGACAGTTAATGTTGAGGTAGACATTGTTGATGCAAATCTTAACTATAATCTTCTACTTAGGTGGAGTTGGACCCATGCCATGCATGTTGTAGCCTCCTCTCTACTCTGCATGCTCCATTTCCCTCACTAAGGGAAAATAGTCATGATCGACCATTTATCTTTCTTTGCCTCTTCCTCCTCGGATGGGAATGTTCCTTATGTGAAGCATATCAGTGCTCCATATCAGAGTGTGGGGGCTAGACTTTTCTAAGATATCCTTAATGGGTATTTTTCATCTCCCTCCTCTACATGTCACCTTAGTAAACATGATCTCAATTAAGTCTAATCCTTGGGTCATTCCTCCTCTTGATTAGGTTTATCTAGTTGTTCTGTTTGAATGAAGTTGGTGTTTTCTTCATTTGATCTACAAGTTTTGATGTCTTAAAGAAGGTGGATCTAGTGTGAAAATTTATGAAACTTGGTCAACTGATGTTGTTTAGGGTTGGAGCCTTCAGTAAGGAAGTGGAAGCTTCCTACCAATAGTAGTTGGTAATGAGATTAGGGAGTTGGAGCTCCCTTACAGTAGAAGGCGGAGCACGAGTGAAGGTTGTAGCATTTAGAAGGTGGGTGTTGGTGTACTAGTATGTGATCCAAATGGATCCAAGAATGCCCTCTAAGTCTTCATAAATATTTTAAAAGTCATGCCCAAGCCAAAAATCCTTTAAAGGATAGAAAAAATTGAAAGAGGGACACCCTTAGTAAGGCAGAGAAACACTATTAGGAGGCCCAAAACCCGTGAAATCAATAAAAGATAGGTGGAACAAGTGATGCATAGTAGCCATTCGATCGGGCTAACCAACAGTCTAGATCGGATCAGAAATCACAATCGGTGGAGACTGCCGGTGGGGTAGCAATGCTTTATATATATGAATTATGATGGCGAATGACGAAGTGAATTTGGACCATCGATCAAGTGCATAGATCGACGACCCATATTAAATTGGTGGATCACTGTCCGAGCATGCAGTGGAGTGATTTATAATGGCTCGAGGGTTATTGTGATGAGCGATTGTGATATATCGCATCATCGCATCACATCAGAACTATGCAGTGGAGCGGGGTCGATACCCATAAGGGTAGAGATATTAAAGACTTGCTAATCTAGTAGGTGGAATTGTACATATATTGAAGTTCAGAAAACTGTGTTTTCCTTTGTAAATCGCATTTTCATGAACAAACGAAAAACTAAAGGGAAAGGTGTTGATGTGATGTTTCGGACCTAAGAGGGTTCATTAACAATATTAATCAAAATTTCAAGTCCAAAATGCAGGTATTTACAGTGTTTTAGTGTATTTTTGTATTACACGAAATACACGGAGACATAGCCATCTCGATATGCAACCTGTGGGCAGAACTGATAGGGGATTGAATCATATTTAAAGGACTTTGAAATCCTATATGTCATGTTTTGGTGCATTGTTCCTGTTTTATGCATATTTATCTATGTTGATGAAAAATGGTGATGTTTGGGAATTGGATGGATTTCAAGGTACTCATGAATTCTTATGCTATGGAATCAATGGCCACCTCCCCTTCAAGCATTATGCCATACTTGGGAAATGGTGGAAGAGTGATTCAAATGGATAGAGGCCTGGGAGACTGAAGGATGAGGAGATGAAATGAACAAGAAACAGATAATGGCTTTAAAAGCCACAGATAGAGAGCAAAGGGTCATGCAATGTTGAAAAGCAAAAGCGAGACAGAGTTAGGATAGATTGAGAGTTGTGAGGGAATCTATGTACTCAGAGAAAACTTCAGGGATTCAATTGAAGCCCTTGTTATTGTAATCTGTTTGTGTGTGAGGCTCAACTATGCTCACTATTGTAAAGACTCTATTGGAAGACTTAATAGAGAGGCCACCATTGAAGACTAGACCAGGAGATGTAGCCCAGGGGTATTGGGTGAAATCCTTATTAAATCTGTTGTGTTTTTATGTGTTTGTCTATTAAAGTCTTTAACTACTTCAAATTCTATGTATTTCACAATTTGATCGATCCATTAAATAAAATAACATAGGCACATCCATACACATAAGTCTGTAATGCCTTATTAACTATCTTAGATCTCATTTACAGATCAAGTGGTATCAGAGATCTAGGTTGCTAAGGCTAGACAAGCTTGTGATGGACTATTTGTGAATGCTAACTAGATCAAAGCTTAAATCAGGAGAAGGGAAATTGGTTGAATCTAACCCAGAAATTGGTAGAGTCTATACTAGGAGGAAAATGGCAAAAGAAATTCCTTTAGAATCAGACTCTCAGTTCATGGACAATTTCATTATTATGAGAGCCATGGAAGAAGAAATGTATAGGGAATTCAAGAAAGGTTGAATTGAAGATTCTTCAACTTCCAAACATGATGAAGGAGAAGAAGAATCTATCCTAAGTGACCATTCAAAAGGCAAAGGGAAAGAAGAAAAGCTTTCCACACCTCCTGATAGTCCTGCAAATAAAAAGAAGAAAGAATCTTTGATTAAATTAGATGTTAAATTTGATTTGCCAATATATGATGGAGAGTTAAATGCAGAGAAGATTGATAATTGGATTAGGTAGATTGATGTGTATTGTAAGGTACAGAGCATGGATTTAGACAAAAGTAAGATTCAGCTAGCTAGCACACACCTTGGAGGAACTGCGTCGGTATGGTGGGAAGGCAGAACACAAGCTGACTTGAAGAAGCATGGTAAAATTATTTCTATCTGGAGTAAATTTGTTTCTACAATTAAAAAGGAATTTTATCCACTAGGTAATATGCAACAATATATGATGAGTTGGCAAATCCTCCACCAATTAAAAGCGCAGAGTGTACAAAGTTACACTCAAGAATTAAAAAAAGAGCTTTGATTCTAGGCATTTCTTTAGACTCACCTAAAACTTTGTTGAAGTATATAAGTGGTCTACATATTTATTTGAGACATACCATTCTCATGTTTAACCCTACTAGCATAGTTGATGTATCTATCTAGGCTACCCATCTAGAGGCTAGAGGCAAGGATGTGGTCCCAGAGATCGGGGGATCATCAAAACCCACTTCAAGCAAGAACAAGGGAAAGAGGAACCAAAAATGGAAAGAGAGGAAGGCCAATGATATATAAAAGGCCAAAACTCCATGCACTCACTGCAAGAAGGATGGACATGATGATGAACATTTTTAGTCTTTGCATCCAGAGCTGAAACCCAAGAAGTTCGATGGAAAGAAGAAGAAAGCTGCTGCTGTTGTTCAAAAATATTTGGGGTCAGACTTAGGTGATGAAACAACCATCACAACCATAGGTATAAAAGGTAAAAACTTTGAAGCATCTTCTAGTAATTCTTCCCAAACTATTGATAGTGAAGAAAATAAGGGAAGAAGACATCAGCTTTTTCATATTAGAGTTACTTCCAAGCATCAAAAGATTGATACTTTGTTTGATAGTGGCTTAGAAGTAAACTTAATTTTTGAAGCAACTATAAAGAAACTAGGATTACTAAACACACCTCACAAGAAGCCATATCCGTTGGGTTGGTTATGTTATCAATAAAAGATACAAGTGACTAGACAATGAAAACATAGGTTTTCCATTGGTTCAACATTTGTAGATGAGGTTGAGTTAGATGTAATTCGCTTGGATATATGTGGAATTGTTTTAGGAAGTCCTTACTCGTATGATAGAAAAGCCATCTTCTATAGAGCTGAAAATAAGTATCAATTTGTTAAATATGGAATAGAATATATTGTAAGAGCTCACAAACTCAAAAATAATTATACTCTCATAAACTTAGGGCAGATGAAACAGATTGTAAATTCATGCAATCAATTTTTACTAATGGTTGTAAAGGAAAAAAAAACTAAAAAAACCAGCATATTTGAGGTCTGTGATGCTAAAGAGAAAGCTGATTTAGAAAAGTTTGTTTTGGAATAAGATATATTATTTCAAGAATCTAAAAGTCTCCCACCAAAAGGGGAAATTGTACATGATATTAATTTGCAGCAAGATGATCCATTTCCTAACATCGGAATGTACATGTTATCCGCTTTAGAGAATGCAAAAATGAAGAAGCAGGTACATGAGTTGCTCGAGAAAGGGTTCATAAGATCAAGCACATCACCATGCGGATCTCCAATTGTGTTGTTGAGAAAGAAAGATAGTTCGTGGAGGATGTGCATTGACTACATAACATTGAATAAAATAACTATCAAGAATCATTATCCCCTTCCTCACATAGATGATCTATTAGATCAGCTGAAATAAGTTGTTTAATTTTCCAAGTTGGACCTACGTACTGGTTACCATCAGGTTAGAGTAGTAGAGCAAGATGCATGGAAGACTGCTTTCAAAACAAAGCAAGGGCTGTATGAATGGATAGTTATGCCTTCTGGCTTGACTATTGCTCCTGCCACTTTCATGAGAGTAATGAATGATGTAAACATGCCTTTTATTGATGATTTGGTAATTGTATATTTGGATGACATTCTTCTATTTAGTAAAACATTGGAATAACATTTAAAGCATGTGAGGCAGACTCTAGATGTTTTAAAAAAGGAAAATCTCTATGTTAAATTATCAAAATGTGAATTTGGTCAAACATCTTTGAATTATTTGGGTCATATTGTAGGGGGTGGTGAATTGAAGATAGATCCCTCTAAGGTTACAGTCATTATAAACTAGACTAAACCCAAGTCTGCTAGTGAAGTTAGAAGCTTCCTGGGGGCAACACAATATTGGAGAATGTTTATTGCTAACTTTTGCTTAATTGCAGCTCCCTTACATGCTTTGACATGATTTAACAAGGTGTTTTAGTGGGGAGGCAAACAACAGAAATCCTTCGACACATTGAAAGAGAAAATTAGTACAACACCAGTACTAGCATTGCCAAATATTCAACAACCATTTGAGATCGAAAAAGATGCCAGTGATTATGCCATGGGAGAAGTGTTGATGCAACATGGTAAACCCATATGCTACAATTCTGAGACTTTTAATTCAGCAGTAGTTAATTATCCTACATATCATAAAGAATTTTATGCATTAGCTCAGAGTTTGAAGAAGTGGAAACATTACTTAATGGACAAAGAAACAGTAATACATACTGATCATCAGCCACTTCAGTACTTGCACTCACAAACGAAGTTGTGACAATCAAGACACTATAGGTGGATGGGTTTCCTACAACAGTTTCATTTAGTCATCACATATAAAAAGGGAATACACAATAAAGTTGCAAATATGTTGTCCAGACCAATCATAAATGCATCTACTATACTTAAGCATAACTCAGTAATGCATGAAATCTACATTGAAAAATATGCTCAAGGTATAGACTTTAAAGGTGTATATGTAGCTTTAAGTAATGGAAAAAAGGTAGAATAATTGGATTACTATATTAAGGACCAACTCTTGTATCATTTGGGAAATCTATTCATTCCACAAACAGAGAGAATTAATATAATTAGGGAGCCACATACTTCTTTAATATCAGGTCATTTTGGTGTAAGAAAAACAATTGAACAACTATAAAGTTACTACTATTGGCCAAAAATGCATGAAATAGTTTCCAGATATGTAAGAGGGTGTACCATGTGTGCTAAAAGAAAGCCCAACAATAGAAAAATAGGCTTGTACACTCCACTACCAGTCGCTTCCCATCCTTGGGAAAGTATTTCCATGGACTTTGTTGGGGGATTGCCTAAATTTGGAAAAGGTCATGATTATTTATATGTTATTGTGGATAGGTTCAACAAAATGTGTATTCTAATACCTTGTAATAAGTAGATTACCATTGAACAAACAACAAAATTTCTCTTTCACCATGTCTGGCTACATTTTGGGTTACCCACTTCCATAGTATTTGATCAAGACTCCTAATTTGTTCAGAAGTTTGGTTAAGTCTGTGGGAATTAATGGACACCAGACTGAAGAAAAGCACATCCTTTCATCCACACACAGATGAAAAAATAGAGGTAGTCAATAGGATAGTGATCGAGTTGCTCAGGGGTTATTGCAGCAAGCATCCCAAGCTTTGGGATGAACATTTATGTTATGTGAAGCATGCTTACAACCGTGCTAAACATTCTTCTACACAGAGATCTCCTTTTGAGACCTGTTTTGGTTTTATACCAAGGTCTCTCTTGGATTTTTTCTTTGAAAAAGATATGGCAGTTGCTGGACACAGTGATGTCCATAAAGCAACTAGAGTCATTAATAAGATCCAAGAGATTCACTAGGCAGTGTAGGACCAGCTGGAAAAGAGCCAAGCCAAATACAAGGCAAGGTATGATAAACACCAGGTGGAGCACAACTTCCAAGTTGGCGATCATGTTTGACTATATATCAGCAAGGACAAAATGCAAGGTGAAGGAAAGAAGCTGAAGCCAATAAGGTATGGGCCTTTTAAGGTACTTGAGAAAATTGGTAAGAATTATTTTCTCCTTGACTTGCCAACATAAATGCACATCTATTCAGTAGTAAATGTAGAAAATTTAAGATTGTTTGAACCTTTATTAATTAAAGATCCTAAAGAGCAAAGTTAATTGCCTTCCATTGATGATCTATTGCATGATTACGTCAATGAGTTGCAGGAAGATACAACTCTGGATAGGAAGGTAAGGACAACACACAGAGGAGATGTTGAGTACCTAAGGATTGGACTGAAAGGTTCAAAACCTAGTAGTGAAAAATGGATAAAGATTGGATAAGTGAGGAAATTTTATCCTCACTAGATTGGTGCTTGAAAACCAACTTTTGGTGGTCCAAAAAGCCTTTTTTCATTGGGAAGGCATGATCCAAATGGATCCAAGAATGCCCTCTAATTCTTCATAAATCTTTTAAAAATCATGCCCAAGCCAAAAATCATTTAAAGGATTGAAAACATCGAAAGAGGGATACCCTTAGTAGGGCTGATAAACACTATCGGGAGGTCGGAAAACCCATGAAATCAATAAAAGACAGAGGGAACAAGTGATGCATAGTAGCCATCTGATCTAGCTGATCAATGGTCCAGATTGGATCAGAAATCGCAATTGACGAAGACTATCGGTGGGGTATCGATGCTTTATATATATGAATTGCGATGGCGAATGGTGGATTGAATCTAGACCATCGATTAAGTGCATAGATCGAAGGCCCATATTAAATCGACAGATTTTTGTCAAATCATGCAGTGGAGCGCTTTATAATGGCCCGAGGGTTATTGCAATGAGTGATTCCAATATATCTCATCACTGCATCGCATCGGAACTATGCAGTGGACCGGGGTCGATACCCATAAGGGCAGTGATATTACGGACCCCATAATCTAATAGGTGGAATTGCATATCTATTGAAGTCTGGAAAACTGTGTTTTCCTTTGTAAACCACATTTTTGCAAGCAAACAGAAAACTAAAGGGAAAAGCGCCGAAGTTACGTTGCAAACCTGAGAGGTTTCATTAATAATATTAAATAAAATTTCAAGTACAGAACGTAGGGATTTACAATGTTTTAGTGTATTTTCATATTACATGAAATACACAAAGACAGAGCCATCCTGATATGCAATATCCAACCTGTGGGTAGACCCGATAGGGGATTAAACCATATTTAAAGGACTTTGAAGTCCAATGTATCATGTTTTGGTGGATTTTTCCTATTTTATCCATATTTCTCTATGTTAATGAAAAACGGCCACGTTTGGGAATCTGATGGACTTCAAGAGATCTAGGTATTCTTACGTTATAGAATCAGTGGCCATCTCCCCTTCAAGCATTATGCCATACTTGGGAAATGCTAAAAGAGGGATTTGAATGGAAAGAGGCTCGGGAGACTGAAGGATGAGGAAATGAAATGAACAAGCAATCCAGAATGCTTTAAAAACCACAAACAGAGAGCAAAGAGGTAGGTAGTGTTGAAACGCAAGTGTGAGACACAGTTAGTAGAGATTGAGAGTTGTGAGGGAGTTTGTGTACTCAGAGGAAGCTCGAGGGATTCAAGTGAAGCTCTTGTTATTGTAATCTTTTTTTGTGTGAGGCTCAACTGAGCTCACTATTGTAAAGACTCTGTTGGAAGACTTAATAGAGAGCCCACCACTAAAGGCTAGACCAGGAGATGTAGCCCAGGAGTATTGGGTGAACTCCCTATCAAATCTGCTATGTTTTTATGTGTTTGTCTATTATAGTCTTTACCTGCTTCAAATTCTATGTATTTCACAATCTGATCAATCCATTGCATAAAATAACATAGGCACATCCATGCACATAAGTCTGTAATACCTTATTAATTATCTTAGATCTCCTTTACATATCAGTATGAGTCTGCACCAGTACAATAATGTAAGAAGTTTTTGATATTAATAAATTATAAGATTGAGACGACAACATTTGTGGTTTTATCATACATTGGGTTTTCACCTTAAATCTTGGTATTCATGTGTTTCTTATGTGTGATACTTTATTCTATTCCTACTACGCCTCCTTACTTCTTATCAAAGGACCAATAAATATCTTACGTTATGGTTTAAGTTTAACAGATAAAGAATTAGCTACTTTACAAGTTTACTAAGCATACACTAGTTTTTTTACGATAATCACATACATAGGTGAGTTGCGTTCAGTGAAATTGCGTACATATTTTAGAAAATAATATTATTATTGTGAGGTTTTAGAATATTGATTCACCCCTGTCTTAGTATTTTTTCCAACACTATTGGCCTAGATTATTTACTAATGTGAATACTAAAGTTAGAGCTTGTGTTCAATGCTAAATTTTTACAAGTAAACAAAATTTTTCCACTTCCTCTTATTCATTTTTTTACAGAAGCACCATTTACATAGTGTAACTTAAACTTCATATGGAAAATCTATCCATCATCCATTGGATCATACAAGTCGATATTAATATCGTATGACAACTTTACCAAGTGGGTTGAGTCCATCCCAACTAGGAAAGTGAAAAATAATGTTGTTATAAGGATTTTATAAGATAATGTTTTATCAATATGTACATATCCTCGGAAAATAATCACAGAGAATGCATACACCTTCAAATCCATGATTATGGTCATCTTTTTTCATAATATATTCTTATACTACGTCACTCCAAAACATACGATCCCCATGGAAATGG
Organism: Pinus taeda; assembly: GCA_000404065.3. Lineage (NCBI taxonomy): Eukaryota > Viridiplantae > Streptophyta > Pinopsida > Pinales > Pinaceae > Pinus > Pinus taeda. The sequence goes on from APFE031125373.1 coordinate 268,563, forward strand.
TATTTTAGAGTCCTCTAGTAAAATCCATATGAGGATTGTTGAGAAGATATTGTTAGAAAACCAAAAAATGGAATGCTAAGCTAAAATAAGAATTGTGGGAAAACAAAGTTTCTACCAAGAGGTCTATTGGAAAGTCACCTTTTGAGTTGGTATATGGGACAAGCGGTTTATACCCAAATTAGTTAGCATTAATTGTTTCCAAGTTATTGAAACAATGATATAAAGATACTAATTAAATGACCAACCAGATAAATCAACTAGTGGAATTGCAGGAGGATAGAGAACAAGTAATCGAAGAGTTTCATAAATATCGAGAAACAATGAAGTAATTTTTTGACAGGAGAGAAAAGGACACGGATTTTAATATTGCCGATTTCGTTCTTAGGTGGGACTCTAGAGGAAGGATAAAGGAAGACATGGTAATATCTATATTGGATCATTGTATTTTTTCTCATCCATCTCGGTGCTTTCACAATGGGAAGAGAGGATGATTCAACTCACAGGATCATTTTTTCTAATGGGACCCAATTTGTAAAATTAGGCTCTCAAATCTTTCAGGAGAATTTTTTAGACATCAAATCATGGTTTTTTGGATTAAAATATTGTCACTTTAGAATTGATCTTTTTTCAAAATCTACACATAAAGACCTTTTGAATGATACAAGAATCACGTCAATTAGAGTATGTATGCAAAAGTTATGCCACTCATAAGTTAACCTTCTTATTTTCAAGACCATAATTCGAGAGGATGCCATGTTAGCCCCCATTATTCATGAAAAAGGGGCTAGCCATGTGATTATGATGAATACTCTATAAGGGCCAATATTGAAAATCTAGTTAAGATTTATGGTAGTCAACCCTAATGACTAGTAGGTTATCAGGTTTTGTTATAACTGAGTCACTAGGAGGATAAGGAGTTCCATTTTGAGGGATTTTTTTCCGTAAATGAGACAAAATAGCCAAGAGGGATATAATATAGAGAAAAAAAACAAGATTTGTGTATTGTATTACCCCATGATCCACAAGCCATACTTATTTGTACTCACGACCATTTCCTATTCAGAGAAAGAGAGCAGAGTGACCTCACCTTCTATCTAGGTTTTCTCCTTAAATGTTTTCCTAGGTGATATCCAGTGTCAATCATGGTTTGTGAGTTTTTATTTTTTTGGTATCTTTATTCTCATAATTTTAATTTTCATGAGCTCATAATTAACCATATTCTAGAGATACAAAAGTTTAAATAAAAATAAAACCCTAATAGTGTAGATTTTGGATTTTTCATAGTTTCATCAGCTCTCTTATGAAAAACTCTACAATGGAATATCCATTGAAGTTTACAGACTATATTGGTATTACATTAAGATCCTTTGGGTATATTATGGATATTTTAAGGGAATCTATATTAACTAGGCCAAATGTCATAAAACCGTAATCCTAGTCAATGAATCTCTGAATGAGCCTTGGGATCCTGTAGAGGAGAGGTTTTTGCAGTTGGAAGCAGAAGATGTAAATATAACTCATAATATGAATCCCCTCATGTTAGACATATTATACAAGCTTGGTATATTTGGATAAGCTGAGGGTTTCAATGTGAAGGATAGATCATAAGGGAGATCAAGAGACTGAGAAGAAACAAAGGACTCGTCAAATAAAGGACCAAAAAAATATCAACCCAATTCAAGAAAGTCATACCAATATGAGACCGACAGTCTAAATCTAAATCACAGTTTGCAGCAATTACAAGTTTATTTTAGTGTCGATCATGTTGAGGAAGACCAATATATTTCATTTTCACATCTAAAATTAGAGGGTCATGCCCTCACTTGGTGAGAAAGCCTTACAGAGACCCTAAGGTTGGAGGAGTGACTAAAATGACTTTAAAAGCCTCATAAAATCATAAATTTACCATATTGGAAGAATTATGTGATGGGAATGGAGATAGTGATTTACACAGATCAATAAGAACTACATTACTTGTTGTCCCATAGTAAGCTACAACAAATGAAGCATTACAAGTGAATGGAGTTTCTACAGTAGTTTCATTTAGTGATTAAGTAAAATAAGGGAAACAAAAAAAAGTTTGTTGACATGTTTTCAAGGCCACCCATATCAAAGATCACAACATAGGGAAGTCTAATGCACATGGATCTATTCACCCATGATGCATATAGAGATTCATATTTAGAGGATGAGGACATCAAGGATGTGTTTCAGCAGTTTTAGAGTCATTGTCATGTGCATGATGGCAATAGTACCATGTAATATAATCTCTCGGATTGGTTACTCTATTGAATGGATAAGATATGTGTTCCTAAAGGTAAATGAATGAAAATGATTATACATGCTTACAGCTCCAAGGTTTAAGGGAACATTGGTTTTAGGTAGACAATGGCCAACTTGTAGAGTTATGTGTAGTGGTCCAAGATGCAAGAAAATGTAGCTAAGTTCATAAGGGATTGCATGATTTGTCGTAACAAAAATATTAGTAATAGGAAATAGGGTCTATAACATCCCTTACTTGTACCCACTTGTCCTTGGTAAATCATTTTGATCGTGGGAGGTTTACCAACAACCAAGAAGGGACATGACTACATGTTCCTAGTAGTTTACAGGTTAAGCACGATGTGTTCTTTGATGCCCTGTAAAAATAATATCCATGGGAAATAAGCAACAAACATTTTCTTTGGACAGGTCTGGTTGGACTTTGGGATACCAAGGAGCATCATTTTTGTAACATCCTCTAATTGATTTTCCATGTTAAACAAATAAGACTAAGGTCATGGGACATGTATTCCAAGTTGAATGTTGGGTGAAACACCCTAATGGGTGTTGATTTTGGTTTATTATGGCTAAGGAAATTGGAAAAGGATTTGAAGAAGAAAGAGGCATTAATGGGCATTTTATTTATGAAAATAAAAGAAATTAGGAGAAGAGGAAGGTGAAAGGTCATAGAATTGCATGAGAAGTAAAATTGAAGGAAAAATAGAGGAAAATGAAGGAAATAAAGGCCTCAATGATACAAAGGCTTATGAGGATCAGTTTATAGACTTTTTTGAAATCTATTTTAGAGCTCTCTCTCTCTACTCTCTCTCTCTCATACCATTGCACGCTTAGAACATTCTTGGAGAAATCTAGCGTTGAAGAAAGGAAGAAAAGTGATAAACAAGCAAGCAAAGGGAAGCAAGGATCAAGCAAGGAATGGTTAGATCAAGCAACTACAATTGGATTTATTTGTAGGTATTGATTTTCATGTATGATTTTCTTTCTGGTTTCAGTGTGCATGGTACATGCATGTGTGTATCTGGTTATCTTATTATCATTGTCATGGGTTTTTCCAGGGGTGATAGTGATTTCAATCTTGCTTATGATTTTTGGATAGCCCTGGTGTCATGGGGTTCTTTCTTTTGGTTAATATTTGGATTTTCTAATGGTTTTATAATTTGGTGATGTGTTATTAAGAAAAATTCCCAAGGGCCTAGGAATCCCTTAATCGGTTTTGGCAGGATTGTGGTAAATCCTGAGGGTGGAGACGGGAAAATTCTTGAAGGTATTGGTGAAGAAATCTTGAGGCATCCAATATTTTTTAGGGCCCAGTGGTCCCTTGATCAATTTGGTGGGATTGCATTAAATCATGGTAGTGTATGGTTTTTTTTGGGCCTAGGAATCCCTTAATAGGTAATGGAAGGATTGCGGTAAAGCCTCATTGTGGAGGTTCTTGTTCCAAGCCAAGAAGTTCCTTGACCAGTTTTAGAAGGATTTTGATAAAGCGTAAGGAATCCTGGTTTTTTATTCTTAAGCTGCACATTCATGCTTAGAATATGGAACGAGGATGAATGGATAAAATAAATATTTGGTTCAGTCTAATCCATGGTTCGATGGTACGTGGAAGCTCTTGACTTAGTCGGCTTTTGCATATGTTAATAAGAGGTCTTTTCATCTAGTATTTCAAGAGTAATTATACTTGTTATGATGTGGATTTGATGGCTATTATATCATTGTTATTATTATTGTTGTATTGTAGTTATAAGAATGGTTTTCTAACAAATTCTATTTATGGCTTTGTTGTCGTTACTACACTACCCTCTACATTTTTCACTACATTTCAAATTTTGGAACCTACTTCATTGTCATATCAAGTTTTTCCTCATTCTCCAAGTTTCATTTCATGTTTATTTCTATCTAATAAGTTTTCTTGAATGATATATAGTGTCATCGCATTTATTAGAACATTGCTAGGTGCATTTCATGGTCTTAATATCTTTGTGTTGCAAAATGACACTTTCAAGTTGCAGTCGCACACACTTCACTTGTTATACTTGGGAAACATGTATAAAGTGGAGTTTTGATATATATTCGTTGCTGATCAATATTATCTAAGTTGTGTTAATGAGTTGGTATGTGTCACATCTGGTTTTATGTCTGGAATGCATCTCGTTCACTTGTTTCCTTATCACCCAGACTTAAACAAATTACGGTTGCAAAACGATCTCATTAAGTCTAAGAGGACATGAGCACGCTCCAAATCCTTTATGGGAGACCCTTTTTTTTTTGGAAGTGTGTGTTTTTCCCTCCTTGAGAGCTAGGTGGACTCCCGAAATGTGAATCCCCTTCCTTGTTCCAAACTACACCCTCCAAAGTGGTTGTCTTTTGTGAGCATGCTCCTTAGACTCAAAGAAGTGTTCCTTCCTTGAGCACACTGGCTCACCCTAAAGACTTGAAGCTCAAACATTTAGCCTTCCTTTATGCTCCATATGCCTTCCATACCTTTGTGAACATGAGTGCACTCTAAAGGCATGAATCTCCTCTCTTCAACCTTCATACTTGTGGCATGTGACCTCTTTGGTCTCTTATGCGCATCAGCACACTCTGAAGGAATGACCCTATTATCTTCAACCCTTAGACTTGCGTCATTAACCTTCTTTGGTACCTTGAGAAGATGATATAACTCTAAAGAGGTGAATCATTACCTTTCAGCCTTTAGACTTGCACCATGAAAGTTGAGCACGAATATTGAGATGTAGATTCTGCAATTAAATTTAGTTTAAGAAGTTCCTTTACTTGAGATTTCATTGCATAGAATAACACGTCCTTGCACTCCATTGTCATGGAGTGTTTCAATGTCCTGCATTGGAATTGTTTTATCCCAAAATTCTTGGGGATCACTGGAACATAATTTGAGTAATTTTTTTTGAATTACATTTTGTTTGTCTCGCTAGTTTTCTTCTGCGATAGCTTTATTAAGATGATGCTTTTTTCTTTTGCCTCATATGTTTTCAATACCTCTTAGCAACCATTGCTATATTTTTTTGGTTTCCTCATATTTTGTTTCTTGTTGTTTTTTTATTTTTTACATCTAATTCTGCTAAAGAAATTATATTTACACAAACTTCCTTTTTTTGATGTTGCCGATGATTTTATCTTTAGCTATTGTCATCGATAGCACTGATGTTATAAAGGGCATGCCCAATATTAGACTAATGGGCTCATCATAATACTGGATTGCTGAGATTTTGATAATTCCCCCCCCCCCCCCAATCTTCATTAGGTATATTAATCTATCCATTTATTATGGGCTTGTAGAGTTACATTAGCTCCAATGGCTTTTGAATTGATTATGTTCTTTAATGGTTTCCATGAATATTTAAACAAACTTGGCTTGGCCAAATTGTTTGTTCCTCCTGAATTGTTGAAGGCGTCTACTTCAACCCAATCTTTTCCTGATTGAATTTATACTGTTATGTACAATAGATCATTTTCCTTGACTATTTTCTTCATTAGGTTCATTTCAGCTTCTAAGTCATAATGTTAGGAGAAACCTGTGTTAGTAAAGTAACCAATGTTCTTGGGAACTAGACAAAAACTTGGAGCATTTGAATATATGTCGCTTATTTTTCCTTTTCCTTTGATTGTTGCTAGTTCTACAACTTACTCCTCTTCCTCTCATTCTTCTGATATGTTGTCTGTTTTACTGAATTCTGTTTGGCTGTATTCGCTAATGGTTTATGATTCTAACTCTATCTCGCAATTTGATTGAATATACATATTCACTTTCTGACTTGTATCTAAACATTCTTCTTCTACTATTTCTATTTTTGCAAAGTGTCCTTTCTTCATATAGATAAAACAACATTCATCATTGACTGGAGTGTTTATTCTTTTTATGTATCTATATTTTGGAAATGGTTTCCTTGGATTTGCTACTCGTTTTATCCTGTATTTCCCAAAGTGTCTTTTCTTATGATTTTTTCTTTTCATCAGAGTTAATGGGAGTGTTTCTTTACAGCATTCTTGTGATGGTTTGGTAGCATTTTCTTGAGCATTTTTTTACGAGTAATGATATTTCAATTTTTTTTTTATAATGATTAATGAGATATACCCAATATATAGCTTGCAGCTTTATATCCCTTTCTTCTAGATATTTCATTACTAAGTCACCTATGTTGTGTGGGAGTTATGATATAAATGTGACTTTAGTCATTAAATCATTGCTTAACTTTGTTGTTATTACCAGCCTAAAATATTCTTTCGAGAACTCTTCTAATCATTTGTCATATTTTAATTCCATATGGGTTAGATCCACCATTGCATGTTTCTTAGAGTCCTTCATTTCTATGCAGAACTGAGTCGTGAGTAATTGCTCAAAAAATTCTAATCCTACTTTTATGACCTCTTATCTTTCTTCTTGTGGTGGTGTTCTCTAGCATGTGTAGACTATTCTAGTCATTCTCTTCTCTACCAAATTAAAGATTGCAACATTATCTAATTTGGTTGTTCTTTACATTTGCCATAAAGCACCAATCCATACCTTGATCAAATCTTTTGGGTTGTTTGTATGATTTAAATCTAAAATATAGCCATTTCTATTGGATGCCATTAGATCTTCTTCTACTTTCGGATATTTTGGGACATTTTTGAAAACATGTGTTTTGTTTAGACTGGGTCTGATAAAGCATAAAAATTTCTTGGTTACATCTTCTAGTTTCAAATCACCTTTTTTAAACTCAAAGAACATTTGTTGCTTTCTACTTAACCCTTCTCCCTCAGAAAAAGATAATGCTTCTGTTCAAATAGATTTGACAACATATTGAGAACTTGTAGCTTCAGAATCTTCTTTATGGGATTGCCATGTGCCTAGATTTTCAAATTTGTTAGATTCTTACTTTTTCTTCTTCTTTTTAAGCTCTCATCTCTTCCTTAGCTCATATTTTGCTTGTTTATCTAAATTTTGATTAATGTGGATTAGGTTTATATTCTACAAAATTTGTTCTTCTTGACACACCAAATCATCTATAGCTAGTTCTGCATGATTACACAAATTAGAAAGATGATTTGAAAGTTGATAGAATTATTCTAAATCTTTTGGGGATGTCGTGGCATGTTCTATCAGTGGAGCACAATCTGCCCTTGTAGCTGGCTGATGTGATGTAATGCCATTGGTTGTGTAGTATTTGGTCTTAAGTGGCGATTTTCCACCTTTGTGAAACCTATTCTGAAACTGCTATTCCTCTACTAGGGTTATTGAGGATGAACTAGTATTCCTAAAGTCTTTCTGATTTATAGAGTCTTTTAATGAGCTATAGCCCTTTGGTAATGATTGTTCTTGAAATATAATCCCTTTAAACCTAAATGCTTTAGCCATGAAAGGCTTTTCTTAAGGAATAATCATATGACTGCTACTTTTAGATCTGTTTGACTTACTGTTGTTGGGTTTGTTAGACCTTTCTGTGTCTACCAGGTTTTGTGGGATATCTATAGATAACCTAAGTGGTCAAAATATAGGTCTTTCTATTTGATCTAAATGTGAAGGAATGATTTGAATCTTTCCTTAATATGAATCTATCCTTTGCGGACATTTTTCTTTCTTTAATTCTTTGTTTGTAGCTTGATACTCAAAGTACCAATTTTCTGGTAATCCTACTTCTTCATATGTCACCCCTTGGGCATCTGCGGTCGCTAAGCTTGTAGTGACACAGTCTTCAAGTATGGGTTGTTTCATTTTTGGGTGAGATGTATTTGTTAACTGGAAAGAATCTTACATTATTATTAACAAATATTCAGACTCTGGTAACATTTTTAGATGTTGTACTCCCACCATTAACTTCCATGCATCTTTTAGATGTTTATCTCATAGGCTCATGGTGTAGTTTGGATAAATAGTACCATACTCACATCTTGCAATCAGTGTTCCTGTTATGGACCCAATTCTAGCCTACTCATAATCTAGATGTCTGGAGTCAAATAGCTCTACTAAGACTGGAGCACTTATTCCATTCCTAAATAATGGAACTAAAACAAGTCTTATTCCTCCAAAATGTATATAGGAATGTTTTTGGCTGTCACACATTCTTTAAATTTTTCTAACTCCTTATATTGAAATAGTATTAACCCAACAATTTGGCTTGCTTCTCCAGAGATGCAGATTTTTAATTCAACTTCTTTAAGAATGATTTTCTTTGTAAGTACAGACATAGTATTATCTTTATAGACTTGGGATCTTGTGAGCTCAGGGGGTTTTTGTTTGGAAGGGTCTATTAAAGGTTTTTCTTCTATATCATATTTAGCTTCTCTACTACTTACTTCATCTATAAGGTTCTATTAACCAAAGAAAATTCTTTCATCACTCTATCTATGTTAATCCATAACTAGGAAAAAGAATGAAGTCTCTGATACCACAAATTCTAGCTATTAGACTCACACACTTACCAAATGCTAGATGGTGGACTCAAGTACTTACTTGAAAAATAGAAATATGCATGATAGCTTTAGCTATGAAAGGCTTTTCTTTGGGAATAATCAGATGGTTGTTACTTTTCGTGTCTACCTACTACTGCTGGGTCTGCTAGACCTTTTCGTGTCTACCAAGTTTTGTTGGCTTTTTAGTTTGTAGGGATTCTATTTCAAGAACAATCATTACCAAAGGGCTACAAGCCATTAAAAGAATCTATAAACAAGAAAGCCTTCAGGAATACAAGTTGATCCTCAATACCCCCAGTAGAGGAATGGCAGTTTCAGAATAGAAGGTTTCAGAAAGGTGGAGAATGGCCACCGAAGATCAAATACTGTAGAACCACTAACAGTAAATTAAATAAGCCAACTACAAGGGAAGATTTTTCTCCACTGATAGAACATGGAGCAACATCCCCGAAAGATATAGAAGAATCCTATCAACTTTAGAATCATATTTCTAATTGGTGTAGTCTTGTAGAGGTAGACATAGATGATCAGGGGTATTAAGAAAAAAAAATTCTGCAGAATCTAAAGTTAATCCCAATGTTTTGGTTTTGGTTTTTTCTAAAACTTGGGTCTCTAATTGAAGGTGTTTGTTGGTTATCCCATTGGGGTTTCCTTTCTATGTTATCTATTCTAGTGATTAGTTTTTCCATATTTTTGGCTAAGCTATCTATTTTAATGTCAAAGGGTGAAGCTTCATCCTTTGTAGTTCCTCTTCTTCCATTTCTAACTCTAGCCCTTTTAGCTAACAAATTAGCTTCAACACTAACAGCTACACTTTGCATTTCTTCCAATGTTGGCGAGTTTCTTTCCCTAAGTTGGTATGCCATATCTGTGTCAAAACCATCAGGGAACTTTATTAATTCTAAGTCAGGTGGGGGTCTAAGATTAACTGGGATGGCATTATATGTATTATTGAATCTAGTGCAGTAATATCAAATAGTTTCATTAGGTCCTCTTCTAATATTCTCATGTTCTAAAAGGATTTTTAGGGGATTCCTTTTCTTTTCCCATATGTTCAAAAATTACTGATGAAATGCATCTAAACTATTAATACTATTTACAAGCAAAGAGTCTCATTTGAACATTATCTGTGTCAATTTTGTGTAACTCAAAGTAATATGTTATCTTGTTGACACGTTTTTCTGCAGTGTAATGTCATGTGCCATCAAATTCAAATATTTTACTTTGGTTGTCTGCTGGCATAGCACCAAGTTGGGCATGTGAAACAACAGGAACATATCTATTTTCCATTGCTCTATGTTGGGAGGGGCTAAGATGTGGGGTTGAGGTACTCGGAGATGATGTAGTGGTGGATGAAAAACCAGGAATAGTAGGTGATGAATGGGAGATGATATGTTGGTGAGAGAGAGTAGGTATAAATGGTGGTGAAGAATGGACTTTAGAAGGTATTATTGATGAATTTGAAGGGAACAATGGTGAACTGAAGGTAATGAATGATTGTTCAGAAAGCTCAAGGGCTATGGCAATATTGATGGATGATTGTGGATATTTCAGAATGTATTCATCAATGGATTTGTTGGCATGTTGCAGTTCAAGGTCTGCAACAAAGTTACAATCTAGAACAGTTCCACTAAGTGCATTTTTCAGATTTTGTTCTAAATAATGAAAGATCATATGGCACATCAAATGGAAGTTCTTATAAAAATAACCACTCATTAGGACCTGAATTAGCTTTAACTAATGGTATCTGGCTAACTAAACTTTCTTCTTTTTTCGATTTTATTGAAATTAGGTTGGGATTATCAACTATTGGGGTAGGGTTTGGGTCTGGATTAGCCCTGGTAAAATGAGTCTTCCTGGAAGCCAAAATTATATATTTTTTGGTTTCTTTTTTGAGGTTTTTTCAAGAAAACTTCTAAAAACTGACTTTAAGATACTCAGTAAGTAGATTTAGAATTTTCCTAAGGCTTTAATAGGATTGAGTATTCGATGTCCCCAGTATGGTCACCACTATGTTATCACTTAGAATTCTCTCTAGAATTTATCGGAAGATTGAAAATGACCAAGGTAACCACAAACCAACTTTTAAGATTAGGCTTTAGCCAACCTATGGCTCAGAGAGGGCTCTCTCTATGTGATTTAGCTTTGTTTGTTGGGATTTCAAGCTAGTTCTAAATGTTCAGGGGGCCTTTTTGATTTGTATTGAAGATTGGATGGTGGAATCATTAAAACAGATGGATAGGATGATGTATTTAGAGTCAAAAAAAGGGCAGCAGAACTGGAATTAACTCTCTAAAGGGAGTGTTCAAAGGGAAAACTAGCAGAGTAAAATGTAGGTCTTTGCACCAAAGGGGTGAAATGCTCTTAACCAGGGTGAGAGAGAAATTAAGAATTCTCACACCGGGATTAAAATGAGGAATAGAGGATAATAAAAAATAAAGGGAAATTAAGAATCCTTTGCTATAGATTACAAAGAGACAACCTAGACTAAGGAGCAATTAAGAATTCTTTAACTTGGATAATCAGTACAGAACATTTAAATGCATAATACTTAAAATAGAGTGAAATTAAGAAAATTCTGAGATATCATTCCATGTTATAGGATTCAGATACAAAAATACATTAAAGGTTGTCGAAAAAATTTCAGAAAGATAACAACAACATGAGAAAATACTTGTTTGCACTTCACTATACACATGAATCTTGTGAAATATGCTATTTTTATTCATCAATCCAGCTTGTTGGCCCAGTCAGTGATATAATAGCTTTCCAGCCTTTTGATCAAGAAGTCTATAGAAATTTCTAAGAATCCACCCTACATACTTCGATTTGTGAAGTATTTATACAAAAATTTATTACAAAATATCTCAAACTAACTTGAGATTTAATCTAAGAAATACAAATATCTTCTTGAAAGAAGATACAAATAGCTATTGAACTGCTTTCATGTTGTCCCTTTTATTTTGGTGTTGCTAGCCTTTATGGTTTGGTTTGTATCCCTTTATGGTATTTTATGTTTGAACTTTCACGCTATGGGCTTTAGTTGCTTTTGGCTTTAATCTAATACTCTTTGGCACTGATACTCTTTAGCCATTCTAACTTGTCTTTACCCTTTACTCTGTTGAATGTACATTAACCTCTTACTACACTTTACTATAGTAAATCAATCAATTGTTCCCATAATTTAGCATCAGGTAACTTGATTTTCAATATCCTTCTATATATCTAATCTTCCTCGGTGTACTTAGCAAAAGGAGGCCTAGTGATGAATAGGTGTTTCACCTCATTCTAGAGGAAAAATAGGTTTTAAAATGTCTAGTAAAGAAATTTACCTATTGGAAATGCCTTTACTAATGATGTATTGGCCTGTTCTTTAGCTAGCTCTTTGATTTTGTTGTTATAATCTTGTTGTGTCATGAGCTTATGATTTATGACCAAGGGACTGGGTAACCCTTTCTCTCTTAAAATTTGAAACTTGGTCATAAATCTATCAGCTTTGACCTGCATATTTTGACATTTGTCATCCAAGTTTATCATTAAGTTTGTCTTAGAAAGGACCTTTCTTACCTCCAAAATTGTTTTTGTCCTATCCTCTATATCCAATTCTTCAAATTCATACTTTTTCTTACTGTTGAGGAAGTGGATAAGTTTGGTTTCATCTTCAGCCATGTCTCCTAGTTCTTCCTTGAATTTTTGGATAACTTCTGTAGCTACCCTTATTAGCTCTATCTGTTCCAAAATCACTTGAATTGATGGCCAAGTATCATTGAAAGAGTTAATGATATTGGCCCATAATATTTCCTTGGCTTGCCCAAGGGGTTCCTTTAGAGTTAGATCTTTCTCCATGGATTTTAATCTTTCATTCATTCTAGTAGCTTTTTGCACTTGTTCCTTATGCATGATCTTGGCAAGCTTGCAATTCGTTTCCAAGCTTGTTACATTTTCTTTCAGTTTGTTCATTTTTGTACACTAAATAGACATTTCCTCCATGGCTCTGACGAACTTTGCTTCTTTTTCTCCTGATGCACCTGCTACTAATGTAGACTCCGTTGAAACTGGTTGTGTTGTAGGCATGGGAGCTATGGGAGACAATGAGGCTGCCAGCATTGAAGGGACTGTTGTTGAGACCGTTGGGATGACATTTGTTGATATAATGGCAATATGACTTTGCTTCAATTGAATTAAAGTGTCTAATTCCTTCTCTATCTCCCTTAACTGATCATTAAGTTTTAGGACCAATTCCATCAACTCTTGATGTTTCGTTTGGTTGTCTAAGACCTCCCGTGTTTGGGGATGTTGCAGCTAAGGTATCTTCAACTATTTTTTCAGTGCAGCAATGTTATCATTATTTCTCTTAATCAACTGCTCTGTCGCTTTAATATCTTTGGGATCATGTCCCAATTTAATTACTAAGTCTTCCAAAGACTTGATCCTAGTACCCTTGGCCTATGAGGGGGCCTTCTCTAATTGATATTGTGCTAAGATATTTCTCAATGAATTCTATAACTGATGACTAGCTATGGCATTACCTATGAGGGTGGTGTATATCATCTCTCCAACCTGTTTTTGCAACTCAATTCGGTCTATGGGATGAATATCCCTTGCCATCACTTAAAAATCAATTCTCTTACAATCTGTTGATGTCCTTGATTGTTGTGAAGTTGATTTTATAAAGAAAATCTGTAATTTTCCCTCCTTGATGTTGTTATCACTCATATTTTCCTTGAAGTTGTCAGAAGAAAGAAAGGGGTCCGAGGTGACCACAAAACAACTTTTAAGTACAAAATCTAGCCAATATGTACTCAGAGAGGGCTCTCTCTTTATGATTTAGATTTGTTTATGAGATATTATGCTAGTTATGAAAGTTTGGTGGTTTTAATTTTGTTTGGTGGTGGAATTCAGGAGCAGATGGGTAGAACAAGGTATTTCAAGCCATTGGGCTATGGAGTCAACTGAAGATGGCTTAATTGGATTAGGTTGATTCAAAAAATGAGGGATTCATAGGGCAAGATAGCTAAACATGAGACAATTGATAACTCAAAAGGGTGAAATGGTCTTGAAAGGGAGGAAGGGCAGTTAACGATCCTTCAATAAGGTTTCAAGGTGAGGGAAAGTGGGTGATCATTGACAAAAAGCAATTAACAATTCTTTGTTAAATGGCCATAATGATAAAAGAAGAAGTAGGGAGCAATTATGAATTCCCTACCTATGATAGCTTGGAAGAAAACATCAAAAATATAAATGATTTTAAAAACAGAATGCAGTAAATGACTTTCTGAAATATACTTTTTGGTTTATCATTCAGATATGAAGCACATGTGAAATATTTAAACTAGAAAACTGTAAAAACGTAAGATATAGAATAATTATTTGTTTCTCATTTGACACAGGAATTCTGTAAAAGTCCTCTCTTTTATTTCTTTGTCCAATCAGCTATATAATTGTTGTCCAATAGCACTTCTATAATAAAATAATGAGTCTATAGAAATGTCTAAGAATCCACCGCAGTACTTCAAATGGGCAAGTACTTATACAAAATTTACAGCAAAATATTTCCTAATTGAGAGAGATATATTCTAGGAAAACTAAATATATTTTACATGAATGTAGAGACAGATGGTATCGAAAGTAGAAACTGAATGTGAACTTCTTGGTTGCTATCCCTTTTTTGTTGAAGGAGTTGGAGGCAAGCCCTATGATTGTGCATCTTGCTATCTTCCTCGTAATTCTGTGCTGGATGACTATTTTCATCTTTTCACTGATAATTTTTTACCCGTGACTGATACTCTTTACCTGTTTTACCATCATTTATTTCTTTTTACCAAAATTGACTATGGTAAATACTTGAATTTATTTTTTACCAAGGTAAATCATAAGATGTCTATCATATCGGTACACCAATCATCCCTTGGTATCCTAGTCCTTGTTAGTTTTTTGAAGATTTCATAAGCTTTTATGTATTTTACAAAATTTGGTTGTACTAGAAACAAGTGTTTCAATTCATGCTCAACATAAAAAAGGTTCTCCAAACTATCATGGAGAACTCTTGCTGTGGGTAATGCTTTGGGTGCAAATGAACTAGAAGAGGAACTGGCTTGGTTGTTTGCATACTGATGTAATTTATTGACATAGTCATCCTGCCTCATTAACTTATCATTGATGACTAAAGGACTTGGAAGTCCTTTACTCTATAAGATGCCAAATTTTTCCATAAATTCATCTATGTCTTCCTGCATATTTTGACATTTTCGTTCCAGGTTTTCTCATTAGAGTCCATTTTGTCAATAATTTCTTTACTTCGAGGATGGTTCCAATCATATCCTCAATGTTTAGCTATTCTAATTGATGTTTGTTTCTGCTGTTTAGAAGGTTTATTAACTTGATAGCCTATTTAGGCTTCCCTCATAGCTCTTCCTTGGTTTTTTCAATCTCTTGAAGAGCAACTTTCACTAAGTCAATTTGTTAAAAAATGATTTGAATTGATGACCAAACACTGTTGATTGATTGAGTGATGTTGGTCCATAATATTTTCCTTATATCTGTTAAAGGATTTTCAAATGTAAGATCTTTTTCCAGTGTTTTGACCCATTGAGTCAAGTTTTTTTTTCCTCCTTTAGCAAAATTAATTTTTGACACATCATAATTTTGTTCCAAGGTAATGAATTTCTCCTTTACCTTTTGGAGTTTCGTGACCTAGAGCTTCATTTTCTCCATGGACTTGATCAATTCTTCTGTGCTCTGACTTGAAATTCCTACCTATGATGTACATGTACTTGTATCTATCACTCCAATAGTTTCAGTTGTTGCCAAAGGGACATTTGGTGCTAGAGCAGTTGTCAATGTAGAAGGGACTGTTGTAGAAACCACTGTACTACATTTTGAGGCTGAGAGGTCGACTCACTCTGCCTTCTTTGTAGCATTTTTTCTAATCCCTTCTCTATCTCCTTTAATTTCTCATTTAGCTTGAGGACCAAGTCCATAATCTCCTCTTCATTCTTCTTTTCAATTACTTCAACAGTTTGTGGATGCATAAATGGTGGCAATTTCAACTGCTTTCTCAGGGAAGCTATATCTTCATTCTTTTTCTTTATTAGGGCCTCTGTAGCTTTGACATCCTTTGAGTTATGACCCAATCCAATAATCAAATCCTCCAATGATTTGAACCTATTGTCCTTTTCCTGTGAGGAGGTTGTTTCTAACTGCAATTGAGCAGTGGTGTTGTTCAGTGAATTCTCCAATCGGTGTGCCATCATGGCCTTGCTTGTCAATGTGGAATAAACCATTTCCCCTATTTTCTTATGTAATTCTATTTGATCTATGGGGTGAATATTTTTGGCGAAAACGTCAAAATCAGTTTTGAGATAGTCTGCAAGTGACTTAGGCTGCTGTATTGTAGGCTTTAGAAAGCTCATCTTCATTTTTCCTTCTTTGATGTCATAAGCTGACATCAACCTAGTTTGATTAGTAGAGGCCATCTTCAAGTTTTGCGTATAGGCTTGGGCCTTCAGCTATTCATTTTTGGCCTTCATCTCCTTAAATTTTCCTTTGATGTCTAATGTCTTGTGAGATGAAGACCTGAAAGATGAAACTTCAGTACTTTGTTGTCTTTCAAGCTCCTACCTTTGTGAACTGGAAGGTGTCCAACCTATTGGGGTTGTATGTAGACTGTCTCCATCTTCCTTCCTCAAACTCCCTGTTGTTTCTCCAAAAAAATCTTCTTCTAAATGTGGATTTAGCTTGTGCCTCTTAACGCTAGGTTGGTCCTAACTATTGGCAGGGGTGGCTACTTCCATTTCTCTTTTTAAGTTTTTTTCCTCATTTGGAGGAGTCTACAAAACTAGGGGGTATCCAATATTAGCCTGAGCTAGATGGGATTGTGGTGGAGCCTATTCTTTATAGATTTTAAGCTGCTTTAACATGTCTAATTATCTGGATGTTGGAGTACTAGTTCCCTGTTCTTTTCCTTGTGGTGGTTTCGTAGGGGGTGCTCTAGTTTCCTTTGAGTCCCTTTGATAAGTCTCTATTGTAGAGGCACTAGTTCTTGGTGTTGGCATATGAACAATTCCAACTGGTACCTATTCACAAGAGCCCAAGTCAAGTCTCCTTTCTAGGTCTTTCATCACATTCTCTACACTGACCTGATCATTATCAATCTCAACTAGAGTTCCTTCCCTCCATTCATCCATATTTGCATATTTCTCTATTTCACGGTCTTTGTGATGAAAATATGGTGATAACCTACGTTTCATTCTCCTATCACAAATGAAACCATGTCGATCATATCTCCAACCAAAACGTTTATTTAATTTCATGTGTTCTAGGATTTCTTTTACTTCTTTGCCTACTTCTCTATTGTTGCAGACAAATGGGCCGAAGTGATTTTTGATTCTCAGCTGTGCTTTCTTCTTGGCCCTAGTAAAGTGAATCTAATCAGAGTTTATCATTTGCCTATAATATTACAACACAAACAACCTCATAGTAACATATTTTGGTAGTTTGAATAGAGGAAGTTCATAGCCATATATTCTGATCTCTGTGTGATTCTTGTACAAGTACCAGTCAGCTATTTTTTACTGTTTGGATAGCTAAAGGATTCTTTTGATTTCATCACTAATCCTAGGAGGAGGATTTCCTGTCAGCATGGTGGTCACTGGGTGGACAAACTGGTCAATGAATTCATTGTATGAATAAGGAAAAGTGAATGAATGGTGGAAGATAGAAGTCCAAAAAATGATTGATCTAGGATTACCCTTTGTATCAAGTTTATTTACAGAGAATGGGAACTTGTCAGAGTGATAGTAAAGGATAAGGTGATATATGAATGTAGAATACTTGAATATTTTTTCATTTTCTAGCCTCATGAACTGGTCATGGATTTTCTCAACAATGAATGCACCATAGTTATACTTGACAGCAGGAGGCTGACTAGGGTTAAATATGGACATTAAAGCTAGGGTCAATTCATCCACATACTCACTAGTATTGAATGCCATGACTGCATCTATCATATCAATTATAGTCTTACCTATCTTTGTGAAGAAAACTGACAAATAAGGAGGGGGATTTTTTGGTTGATGCTGCTTATCCACAAAGTCTGGAAAAGGCGACTGAATTCAGACTTGGAAAATTTAGATGATATATCTAGCAAATATCCCTGGGAAATGGGGGTGAGGTCTTGACCGGGTTGAAACCAAAGCATGTCATTGATTGAGTCTACAGTAATTATGAAGAGAATAGTTTGACTTGGGGACATTACTACTCTAAGGTTGGGATCATAATTGGCATGACACTGATCGATAATGTCAAGGAAAAATGCACACAGAGGCGAGAAAATACTTTGGGAGATTTGATTCCCAAAGTCTTATGCTATCATGGCGATTCATGTAATTGTTCCAGCATTAGCAAAATACTTTCAAGTGGTCCTTATGAGTATCTGTCATGCGGAAAGAGTTAATCTTTCGGACAAAACCAACCTCCCTAGAAGCCTAAGACTTTCTAGTGACAAACAAGACAATTAAGAGCAATACTTCTCTAAACATGCATTTACCATACAAGAAATCAAGTGTTTAGATCCTACCTGTAGTCCAACGCTGTTGTAGTAGTCCAGCCTCGTCGATCTAGATGAGTTCCTCCTTCTCTTCGAAACCTGCATTCACTAACAATCAAACGATTAAATAGCACTTGAATATCTCATAAAATAAAACATATTCAACATATAGACCAAGGAGTATATGAAACAACTCATTAATAACAAATTTTTGAGAAGAATGGACTTATTTATATTAATAGGAAACAAAAGAAACCATTACAACCTGAGCCTTGGTGTTGTGCAAGTTCCTCCCAGGGTCCAGCAAGAGTTTTCCTTTACTTTGATAAGCTCACCCACTTCCAAATGAAACAAGAAATGATGGGAATCTCTCCTCACAAGCTTCTACAAGGAAGTCCTAATTCCAGCAGCATCTACCCTTTGGAATGTTCAGCTTTCAACCTCCCCTCCTCTGGCCCAATGCCTGTATTTAAGTGTTCTAGAGGAAGTTATTCAGTTCCAACATCAATGGGATACTCCCTCTTTTGGATGGGGTAGCTCCTCTCTTGATGGGATAAGTTCCTCTATCATAGGGATGCATGAACCATTTGGAGGCGCTCATTACATGTCAAACACTCTTCTAGAAAGCTCTAGAAGTGACCACAAGTAACTTTTTTAAGATGAAACTCGCGCCTTTTGACCTTTACAGGAGTACGCACCCCCCTTTACATACAGAGCGTACAAGTACGCAGGTATTATGAACTTGGGATGCGTACACGCAGGTAAGGTTGAGAGAAATGGTGTACCCAGAGATAAATATATATTTAAAGACTTTCTCTCTATTTCTTGAAGTTTGACATGGAGAGCAGAGGTATGAGACTTACCAAGGAGGATAGTATGACAGTTGATGGAGCCATACTAACTGCAAATAGTCATGGTGACAAATTTTAGTGTAACATACCCTTTGCACAAAGTTGGGTATTAAGGATTCTAAGCAGCATTTGGAACTCAAATACTGCGACTGCTTGCACAAGTACATCCAGGAAGAAATAGAATTCATGAACATCTCCTCACTCGGCACTGCATATAGATATGTTGTTAGGGTCGAGCAAAAGTTTAAACAGAACAAGCGAGACTTTGAATCTGCGAATCCGAAGTAAGGGAAAGGTGCCCCCAAACTACAGAACAAAGGACAAAGCCAAGGCAGGGCGCCCAAGATAACCCGCCAAAGCTGCAAGCAAAGAACAGAGCTGCGAAGCTGAAAAAGGACACGGGAAAGTGGTGTGAGTTCCATAAGAGCTCCACTCACAACACAAGTGAGTGTCAGGCCAAGCAGTCACTGGTTGCTGAGCTAAAGGTTTCAGAATCAGATGCAGGTTTCGACTCCGAGTCAAAACCCGACAAGGGGAATGACAAAGGGAAGTAGACTATCGATGCGGAGCCAAACGCCACCATTGCCACCACAAAGATCCAAAAGGAGGAACCCGAAGATCTAGAGGAGGAGCGTCTCTTCCATTCCTATATGTGGGTAAAGGGCTCCTTGCTACAGTTCATTGTCGACAGTGGGAGCCAAAAGAAACTCATTTCGGTAGAGGTCATGAAGCAGCTGGGCTTACCGATCACAACACATCCACAACCATACATCATTGAGTGGCTTCACTAAGGATGGGATCTTCACGTGAGCCAGCAGTGTCGCCTTCCATACAACATCAAAACCTTCAAGGATGAGGTATTGTGTGACATTGCTCCCCTTGAAGTTTGTGATGTATTACTAGGACAACTATACTTGTGGAAGCGACATGATACATATGAATCAAGGCCCCGTGCTGTTATTGTTACTTTGGGAACTAAGTTGTACAGGATACCGGAGGTAGCACTGCCTACTGCCATCTCTTTGATTACTGCAAAACAATGTAGTAAGCTCATTTCCAAAACTGGGAAATTTGTTTTCATGATGATATGCCCTCAAGGAAAGAAGAAGACAGTGGCCACGACCTCTAGACAGGGCCCATCTGCACAACAACTACATATGGACAAGGTCGTGGAAGAGTATGAGGACATCTTCACCTCCCCCACAGGGGTTCCTCTGCATTGTCAGGTCAAGCACTCCATCGATTTGACCCCAGGTGTGCCACTGCCCAATAAACCCATCTATCAGTGCTCTGTTCTAAAGAATGATGAAATCAAGAGGCAAATTCAGGAGCTACTGCAGAAAGGTCACATTCGTCCAAGTTCATCGCCCTGTGGAAGCTCGATCGTGTTGGTATAGAAGAATGATGGGACTTGGAGACTCTGTATTGACTATTGGGTGCTAAACAATATCACTGTCTGTAATAGGTACTCAATCCCATGGGTCAATGACCTATTGGACCAACTGAAGTGGGAAAAATATTTCCGCAACATCAATTTGAAGTTAGGATATCACCAGGTACCAATCGAACCCTCCGATGTGTGGAAGTCTGCCTTCAAAGCCAAGGGGGGCCTGTTCGAATGGTTGGTGACGCCTTTCGTTTTGACGAATGCTCCTGCAACCTTCATGAGGCTAATGGATGACATCTTGCAGCCATTCACCAACTAATTTGTAGTGGTATACTTGGTTGACATTATGATCTTCAGCCAGAGTTGGGAAGAGCACCTCCACCACATCCAAGAGGTTCTCCAAACACTGCGGCAACACAAGTTATGTGCCAATTTGGAGAAATGCACTTTTGGCATGACCCAGGCTCAGTATCTGGGATACATTATTGATGAACAGGGGGTGCATGTGGATCCATCCAAGATCCAAGTCATTTGATATTGGCCATCTCCAACCACTCTACAGAGCTTCGCAACTTTCTAGGTGTTGCCAACTTCTACCACTTGTTCATGTTGGGACTTTCTCATATCACTTGGCCCTTGAGTCAAGTCACCAAGGGAGGAGTGAAAGCAAAATTATTTTGGTCTAAATCTCAATAGAGGGCATTCATAGAGCTGAAAGATCACCTCTGCACGACACCCTTGTGTGCATTACCAGACTTGCAACAACCATTTGAGGTCGAGACAGATGCCTCTGACTATGCTATTGGAGCAGTCCTTACTCAACACAGGCATCCAGTGGCATATCATAGTGAGACACTTTCAGACACAGTCTGGAAGTATCCCACTGATGACAAAGAGATGTATTCCATTGTGCAGGTTTGTCGACAATAGAAGCATTACATTTTAGGGAAGGAAACGGTCATCCACACAGACCACCGACCCTTGTAGTTCATACAAACCCAAGGGAAATTGCAGAATGATCACCATCAGAAGTGGTTCACATACCTCCAAAAGTTCCATTTTAATATCAAGTATAAGAAGGGTAGCACCAATAATGTTGCATATTGCCTTAGTCGACCATCGATGATGGCGTTAACCACTGTGCTCAACTCTTGTGGGCACGAGACTTCTGATTGGCCACTTCTCTAAAAAGTGACACAGAATTCGGCCACACATACCAGACACTCTTGGAGGGTCAGCATGTTCCAGATTTTCACCTCCAGGATGCCCTATTATGCCACTTGGGTCACCTTTGTGTTCCTTCAAGCAAGTGTGCCAAGATGATTTGGGAAGCACACTACAGTCAGGCTGTTGAACATTTCAGGGTCGAGAAAATGGTGACAGTACTGCAAAAGTATTTCTATTGGCTGAATCTTTGACATGATGTCGAGAAGTACATCAGATCATGCACTGTTGCGCCATTTCCAAACTGACCATGAAGAAGCAAGGCCTCTATACCTCGCTACCTACCCCTAGTCATCTTTGGGAATCCATCTCCATGGATTACATGTCAGGTCTTCCTTCCAATAAGCATGGAAATGATTTTGTTTTTGTGGTCTTCGACAGGTTCTCGAAGATTTCTATTATGGCCACCTGCAAGAAGAATATCATAGCATAAGCCACTACTAAACTCTTCTTTGAATGAGTGTGGGTACACTTTGGGATCCCACAATCTATAATCTCAGATCGGGACAACAGGTTCCTCAGTACATTTTGGTCCTGTCCTTGGTCGATGCTCGACACCAAACTCACTAAGTGCACAACCTTCCATCCTCAAACTGATGGCTAGACAGAGGTTGTCAATAGGATGATCATACACATTCTACGGCTATATAACTCACAGCATCCACGCACATGGGACAAGAGCCTCCCCTATGTTCAACACAACTACAACCGGGCTCTCCACAGCTTGACTGGCCACAACCCTTTTCAGGTGGGCTTGGGATTCCAACCACTATGTCCCATTGATGTGGCCATGCCAATTGCAACTACTCACACAGATTCGGCTCATGTCCAGTTCGAAACAGATAAGGCAAATAGCTTCATTGAGCACATCCAACATATTCGCCAGCAGGTCCATGAAATTGTGGAGAAATAAAATTCCAAGTACAAGCAGCGACATGATCAACATCGGATGCCACACAAGTTTCAGGTGAGCGACAAAGTCTGGTTGCATTTTCAAAAGGAACGCCTTACCGGAGCCTATCAGAAACTCATAGCACTCCGATATGGTCCTTAACCTTTACCAATGCTGCGGGAGACAATGCATTTGAGCTCAACATTCCCCCATTCCTTGGCCTACACCCAATGTTCAATGTGGACCACCTTTAGCCATACTTTCCACCATTACTAGACACATCCGATATTGCAGAATAGCTCACACCCACAGAGTTAAATCCATAATGCATGGAACAAGCTGCAACTGATTGGATCATGGACACACAGATCAAGCACACACCCCAGAAGAATATCCAATTGTATCGAGTTGTCAAAGCATGCCAACTCCTTCACCAGGGCAAGTGGCTCACCAGGGACCAAGTTCAACATAAGTTTCCTCATCTCATGGAGGAATTCAACACAATGGGGACCATTGCTTCCTAAGGGGGAGGAATGATCCAAGTGGATATTGGTGGCCACCTGCCAAGTCCACTTGCACCCCCACCATTTTTTCTTTTAGTGTTTCAGTTTCCTTAATTGTAGCACAATTTACTTTTTTTAGCAGTTTTTCGAGTCCTGAACTTCCAGAGTTGTTTTGAGGCCCTAATCAACATTTTTTGGGAAAAATGGGAGAAACATGGGTCCATGGACCGATGTTTCTCTTCCCAAAGTTGTAGTTCGAGGATAGATCTTTCTAACGAGACATTGTGCGCGTCAAACGAAGATCATATGCCAAAGTTACGACCCCAGGAAGTTGATGTACCAATTTACCCAAACAGGGCCCACAGTTTGACGTTTCATCTTCTAGGGTTAGGTTTTTTGATGTTTAGGGTTTTCCATTGTTTCTCAACAATAAATAGGCCTTTGAGCCTCATTGTAACATAGTTCAGAGGCATGTAGCTGCCACATCTCTTCTCAGAGATAAGCTACCATCGCCCTAGCTGGTTTATTTCCATTTCTGTTTGTAAGCATATTTCAGTATTTTACATTAATGAAATGAAGTATTATTTTCGCTGCATCTTTGTGTATATGTTTATCTCTGTCTTTTGTTGCATTCCTATTTAAATCAGGATCATTCACTCCATGTAGGTAGGCTGGTGTTCCTAATTGGAATTGAGTAGCGCCACATTTATGCTCACAGTGTGGGCACACTTACCATGGCCTAATATAGGACCCTTTCTAGTGTAGAAATTTTATAATATGACACTTATTCATAGAGATTATCCTGATTATACACTATTTGCGGAATCATGCATAATACATAACCTCCTCTACGTTGATCATCAATTTTGTGGAATTAAGAAACAATCGCATGCGCACATTGAAGCATAAATCACACATGTCAACGCAGTATATCACGGGGAAAGCATAAAGTTGAAAACCCCCAACTATCTGTATATTATATTGATTGAGAACATGTAACAATACATAGTACATTACTCCTCGCAAGTACTCAGTACTATCTCCACCTATTACACACAAACTAGCTCAGATCTGAATCAATCACAGGTTCAAATCTCCTCCGCTGCTTGCTTGCCTCCACTGCGCAATCCTGCATGAGAATAGAATGAGAATGGTTGAACCAAACTCATATTTTCCTTGTGTAACACTACGCAATCCTCATTGGAAATACTCAATCCATTGATTGTGCAAATCACATGCACAACTATGATCACAACTGACAGCTGTCTTGCCCTTTCACTCATCTCTACCACTTGTCTCCACTGAACTGTCCATGTACTGAGTTAACTGATGTATTCCTCAGTTGATTCATGAGTTAATAATTAGTGAATTAATTAATAACTAATTCACATCACTCATCACTAGTCTATTTGTTTGTTAGACTAAATACAACTAGTTTAACTAAGTCAAACTGAACACAATTCCATCAACTCCTCATTCAACTCCACCAAACTCAATCACTTGAGTTCTAACTCAAGTCCTTCATGCAATAGCTCAAGTAACCCATAAGAAAAGTGTATCTCCTTCTGGCAGTTGCATGTGCCACATCTGTAGCTCGAACTGAAATTCTCCAAGAGAATAAGATAATGTTTATAGTCCAAATATTATTAAGAGCTAATAATATTCGACTATTCTATTTTTAGCTTAGCAGTATAAAAATAGACTCTGCCCATATGTCTGAAAATAGAGGTCCATCTATTTTTACCAACATGACCAATCATCCACAAATAGCATCCTGCAACTCATAGAACATGATCCATATGTCTAAAAATAGACATAGTCTAAAAATAGACTTTGTGCCAAAAATAACCTGCGGGCACACTTAGTGAAGGTGACTTCTTTTCACTTAGCTCTATCATCTTGTTGCATTTTCAATGTCTAGGAGTAATTTATGGATAAGGTTAATATAGCTTTTAATTGAGGCTAAATCATTGGTTGTAAATATGAATGTACAATTGACAAATTTTCAACGAATATGTTGCCCTTAAGATGTTTTTAGTTGTTTGGGAACTATGCCAAGGCGTCACAAAATGACTTTTGACCTCAAGTTGGCCCATTGGGTCTGAGGGGGCTTCCTCATTAGATCCAAGAAACATGGCTACTTCATTTCTCTAAATAACAACCCAAAACATTAATCTCAATGACCATATTTAAATTGTAACAAACAAGGGAAATAGGGTTAATATAGAGGTGGTAGGGGACTAGAATGAAGGTTGTAAACTCTAGATTAGAGGATTAAATCCATTGGGAATGGAGTCACATAAAAAGCACAAATTTTGGTAAATGGAAGATGGAAGAATTGAGAAAAGCATTTATCTTGGGCTAACAAAGAGTAGGGTAGCCTTCCATGGCTTGTGATGAAGAATAAATGATTTGTTGAGCATCTAACAAATGAATTCAACAAGTTAAATTAATGCCATGAAATGAAGTCGGATAGATTTAAGGAATCATAATACAAAATTTGCAACTTAAATTTCAACCTTTGAGTAAAGAAAGGATCTTACATGAAATACTTTTAGTGAGACAAAAATATACCCCTGGAAATGGAATTTATACCAAATTTACAAAACTATAAAATGTAATTACATTGAAAAGTAGGTGTGGAAATGGAAGATTAACACCGAAAATTACGAGAAAAGGGATGGCTCTACTAGTAATGAGCCACAAATCCATGAATTATTGCTTCAATATGAGAGAACTATAAAGATAACCCTCATTAATTGGTTCAATGCCACTCGACGATGTCACAACCACACACTGCTTCTTATCCTTGAAGAAATTTTACAGTTAAAACAACTATTTGACCATGTATTTTATTGTCACATCTACAGGGAAAGAAATTTTGAAGCGGATGTCCTATCTAAGGAGGGATCTCAACGACATATGGGCACCTAGCAGGTTCTAGAATACACAAATCAAAGGATACAAGAATATCAACACCAATCCTTTATTGCAAATTAAATTTCAGAACACAATAGAGAGGGGTTTTTGTTTATGCATATTAGCAACAACAATGCTTTTTGCTCCATTTTTTGATGATTAGTATTTCGTTTAGCAAGCATATATCTTTTTTTCATTTGATGTTTTATTTCTGAACACTCTTAAGACAAATTGAAAATATTTTTGTTTATGACATGTATAA
Source organism: Pinus taeda (assembly GCA_000404065.3). Classification (NCBI taxonomy): domain Eukaryota; kingdom Viridiplantae; phylum Streptophyta; class Pinopsida; order Pinales; family Pinaceae; genus Pinus; species Pinus taeda. The sequence continues at coordinate 294,842 of APFE031125373.1, forward strand.
TCCATGGACTATTAAATTTTTTTATAATTAGACTAGACTCCTTAAACAACACTTTTTTGCTCCCTAATTAGAATCCACATAACAATTGATGAATGCACTTTCTAGCATCTACTATATGTAACGTTTTATATCTTAATAAAAAGTTACATTTTTTTCTTCAGGAAAAAAAAAACAAAAATAACTCTCAAATATTTTTAAAAATATAACTTTTCATTATAAAAAAAATCGACTTATCTTTCCCTCTTTTTATACCATGATTATATATATATATATATAAATGAATGAATGGATTTAAACCAATCCCATATTCTTAAAACTAACCAATCTAATCCAAATACCCAACTCATCGTAGCCTAAATTGCAAATTTCATTACATTCTTGTCAAAGCAAACAAATCTGATCCAAATACCCAACTCGTTGTTGCCTAAATTGCATTACGTCATTCAGTATCAATTATATTATTGTCCAAGCATTCCATGCATAGATGGTAAGAGTCTCCAAAACAATTAATGCATAGATGGTGAGAGTCTCCATAATAATGAATAAACATAAACATTTGCTTTTTTTCAATGATTACTTGTGTGTAAGGATTAGCAAAAAAATAACTCACATACTTAAAAGGGATTTAAATTATGATATGTAATTGAGCGAATATGAAATTTTAAACTTTAAAACTATAAATATAAAGTTGTCTTTAAAATATATATGTATAAAAGAGTAAAATAATATATGATTAAAATATTTTGTTGGTTAAATAATGAATATAGTTTTATTTATTGGTTCATTGTTATAGTCAATTTATGTATTTATTTAGTAATAATTTTTTCACAAATTTAATTTAATTATGAGTGATTATTAGGTGGATGGTAGAGATTTAATTTTCATGGTATCTGTCAAAATATTTATAATAATATTCACAACTTAAAAGTTGAGATTTATCTCCAAATTAATTATGCTTTTTAATTAATTTATCACAAATTAATTAATTAAAGAAATTGTCATATCAACATATGTTATGTTGGGCATGCGGTATTGATAAGTCATGGTATTGTAGCAAGAGACATTTACAAGTTAAGAATTTCTATGGTAAAGTGAGGGTAAATCTCCATGGTTAAGAATATTGTTACATGTTTTTTAAAATGAATATATTGATTGTTCATTGTTATCAGCAAATTATTCAAAGAAAATCACTCCACCTAAAATTACCCGTTGGTGGTAAGGGGGGCAGGCTTTCACTCCTACTAGATGCCTCTAAGTCTTGGACCATTAACATATTTCCTTACATGTGAGGAAGATGAGCCCTTAAACAAGCATAAATAATTTTAGAGCATACTCCAAAAGTAATATTTAGAAATGTATATATGTTTAACTCATATATTAATTTCTTTTATAAATAATAATTATTATTATTATTTAAAATAAAGTTATAGTTTAGTTACTTTTGTTAGATTTTAAGCTTTTATGGTAGTTTTTTGGAGTAGCATGATCCGGATTATCCATACTATTGTGTTCATTCTGTCAACGTTTCAAACCCCAAAGGGGGTCCCATCATCAAGGCTAAATTTGATAGATATGAATGATAGTTCTTTGATAGAAGAGTCTTTCGATCTGAATATAAAATAAACCTAGATCCTTAAATTTTTATAAAGAAGTCGACCCTATATATATATATATATATATATATATATATATATATATTCATTCTTTTTATTTTTATTTCAATTTATTATATATCAATTTATAATAATTTAATTTAGTTTAGTTTATTATTAATTATAATTATTAATTATTATTAATTCAGATTATTTAGCTTTAATTATTCCAAATGTTTATTTAGTTTATTAATTGTAAGTTTATTTTATATAATGTAATGAAATTTTTATTATTTTATAATTAGTTTTATTTTATTTTATTAAATTTACAAATCATTTGAGTCTTTTATGAAAGAGTTTGTGTTACCAACTAGAGGTTTTAGGATCTTAGCTACATATTTAGCTAATTCATAGGTAGGGGAACCAATGGTGTTAACAATTGGTCTAAGAGGGACCCCCCCTTATGAATTTTTGGTAATCCGTAGATTCTAGGAATAACCTCACAGGATGGAATCAACTTCTTTTTTATTTTATCTTCAAGGTTTGTTTCCACGATGGCTTTTTTGACCTATTTTATCACCTTGGGAATAGGGTTGGAGTTGACTTTTCTATAACTCCCACAATTTAAATGCCCATTCATCTTATGAATGTAATCTTCCTTATTTAACACAACAATGGCCCCTCCTTTATCAGCCTTAAGTACAACTATCTTATTATTATTACAGAGAGATCTAAGAGCCTCCCACCCCTCTTTATTTAGGTTACACTTTGGTTGCTTAGATTTCAACATAACTAGAGAAATTCATGTCTTAATATCTCTTTATTATTCAATGAAAGGCCCTGAGTCCCATTCTCAATGTTGCAGATGATGCTTTCAAATGGAATGTTCTTGGGAGAGACCGTGAATCCCAAACCTTTGCTAAGGGTATTAATTTCTTCAAGAGTGAGCATTACGGATGAGAGATTAACGACTCTTTTATCATGTTTATTTGGAACATTGGGGTTCCTAATAACATACCTATCATTGTGGTAATTATCAGATTCTGCTCCAAATTAATTATCAACTGTAGTGCTATCACTTTTAATAATTCTACAACCTATATTAGTTTCAGCATCTAATTCCTTACCTTCTATGTTCTTTCTGTCCTTATATTTATTATCATAGTGCGTTGTAATATTTTCCTTCCCCGTGATTCTTCTAGCATCAATGCTACCGTTCATGATTTCAACATCATTTATGGTTTCAACGTTCCTGCGAATTACGGATTCAATGCCACTTCTGTTTATGTTTTCACCAGTCTCAACATTAGTATTATTGCTGTAACTTGATTTTGTTAATCTAGAAAATAAGAAATGTATAATAAATTAAGCGTTTTAATGTTTATTATGAATTAATATCTATTAACATTTACCAATAATTTAATTGTCTAATTATACTATTTTAATTTATATATAAAATAAACATATCAAGAAATTTACAACCAACTACAATTTCATTTTTATCACCACCATGTACTATTACAACAGTAGTCTAACAAGATTGCTTTTTTGCCCTGAAAGTCATGGAAATTCCAGCCATATTTTGAGAAAATCTAGCAGCGATTTTTGTAAATCTAAGTTATAGTTGTTAGACTTCAAAATTTTAGATGCCCCAAACGTTTTTAATGGTGTTGAATCCATTTCCACCATAAAAAATATGATTCAAACACTGTCTCTACAAAATTTTTTGAATTTTTTTTGCCAAAATCATAGCCACTTTTAACCATTCAGACAATTTCTCTGCCTCTATAGAAAACTCCATTATTATATACCAAAATATTGAATCTTATTCATTAACATGTATGGCATAATCAATGAAATTGCATATCTTAAACAATCTCATGATGTGATACCATCATATTGGGGTCTCTCTATGTGTACATGAAGTTCTATGGGAATCCAATGATACCACCATATCGATTTGACTATGTAAAAGTGAGATATAAGACACTGACTTCCAAAGAACAAAGAGCGGATATAAGACACTGACTATGTAAACTTTGTTGCGACGCTGAAATGTTATGCATGTCTTCCGAGATCCAAAGGCTTGTCTCTCTTTATATTGATGCCCTCTAAATCTTGTAGCAAATAATTAGGTAATTTGTTTTTTAAATTAAATATCACTTAAAAGGAACTCTTATAATTAACAATTCCCTATTTAACTTTGAGATATATATGAAACTCTTTTGGTATTTTAATCAATATAATTAATAATTCAGTTAAATTATAATTTATATAATTATGGTGTTACTATTATATTAAGTTATGATTATAATTTAGAAAAACTTACTCATATTGATTTAGTGAGGTTTATAAATTATGTTATTTAGTGACGAAGATATAAGAAACATGATTTTGTGCTTAGAGATATGATTATTTTTTGATTTTGGAAAAATGTTTAATTACATATTATATATCAATATAGTAGATGTTTTTATCAACCTCAAATTAAAATAAATATAAATCTAAAGTGAATCTTATGAGAAAAAATAAGGTTGATGAGTTGAATTTTAAAATTAACAAAAATTTCAAGAAATTAGACCAGTAATAATAATTGTTGATTTGAAAGTTAAAAAATAAAAAATGATTATATATCATATTTTTAATTAGTAATAATAATTTTTCCACTGGAAAAATTGTAATTTTTCATTAACTTAGAAAAATTACATATTGTAGATGTGATTGCATATTCTGTATCATTCTAGCCACTGAGGGCTTGAGTCAAAATTTTGAAGTTCACCAAAAACTATGTACCTTTCCGATTCACCACGCAAGGCGATCTTTCAAAAGCTATAATTGGAGTATGTTTATAAGTCTGTACATATGCCACGCAAGGCGTTGTAAAACCACATAAATATGTCTTGTGAAAGTATATACAAAATTGTCAAAAGTTTACTTTCTCAATAATAGACATAATAACCAATGATCAAGGGCTCTCTGCCCTGTGGTAGCGTTGATCTATGTATGGGCGATGGTAGTAGCGGTATTCATTTGTCCCCCGCTGTTCCTGGATCATCCACTCTCCTCTGAGAAGTGTTGTGGCCTCCTTGTAATTAGCAATAGTAATGTTTTGTTTTGTTATATATATGTAAATATGAAAAATGTTTTATTCTTAAAATTACTATATATTAAATATTTTCAGTTATCACTACTTTTAATACATTTGAAAACAAATCTCACATTAATTCAAATAATAACATATTCAATTTAAAATACTATATATATATAATAATTAATTATATAATATAATATATTATAACCATTAAGCTCCTTGGATGGGGTGATCGAGGCATACCAAGTGGGATGTTGCATAGCAACCATCCCACCAAGCACTGATTGATGAGGATGTGGCCCCGTGCCCTCCTAGATGAAAATTGTGGGAAACAAAGCTTTTGCAAAGAGTATTTTGTGACATGCCATCAACACTATGTCAAAGTTGATACACAGATTGGGTGGAGATTAAAGTTACAGATGAAAATCATGGGTAAAAAGCTTTTGCAAGGAGTATTGTGTGACATGCCATCAACACCATGCCAAAGTTACTACACAGATTGGGTGGAGATTAAAGTTACATATTTTATAATGTAAAATACGAAATATAATTTAAACGTTTTAACTCGGTGAAAATAAAATAAAAATAACAAAATAAAAGAAATCTATAAAAATTAATAATTAAAAAATAAAAAATGGCCCATGGTATTAAGAATCTATGGCATTAACTCATAGGGAAAATTAAACTAGCCTAGATCCATATTAGTTTGATGTTATATTTAGATACATAATTAATTGTAGAAAATGATGGCATTCAATCCATGTAGCCTATAAAGGTATGTTTTTATGGATATGTTTGCACTTGGCGTTTGTATGGATCTCTTCGTTGGCCCTACGTCTTTTTGTATGTTCTGTTTCTATGGTTGAATGGATGAATATAGAACGTGTATATATGTGTAGAAACTTTAGAGCTCTTTAGAGGCTATTGGGTGATTGAGGAAGGTGTTTTTAAGAAGTGTACGATTAAACATGATTTCACAAAGTACAAAACAACAATTTCTTCTTCATTCTAATGGCTTTGATAATCATTTTAATATAATATATGGAATATATTTTCTTAATTTATGTGTAATACTGTGCTATAGAAATAGGACTCTGATAGATCTAGGATGGTAAGTTTACAAATGAATAAGCTTAACTATGAGAGTGAGTTGGGATGAGGGGAGAAGTGGGAGAAATATTAGGTAAAATGTAATTGTTACATTTTGTCTAATATGTATTCCTACCTTCATCCACTTTTTACTAGCTTGTGTACCTTCATCCACTCCCATGTAAACATTTGAGTATGGTAGAGATGTTGTAATGTTTAACATTTTGACTAAGCTAAAATAAAATTAATAAAAATAAACAAATTAATAATTGTATTTAAAATTATAATTATAATTGTCCATGGGGTCTTGGATAGATGGTGACGGACTACTCTGTTAAGGCACTCCTTGATGTGAAATCACTAGTTCAATTCCCCGCCTCGATTAGGATGATATACTGGAAATGATGAAAATGTAATCCTACCAATCTTACAAAAAAAAATTATAATTATAATTAATAATTAATCCAACCTAGCTCCATCTTAACTTCATATCTACCAAGATCGGAGGGGGATCAAAGATGGATCTAGTTTAATTATTAGACATTATTAGGTGGATGGTAGAGATTCAATCTCCATGGAATCTGGCAAAATATTTATAGTAGTATTCACAAATCAAGGGTTAAAATTTATCTCCAAGTTAATTATGTTCTTTTAATTAATTTATCATAGATTAATTAATTAAATAAATTGTCATATCAACATATGTTATATTGGGCATATGGTATTGATAAGTCATGGTATTAGCCCATGGTATTGTAACAAGAGTTATTTACAAGTTAAGAATTTCTATGGAAAAGTGAGGGTAAATCTCCATGGTTAAGAATATTGCTACATGTTTTAAAAAATATATATACCTGTTGTTATCCACGAATGCAGGCAAACTCATTACTATTATTCAAACAAAAACACACCACTTGGAATTACCCAGTGGTGGTCAGTAAGGGGGCAGGCCTGTGAGTCTTGGGCCATTAACATGTTTCCTTAAACAAGGAAGAAATTTTAGGGCATTATCCAAGCCCAATATTTAAAAATGTATATATGTTTAACTCATATATTATTATTATTATTATTAATTATTAATAATAATATTATTTAAAATAAAGTTATAATTTAGTTAATTTTGGTATTTTTATCAGAAAATGTGAGATGTACCATGAAAGTAAGTGTTTTAATGCTTATTATGAACTGATGTCTATTAATATTTACCAACCATTTAATTTATATATTTGTGCTATTTTTATTAAGCACTATAATAATATGTATTAAAATAAACATATCACACTTCCAAAAAAATTAGAACCAACTCCAATTTTATTTTTATCACCACCCTGTATTATACACCACCAAAATGAGTCTTATCCATGGACTTGTATTGCTCAATCAATGAAATTGCATATCTTAAACAATCTCATGATGTGATACCACCATACTTGTCACGACCCTATACCTATGGTACTTTGTGAACCAATGTATAGTGGGTGTGACACCACTAAACTTTTTCTTTTCACCAATACTAGAGTGTATGGACTATGCCTAAATTCAACACTTTGCCAATTATCCAATCAAATGTTAACAATGCAGAGGACTAAGACTTACTTCAATTATATTTCATCATCATTATGTAGCGGAAATCAATAATCATACAAGTATACACACTTATACTTGGGAGGGGAAACTCCCATGAAGTTTGCCTGTGTCAATAATAATATAACTTCAATAAATATACACGTGTACAATAATTTATAGTTTTGCTACTAAGTCGTGCAACCAACAACTGACCTGCACACTTAGACAAATGTCCCAGACTCGTGTCACAACCATACAACACTGCCACTGCTTCTGCCCACACCTTCCCGTTCGGAAACCCCAAGTTGTGTCTAGGCACAACTCGTGCTGCAATCGTTCGACGCCCACCCAAATTATCACACTTCACTTCCACAGTCATGTCGCACGACCCGTGCTACCCACTATACATAACTCACTGCTTGCACTTCAGCAACACACATATGCAGCTCAACGTGTCAACACTTCGAACCATCCACCGAATTCTGCATGCAACCGTTCACCCAAACCCGTATCTGCCTACCACAACACACCCGTCACAACACTCCCGTGTTCACCCATTTATGTCTGCAATGATACATAATCTTCCCATCACCGCGATTTCATGACCCACACACAGTGCGATTGCTCGACCCGACCCGACTGTAACTTCCGCAGACCCAACCCGATTTCTATTCGCTGTAACTCTGACCTGACCCGAACCTTGTTATCCCGCGGTTCTTTGCCTTCACACTTCTCCCTTCGCTCAACATGTTCTCTAATATCGAACTCCAAACTTGGTTGATGCCTCATCGCTTACCACACTTCGCCCATATATACGTGCGTTCACCCATCGTAAAGACAAGAGTCATGACCCTTCAATGGTCGACCCTTCCATGGTTATGGTGGCTCGTATCATATGTGTAATGTTGGCCCAACACATATATCACATCAACCTGTCCAACATATAAGTTGACCAACACTTAGTTTTTCTCCGTTACACTCCAACATGGGTCACTTGGGTCACTCGGGTTGGCCACCCTCTCACCCAACTTGCCCAAACATCGTCGCACGACCTGTCCTCATGATGCACCCAACGCCCACATGTCTTGCTTGCCCACTATGGGCGTGTGCCTACCTGGTCGCCCTTGCTTGACGCGCTCACTAAACACACGACTTGTCTCACCTAGCGGTGTGCTCACCTGTCGCATAAAATCGAAATTTGTGTCAAGCCGCTTCCGCTACACGTACAATTCACTTGAGTTGGTAAACACAGGAACCCATCGCACATGGGCACACCCGTTACAACTCAGTCGCACATACACCTGACTCAGGGACCTGATGTCCTCCCCCACACTAAATAAGTTTTTCATCCTCGACAACACCATCATCGTCAAAATGTTAAGAAGTGTCACTAGCTCCAACATCACTGTCTATGCTACCCAACTCTGCTCATCATCACATAAACCTCCATCAAGGTCCAAGTCTCCAAAAATAGGAAAGTCTCCTCAATCCATGATCATCAACCACATCTGTCGCAAAATCCACACTACTACATCGTGAAGAGGTTGGTCCTCCTTAACTCAAGCTACATGCTACCACTGCAACATACATCATGTCGAGCCATCATGTATTGTCATCATGTGAATTGCCGCCATGATACTACAACCCAAGTCAAACACATCTTAGTACACTGCCGACTCCATGACTCGAACTAGTCTGGTGATTAGTCCAACCATCATGCCCAAATCATGATAATGCACCTCCTCATGCCATCGTTAGTTGTTTCTCCAACATCTTGTCACAACGTCAACTTGATCAAGAATCCATCTCATCTCCATCAAAGTGTGAAGTAATCCATGCTCAGGTCCATGAAGAAGTCTCCATCTCATCTACAACATGTTGTCCATGACGTTGGTGTCAATGTGTTGTATATCAATCAATCACATCTATCCAAGCATCATCATCTATGTGTGAGAGGTTAATCTCCTCAAATCAATCAATAACTCCTCCCATCTCTCCAATGCTCAATGTGCCATATCTAGGTCCATGAAGAAACGTCCATCTCATCTACAATATGTCATCCATCAAACCTGTCAAAGGGGCAAGTCTACACCTGCCTCATCATCCATGTGATACTTATGGTCATAGACCAATGAACCACCATGTCTATCAAAAGTGGGTAAGTTTCATCAAATCAACCCATGCCCAAGTGCTACCACCAAGGCATCTCCATCGTTGCAATTCCATCAACTCCAAAGTGTCTCATCTCTATCATATCCATCAAGTCACTCCTCATGAACACACCCCATAAATGTGCCCAAAAGTATGCATCCCATACTACATCATAGTCAGGTACACCTATGACCTTAGCTCCTCAATGAATTAGATACTCCAAGACCACTACAATATAAAGTCTCCATCAGCTGCAACTCTCTCAAGTCACCATGAGCTCCCATGAACCCTCTCGATCCAACATCTCAACAAGAATACCTGTCTCGGTTTGAAGTTCCACTACAAAATGCCTCTGCCCTCCATGCGGTATGAATTCTCTCATAGGTTGCTCATAAAACAACCATGGTATTTTTGTAGAAATTTTCACAACATCTCCATCAACTCATCTATAAAAATATATCCATGTCGCATTAGCAAGTCCATCTGCACAACATCCCTACTTCTTCACCCCTCCTTGGATTCCCATAAGTGACATCTCTATGAGTGTTCCTACATATTGTCCCTGCATGAAGTCTACCATGCTCCATCTATCCAACTCGATGTCTGTGACTCCAACTACCCTCGTTGTCTATCTCAATAGACTCATCACAACATTGGTCATCCCATCCTCGTCCTCAATCAGGTTTAGTGCCCTTGGTCACTCAAACCACATATCACATCATATCATATCATGTCACAGGTTCCTTCCATCATCACTATCTCCCCCACTAAAGGTCAACCAAGACTGCCTCTTGGTTTCAACCATGAAGAAGTCCACCCAATTATCATATCCTTATAACTTCAGTGTGCCCTCTCTTCAATTTGTCCATGAGTCATGCTGGGCACTTAGCCAATTCTCCATATGGCTAAGCATGACTCACCCATCGTAAATATCATCATGTTCCTCCCTTTTCATGGGCATTTCCACCTTCTTACATAAGGTCACAAATTGCCCCAACAAGTCCTGCAACAATCCATGTTCCTTACCTCAATTCACAAGGTCTCATTGTAGTCATCCATGGTAAGGTTGTCCATCACATTGGCAAACTTCCTTTTCCCATCCCTACATATGACCCACCCTCAAAAAGCTCCAATGAAACATAAGCAATAGAAATACGTACTTCATCATGAGGTTCCTCCATGTGAGTGCCTTAATCCATCAATGTCTATAATATGTATGATCCTGGTCCAACTTGGGCAATCAACAATGCCTCAAGTTCTTACTCCATCATTGTCACACTTGCAACACCCTCTTCCTTATATATCACAACTTCCTTTTCTTTATTGCAATCTGCAACTATATCTTGCTCCATTGGCCAACCAAGTCGAAGAAGCTCTTCTTCCACATTCTTCTCCAATACCTCAAGTTCATCCCGAATCCATGGGTTATCTTCTTTCATATGCCTTGTTATCACTTAGAATTTTCTCAAAGTTAAAGAAATAAATTTCTGAGGTAACCACAAACCAATCTTTTAGGCTTAGGCTTTAACCAACCTAAGTCTAGAGAGGGCTCTCTCTTTATGATTTAACTTTGTTTTTATGGGATTTTAGGCTAGTTCTTAGTGCTCATGGGATTTTGATTTTGAAATTGAAGTTGGGTGGTGGAATTCTAGGAACAAATGGATAGAGTTAGCTTCTTCAAGCCATTGGGCTATGGAGTCAAGAAAAAATAGCTTAACTGGACCAGATCACTAAAGGGAGTGTTCATAAGGTAGGCTAGTAAAGTAAAAGGAAAATCTTCAGGTTCAATGGATGAGATAGTCCTAATCATGGTGAAAGGTCAATGAAGAATCCTTAGACCGGGATCAAGATGAAGAGCGGGAAGTGATCATGAGCAAAGGGAAAATAAGAATCCTTTACTATAGACTGAAGGGGAAACTACGAAAGTAAGGGAGCATTTAAGGATTCCCTAACTAAGATAGTTTAGCAGAAAACATTAAGAATGTAAACAGTCGAGACAGGGTGCATTAAAGCAAGTTCTGAAATATCATTCCTAGTTTACCATTCATATTTCATAGAAACAAATATGATTATTAATAAACATAAAGAAAATACTTATTTGATTTCCGCTTTACACAAGAATCTTGTGAAATGTCTTTACTTTATTCCTTGATCCCGCAAGCCAATTTAGTATTGATACAATAAAAATTTAAATTGATAGGAAAATGTCTACATAAATGTCTTTTAATCCACCCCAAAACACTTCAAATGAAGAAGTATTTATACAAATTCTAAACTGAAATATCTTGAAAAAATACCAAGAATGGTTTTACAAATATCTCAAACTGTTTTACATTAATAGAACTTAAATAAAGAACGCTCAAAACTAATGAATCTATTTGGCACTATATTTATGGATTGAGAGTGACAAAGGATAGAAATTCAAATTTTATAGAAACTCTTAATTGATGATGAGGCTTCCAAGTCATCAACTACCTCCTTCCTTTGTGCATTTTGCCCTAGAAATTCTGCAAAATTAAGGTCCATTGATACCCTTTTATATCTCAATCTGAGATAGATATGTAAAACGTGAAAGAGGTTATTGTATATAAGTATGTTTTTGAGATAAACCTCTCTCAGTTTCCCAAAATTCAGCTCCAGCTGTTCACAATATTCTTTGCAAAAATATGTCAAAAACAGGACTTTGCACATTCCAAAAAATAGGCTGTGAAGACATACACTTATCTAACTTTTGGTAATACCTGTGTAAAAAGTGAGATAGGTTTTTGTATAATGGCCTATTAGGAGCACAAAACTCCTCCAGTTTCTCACAATTCATCTTGTATAGGCCACACTAGTTTCTGCAAAATTATGACTTAAACAGGAAATTTCGGAAAAATGTACCATTTATGTTCTGATTTCATCTTTTTTTACTCTGATTTTTCAATCTGATACACTTTTACTAATACTCTTTCATCTCATACACTTTTACTTTGATGACCTGTCAATGTCCTTTACTGTGTTTTTACTTTTACTGTACATTTTAACTTTTTATTGTGTATTTCAATAGTAAATCATTTAGTTTTTTATATGTATCAGCATATGGTAATGGATATTGATCAACTTTCTGTATGTTTCATTTGTTTGTCTTCTAACTACACACTCTGTATGGTCTCTCTATTTTGACAGTCAATGCTCTGTGTGGATTTTTTCTTCTCAGCTTTGTGTGTAATTGTCTTCTTCTTCTCAATGCAGATTTTTTGAATAGGTTTCCTGTCGATTCTTGGAGTAAACAAGTTTCATGACTAGTATAGAAATTGATTATCCAAGCTCTGGTCTTCTGCGAATTTCCTGCAAAATTCAACAATTATTAAGAAAACACAGGTCGGTAGGAAAGGCAATTGAGGGCTTTATGGGACATGGATGTCTGAGGAAGGAGTTGTGGCAGTTTTTTGAACATAATCGAAGGTCGAATTACGTTGCAGAGGTTCAAGGTGGTGCCAAAGGGTTTAATGGGTTTTACTGTGAAATGGGGAAAAAGGCACGAAAACAAGGGTTTTAAAGATTTAACGGGAAATTTTTTTAATATGGCATGGAAATTCATATTATGGATAATAGGTGGTTTATCGGGTTGGTGTGGAGGTGGTTTCCTAGGCCATCACACCGCTTATGAGGCGAAGGCAGTTTTTAGGAGGGGTCACCTGATATAGTCCATAGCTTGACACGTAGCCATTAGGGGGTTGAGGAAAACCACTTTATCTAGTGGGTAACATTTGGCCATCGGGCACGGCCGATATGGCTATGGACCATTTGATGAGGGCGCAGTTGATTCAATGGTAGTCGAGTGGAAAACTTGTGCGGAGGAAATGAATGCGAGTTTAGGGGGGGCCCAGGGACCTTAATCACGATGGTTTGTGATTAACGTGGGGTTAATCATGAGGTTAGGGGATCAAACGAGTTTTAATGAAGGTTTAATTTAACTCCGCGAAGAATTGATGGGTTTAAGTGGGTTTCATTGTGGGGAATAGAATAAGACTATAGTTTATAGTTAAACCATGGGTGGGGATAATACATAGGGATTTATCTATATAGGAGAAATAGGGGATTTATGGGAGCTATATAATTAAATTAGAAATTAATATGAAATAAAATGAGCAGAGATGAAAAATAGTATTAAGTGTAATGTAATATTTGTACATTTCCTTTACATACACTTAACTTAGGATAAAATCTTTTGTAGGTTTTTGAGTGAAATGGGATTTACATGGGGGTTTTCACTTTTCATAGGATAATGGAGTTTAACCTTGGGAAAAAGAGTTTTATTAGGGAAATTAAGGGGGATGACTAATATGAAGGGGATTCTAACACTTGATGTCCATAAGTCATTAAGCTGAAGGTCCAGTCCCACCAAAAGTTAGAGAAATGCTTTGAGCCTCTTTGACTTAAAGGATTAAAAGTACTAGAACATGCTTGTGGATAGGAAATTAGTTGGTAGAGGGGAAAAAATGACTGAGGAGAAGTTAATTAAATTAACTTGTAAACCTTTGCTTTTACCTTCATACATATTGATCATACATATAAGAATATGTGTTTAAGCATGATGCATGTATTTTGATCCAATCAACTTTATACTTCAACAACCTTTCTTCTATTTACCGATCACTTACCCTACCATTTTTTCTTCACTATATTTGGGTGTATTTAGACTAGAAAACCCTTATCATCCATTTTTCTTTTGAAAATTAATCTATCTAATTCTAACCTTATATCTTCCAAGGGCTAAAATTAAACTGATGAGCTCTTTTTATTTCCCTACCTATCTACTAATTTGCCAAAATTAAGCTGTTTGGTCAGATTTTATTCTCTAGTTAAAAACATAAAATTCAAAGCATGAAATAACCAAGATTAAAGAGTTTGATTACCATGGATTGTGGCATGAATAACAAGCTGCACACAATCATTATTATGCATAAAAGTAAATAGTAGTGACATTTAGACTTGCACACTTTCATGGTCTCTTTTTGTTTTTTGGGGTTCATATATTTTCATTTTTTGACCTTTTCTTATTCCTTTTGTCCTTTGATTTTCTTTTAGGACATACCCTCTTTACATTTTTTAATTTTTTTAAATGGACAACATTTGCAGAAAGCAAAGGTATGTACAATATTACAAGGATTAACCTTAGTCATTCAAAATTATGACTCCTATTAGTATAGGAACCTAACATCGGCTTCACATGGGGATGGCATCTCCTTGTGAGATGTCAAGAACACCGTCAACTATTAGCCTGATAAATTGGGCCAATCCCAAACATGTATATGATTTGTTGTATAATCTTTATGACTGAAACTCTTGAACTGAAAATACACCTTTTTCTTCAAACTGAAATCTAATACATGTTGAATTGATCTGAAATAAACTTGTTGCTGAAAAACTGAGTTTAATCAAACTGAAATCCTACCTACTTACTCTAATCAGCTGTCCAACTGCTGGTTAGGTAAAATGAAATAGCCAATGCAACCATTCGAGCATCATATGCATTGGTGGATTTTGCTGCTTGTGCTTGTTTATGGTTAAAACTGAGATTCTAAAGCCAATTGTAACCTTGTCAACAAATGAGAAGATAAGGAAATACTTGATTTCCTTTGTTGACTCTAGAAACTGTACAAAAGGATCTTCCAAAATATATACACTATTTTTGAACTGATTTAAGCAATTGCACACTTGTTCTAGATGGCTTCCATGCCATGAAACTGAAATGTCACTTTTATCTTCAACACCTTGTAGACTTTCAGATGAGCTTTGTGATGATACTTCTACTGATTGAAATGTCTGTCTGGTGAAACTATTATCATCTTGATTTCGACTCTCATAGTATGTTAATGGAGAAAAATTCTGATTGCATTCATTATCCAACCTATCAGCTATTGGATCATAAAGAACTTGAAAGGATTATTGCAACTTATTGCATATATGTTCAAATGGAACTTCATAGATTTCTACAAGCTACTCTTCCTTTTCTTTAGAAATTTTATACCACATTTCCTTTAGAAATTGAAATGATTCAAAACAAAGAGGCAAAGAAGCTTCACTTATTTCCAAATTTTCTGCACTTTCTTCTTCACTTCCATAACTGATATGGATAAAGTGATCACTGTTTTCAAGCTGATGGAACTGAATTCCTTATTCCCCAAACTAGCTTCTTATTGCCCTATAAAGTTAGTTTTGATTTGAAGAACATAATTATCATCATATTGATCATATTTGGGAAAATCATCAAAAGAAGTAATGTCATCAAACATACACATTAGATCACGAGATTTATTCTCCACATATAGCTTTATGAATTTATCTTCTGATCTATGGTAGTTGGAATTAGTAGGAATTTGTTCATGATTCTCAATCTCTTCTTGTTGTGGAAAAATATGTCATGGTGATTTTGAGCAAAAAAATCATATTTCAGGGTGATCTTCTGTATCCTTTCCTCTATCTTTCTTACCAAAATGTCGTGTTTTACATCTGTAATGTTGTTTTCCTTTGCTTCTGCTTTCGACTTTTCTCTTCTAATTTTCATATTATCTTCTACATCTACTACAATGTTCTACATCTGTTACAGTGTTGAGGGGTTTCTTTATCTTAGCTGAAATTCTATCTTTGGATCAAATGCTCTTGGGAAATGCAAAAGAGTTGAATCAGTGGGAGGTCTTATATTTGATGGCATTGAATAATATGCTTGATTAAATTTGTCAGAAAATTGTTGTATTGTTTCATCTGAATATCTTCTTAACTAATTATATTATTCTATGATCACATGAAGATTGACTTTGATTATCCATCTATCAAGGAAAATTTTGACAAACTGTTGGAAATTTGAGATGCTTGCATTAGGTAAATTCTTGA
This sequence comes from Pinus taeda, assembly GCA_000404065.3. Taxonomy (NCBI): domain Eukaryota; kingdom Viridiplantae; phylum Streptophyta; class Pinopsida; order Pinales; family Pinaceae; genus Pinus; species Pinus taeda. The sequence continues at coordinate 311,210 of APFE031125373.1, forward strand.
ACCAACTCCTTACTCTACTTTTCAAAGAAAGAGCAAAAATCCTTATAATAACATTATCTTCATCAATTTCAAATAATTCTAGATAATTCTCAAAACCTTGAATATGTTTTTGAGCAGTGATACCATTCTCTCCATTAAACCTAGGGAGATGCTTGTAATAATTGTTAGGGAAAGCATGGAGTGTAGGAGGTAATATGAGTGGCTTATATCTATCAGGAACTTTATGAGGTATTGGAATATGTACAGGGATTGTATTATTAGTCTTGATTGTTTGATGCTCCTCAATTGGAAAATGATTTTCATAAGAGTTAGAACACTGTTGTTCAAATGTGTAAGGACACTTTACATCTACAAATTTTAAAGGGAAATAATAAAAAATTAATCTAAAATCTTCTCTAAAATACAATATACATTGGAAAACTTTATTGATGAGAAAGAATATAATGTCTTGGATAATAATCCAAGTTAAAAGCCTGATATTTTCATATAGTTCTTTCAAGTTCATTCCTCCAGTGGAGTCTTGATTATGGAATTGATTTGGAGTCGCCAGGTGGACGATTTTAACCTTTGTGCATCTGATCACTATCCACCATCATAGATCAGATCTGAACCTCTAAAAGATTTCAGAAGAAAAAGTTAGGTTTCCCTAATATGGTCGCCACTATGTTATCACTCATAATTTTTTCAAGGTTAAAGAAAGAAATTTCTGAGGTAACCACAAACCAATCTTTTACGCTTAGTCTCTAGCCAACCTAATTCTAGAGAGGGCTCTCTCTTTATGATTTAACTTTGTTTCTATGGGATTTTAGGCTAGTTCTTAGTGCTCATGGGATCTTGATTTTGAAATTGAAGTTGGGTGGTGGAATTTTGGGAACAGATGGATAGAGTTAGCTTCTTCAAGTCTTTGGGCTATGGAGTCAAGAAAAAGATATCTTAACTGGACCAGATCACTAAAGCGAGTGTTCACAGGGTAGGCTAGCAAAGCAAAAGGAAAATCTTCAGGTTCAATGGATGAGATAGTCCTAACCAGGGTGAAAGGGCAATGAAGAATCCTTAGACCGGGATCAAGATGAAGAGAAGGAAGTGATCATGAGTAAAGGGAAACTAAAAATCCTTTACTATAGATCAAAGGGGAAACTACAGAAGTAAGGAAGCATTTAAGAATTCCCTAACTAAGATAGTTTAGCAGAAAACATTAAGAATGTAAACAGTCAAGACAGAGTGCATTAAAGGAAGTTCTGAAATATCATTCCTAGTTTACCATTCAGATTTCATAGAAACAAATAGATTATTAATAAACATAAAGAAAAACAATAATACACATGAGAGAAAATACTTATTTGATTTCCGCTTTACACAAGAATCCCGTGAAATGTCTTTACTTTATTCCTTGATCCAGGAAGCCAATCCAGTCTTGATACAATAGCACTTTAACTTGATAGGAAAATGTCTACAGAAATGTCTTTGAATCCACCCCAAAACACTTCAAATGAAGAAGTATTTATACAAATTCTAAACTGAAATATCTTGAAAAAATATCAAGTATGGTTTTACAAATATCTCAAACTGTTTTACATTAATAGAACTTAAATAAAGGACACTCAAAACTAATGAATCTATTTGGCACTATATTTATGGATTAAGGGTGACAAAGAAGAGAAATTCGAATTTTATAGCAACTCTTGATTGATGATGAGGTTTCCAAGTCACCAACTACCTCCTTCCTTTGTGCATTATGCCCCATAAATTCTACAAAATTAGGGTCCACTGGTATCATTTTATATCTCAATCCGAGATAGATATGTAAAACGTGAAAGAGGTTATTTTAGATAAGTATGTTTTTGAGATAAACCTCTCTCAGTTTCCCACAATTCAGCTCTAGCTGTTCACAATATTCTTTGAAAAATATGTCAAAAACATGACTTTGCACAGTCCGAAAAATAGGCTATGAATACATGCACTTATCTAACTTTTGGTAATACCTGTGTAAGAAGTGAGATAATTTTTTGTATACTGGCCTGTTAGGAACACAAACCTCCTCCAGTTTCTCACAATTCATCTTGGATTGGCCATAATAGTTTCTGCAAAATTATGACTTAAACAGGAAATTTCTGATAAATGTACCATTTCTGTTCTGATTTCATCTTTTTTTACTTTGATTTTTCAATCTGATACACTTTTATTGATGCTATTTCATCTGACACACTTTTACTTTGATGAGCTGTCAATATCCTTTACTGTGTTTTTACTTTTACTGTACATTTTAACTTTTTACTGTGTATTTCAACAGTAAATCATTTAGTTTTTTATATGTATCAACATATGGTAATGGATATTGATCAACTTTCTATATGTTTCATTTGTTTGTCTTCTAACTGCATACTCTGTATGGTCCTTCTATTTTGACAGTCAATGCTCTATGTGAATGTTTTCTTCTCAAATTTGTGTGTAATTGTCTTCTTCTTCTCAATACAGGATTTTTGAATAGGTTTCCTGTCGAGTCTTGGAGTAAACAAGTCTCGTGACTAGTATAGAAATTGCCTATCCAAGCTCTGGTCTTCTGCCAATTTCCTGCAAAATTCAACAATTATTAAGAAAACACATGTCAGTAGGAAAGTCAATTGAGGGCTTTATGGCACAGGGATGTTTGAGGAAGGAGTCGTGGCAGTGTTTTGAACGTAATCAGAGGTCGAATTATGTTGCAAAGGTTTAGGGCGGTGCCGAAGGGTTTAATGGGTTTTATTGTGAAATGGGGTGAAAGGCACGAAAACAAGGGTTTTTAAGGTTTAACAGGCAACTTTTTAAATTTGGCAGGAAATTCATATTATGGATAATAGGTGGTTTATCGGGTTGGTGTGGAGGCGGTTTCCCAGGCCATCGCACCGCTTATGAGGTGAAGACGGTTTTTAGGAGGGGTCACCCAATATAATCCATAGCTTGACACACAACCATCAGGGGGTCGTGGAAAACCACTTTATCGGGTGGGTAACGGTCGGCCATTGGGCACGATTGATATGGCTTTGGACTGTTTGATGAGGGCGCAGTTGATTGAACGATAGTCGGGTGGCAAACTTGCGTGGAGGAAATGAATGGGAGTTTGTGGGGGGGGGGGGCCAGGGGCCTTAATCACAGCGTTTTGTGATTAACGTGGGGTTAATCACGAGGTTAGGGGATCAAAAGAGTTTTAGTGAAGGTTTAATTTAACTCCATGAAGAATTGATGGGTTTAAGTGGGTTTCATCGGGGGGAATAGAATAAGGCTATAGTTTATAGTTAAACTATAGGTGGGGATAATACATAGGGATTTATCTATATAGGAGAAACAGGGGATTTATAGGAGCTATATAATTAAATTAGAAATTAATATGAAATGAAATGAGCGGTGATGAAAAATAGTATTAAGTGTAATGTAATATTTGTACATTTCCTTTACATACACTTAACTTAGGATAAAATCTTTTTTAGGTTTTTGAATGGAATGGGATTTACATGGGGGTTTTCACTTTTCAAAGGATAGTGGAGTTTAACCTTGGGAAAAAGAATTTTATTAGGGAAATGAAGGGGGATGACTCATATGAAGGGGATTCTAACACTTGATGTCCATAAGTCATTAAGTCGAGGGTCTGATCCCACCAAAATTCAGAGAAATACTCTGAGCGTCTTTGACTTAAATGATTAAAAGTACTAGAACATGCTTGTGGATAGGAAATTAGTAAGTATAGGGGAAAAAATGACTAAGGGGAAGTTAACTAAATTAACTTGTAAACCTTTGCTTTTGCCTTTATACATATTGATCATACATATAAGAATATGTGTCTAAGCATGATGCATGTATTTTGATCCAATCAACTTTATACATTAGCAACCTTTCTTCTACTTATCGATCACTTACCCTACCATTTTTTCTTCATTTTATTTGGCTGCATTTAGACTAGCAAACCTTTATCATCCATTTTTCTTTTGAAAAGTAATCTATCTAATTCTAACCTTATATCTTCCAAGGGCTCAAATTAAATTGATGTGTTCTTTTTATTTCCCTACCTATCTACTAATTTGCCAAGATTACCCTGTTTGGTCAGATTTTATTCTCTAGCTAAAAGCATAAAATTCAAAGCATGGAATAACTAAGATTAAACAGTTTGTTTACCATGGATTGTGGCATGAATAACAAGCTACACACAATCATTATTATGCATAAAAGTAAATAGTAGTGGCATTTAAACTTGCAAACTTTTATGGTCTCTTTTTGTTTTTTGGGGTTCATATATTTTCATTTTTAAACCTTCTCTTATTCTTTTTGTCCTTTGATTTTCTTTTAGGACATACCCTCTTTACATTTTTTAATTTTTTAATATGGAAAAAATTTGCAGAAAGAAAAGGTATGTACAATATTACAAGGCTTAACCCTAGTCATTCAAAATTATGACTCCTATTAGTCTAGGAACCTAACACACCTCAAACTGTATAAGGTCAAGAAGGGCCCCCCATGACATTCTTCCCAACTTATCATGTCTTGTCGTTCAGATTGGCCCAAGAACAATGCTTCACCCTTGCTCAACTATGTCGCACCTAAGTGTTCAAGCTTTCATACCAACTACAACCATATCGTCGTATCTCTGCTTCACAATCTTCAATCTACAAAACCTTACGAAAAGAGGGCTCTGATACCATTTGTCACGGCCCTATACCTGCGGTACTCTTTCAACTAGCGTATAGTAGGTGCAACACCACTACACTTTTTCTTTTCACCAATACTAGAGTGTATGAACTACACCTAACTTCAACACTTAGCCAATTATCCAATCAAATGTTAACAATGCACCGAAATAACAATTACTTCTTTAATTATATTTCATCATCATTATGTAGTGGAAATCAATAATCATACAAGTATACGCACTTATACTTGGGAGGGGCAACTTCGGTAAAGTCTGCACGTGTAAACAATAATATAGCTTCAATAAATATACAATTGTACAATAATTTACAGTTTTGCTGCTAAGTTGTGCAACCAAAAAACCAACCTGAAAACTTAGACAAATATCCTAGACTAGTGTCATAGCTGTGCAGCACTTATGTTGCTTCTGCCCACACTTGCCCATTCAGAAACCCCAAGTTTTGTATAGCCACAACTAGTGCTATAGTCATTCTGTTCCCACCCGAATTACCACACTTCACTTCTACAGTCATGTCGCACGACCTGTGCTACCCGCTGTACATAACCTGTGGCTTGCACTCTAGAAACACACATATGCAACTCACCATGTTAACACTTCAGGCCATTTGCTGAATTCTTCACACAACCGTTCACCTGAACTCATATCTGCCTACCACAACATGCCCGTCGCAGCACTCCCATGTTCACCCATGTCTGTTTGTTGTAATACACAGTTTGGCTGTCACTGTGGGCTCATGACCCACACGTAGTGCGGTTTCCTGACCCAACCCGATTGTAACTTTCGCAGACCTGACCTAGTTCCTATCCACTGTAACTCCGACCCAATCAGACGCTTGTTATCCTGCAATTCTTTGCCTTCACACTTCTCCCTTCGCTCAACCTATTCTCTGATATCGAACTTTGAACTTGGTTGATGCCTCATTGCTTACCACACTTCGCCCATATATATGTGCATCCACCTGTGGTAAAGCCAAGGGTTGCGACCCTTCAATGGTCAACCCTTCCATGGTTATGTCAGCTCATCTCATATGTGTAACATCAACCCAACACATATATCAGAGCAGCTTGTCCAACATATAAGTCGGCCAACACTTAGTTTTCTTTGTCACAGTCCAACATGGGTCGCTCGGGTCTACCGCCTGCTCACCTGACTCGCCCAACTGCTGTCGCACGACCTGTCTTCATGATGCGCCTAATGCGCACACATCTCTCATGCCCGCCCAGTCGCCCTCGCCCGACGTGCTCACCAAACACATGACTCGTCGCACCTAGGGGCACACACGCTCGTCACATAAAATCAGAAGTCAAGTCAAGTCGACCCCACTGCATGCACTCTCCACCCGAGTTGGTCAACACAGGCACCGATCACACATGGGAGCGCCTATTACAAGTTGGTCACACGTCTACCCAATTCGAGAACTTAACAATATTAGTCTCTATGTATCTGTAGAGAAATTTTTATGAGAATCCAATGGTACCACTATATGGTTTGACTATGTAAAAGTGTAAAAGTGAGATGGTTTGACTATGTAAAAGTGAGAATTATGGTGAGGCATAACATATGGGCTTCGAGAGAACAAAGAACATATTACCCTTTGTTGCACAAGGCACAATCCATACCAAATAAGGGTCATAATTTACATTATTTTTCTCGTTTACTTCTTTTTCTCTCTTTCCAATCCCTTAGTCATGTCTTGTATGTATTGAGAGGACAGGACTTGAGGTAATTTTGATAAGTAATTCATAAACCTATAAAAAGAAACCATAAACATACAAAAAACCATGAACCATAAACTTTTTTGCGAAGCTGATATGTTATGTATGTCTTCCGAGATCCAAAGGCTTGTCTCCTTGTACATTGATGCCCTCTAAATTTTGTTGAAAATAATTAGGTAAAGGTTCTAATAGTTAACTTTTTCATGATAAATATATTTGAGATAAAAAAATATTAATGGTTTGCTTTTTATAATCATTAAATATCACTTAAAAAGAAACTCTTATAATTAATAAATCCATATTTAACTTTATGTGAACACACAAAATACGCAAGCTTTTCATTTTAATGAGTGAGAGAATTTGACTCCAATGATGACATTGGTTTATTGTTATATATATATATATTAAACTCTTTGGATGTTTTAGTCAATATAAATTTTTAAATTCCACTAAATTATAATTTATATAAATTATGTGTTATTATTATATTAAGTTAGAAATATTATTTTAATTTTTGATGAAAATTTGTTTATTTTTTATTGATATAATTTAGAAAACCTCATTAATAAATTATATAATTTAGAAAAATTTATTAATATTGATTTATTGATGCTTATAAATTATGTTAATAATGGAAAATGAAGAGTTATTGGGAGGTGAAGCTCAAGAGCCACTCCCTCATGTATATAACCATGAGTAATTTTAATGAATAAACATAATTTTTTTGAGGAGTTACTTTTTGGCCTAATATGGTATCAGAGCCAGAGTCATTTTTAGCTTTCCTACCTTTGTAACTCCCTTCCATTGTAATACCTATTGCAGGCACGAATCCTCCTACGCTGGTCATTGTCCACTATAATACCTCGGCCCTCCAGTCGAATACTGACAAGTGGGTGCATCCTCTATAATGTTGGCAGGCTTTGGAGCTGTGGGGGCTTATGTTGGGAAATCCCCGACATTGTGAGAGCCTCTGTAAGGGTTTTGCTCGGTGGATAGGTTGCCATGCTCATCACCTATGATATGCTTACGCTCTTTGGTTCTGTCAAAATTTAGAAAGAAGGGGAAATTGTGTTCTAGGTATTTATTGGATAACTACTTTGAATATGTACTGATTTGTTATATGAGTTTTGCAACTCTGATTTCCGGTCGTAGTACATTTTAAATGAACCACCATATTGCGTTTTTCATTTTTGATAAACAAGCACGTTATCTCCATAGCACGCTCTCTCTACGCTTTCCTCTGGTCCAAAATATTACCACACTACGTTTTTTTATAACTGTGGTAACTGGCCCCTTTGAAACCTGTGTTCGTGGGCTCGTAAAATGTATTACACTGTATCACATTGGTATTACACTGTCATATTGTTATAGATCTAACCTGGAAATATTATAGATCTAATATCCCCCCTAGGTATATAACACATATGCGTTTAATACTATGTTATTTTAATATTCCACCGCCTGCATACCATATATTACTGTTTTTAATATATAATGTGTCCCGACAATCATAATATACTTCATAATTGTAGTTTTTTTTTACAACCAGAAGTGCAATTTCTTACAGCATATTGGAAGTAGAAGTGCATTTCTTTTACAATGTACATATTTTAAAATACATTCATTAATATCTATTGTTGGAGTGGTTCTCACCGACAAGAAGAACTATCTTGAGTGGTCTTGAAAGATCAAACACACTCTCATTTTCAATGAGTTGTGTAGTCCTACAATGCACTTGAAAAGTCTACTTCAGATAAGGAATTCGCCATTTTGGAAAACAAGAACAAAAAGGCTTATGCCTTGATTGCAACTTTTGTAAATGAAGAGGTGAGTCACCATATTGCACCATCTTCAAATGCTTTTTGTTAGGGTCCAACCCTAACCCCCTTATTTATGTAATAGGGTCGAGTCATAGTTATAGTTAAGTAAAGAGTCAATAAAGCCCATATTAATAATTGTAAGTGGTTGACCCGCATTTAAAGAATGGACCACAGTTAGTTGCAAATGGGTCATGGTATTAGATAGATAGTATTAATAATAACCATGGTATTGACCCATGGTATTCCATGTATGAATCCTATATAAAGGATAGAGACTCCCCTCGAGGAGCATCGTGTCTTATTTTGTAATTGAGCCCAGCGCTATTGGAGGTTGCCCCCTTGAAGAGGCAAGTGAACATTGCTTTACTTTTTGAATAATAAAATACTTGATGCATTTTTTTTGTTCTATGTTATGGGTATATTTCTTCACATATTTGGTGTTCTGGTATCTTCTTGCAGGTCAAGAGCATAACAAGTGGTATCAGAGAACTTTCCAGGGCCAGTGGGATCTCCATTTTTAGCAAAAAAAAATTTTTTTGGCTAGAGATGTGTTCTGGCGTCTTTAAACCACAGGATTTGTCATTAAGTGCAAAAACCTACGGATTTGGGGAGGCATGCACGCATGAAATACAAGAGGTGGTCATGCTTGTTGGATTCCCTTGTAACCCCTGTGGGTACCCCTTTGAGTAGTAGTGCATTAGACAAAACTGCGCACGAACTATCTTCCAACTACCTTCTGAGTATATCAGAAGCCCCCTAGGCTCTCTTGAAACCTCACCATAGATAAACCATTGGCCGTCTTGCTGTTGTAGTACACCGAGAACAACACTCGGGGATATTACTCGCGTGTACGATAGGGTATTCGGGTTGTACGACTAAGGGTATGGTTGATCCTCCTTGGTTAGTGCCTTGAAAGATTGGGCCAAGTACTACTGTCAGACCCTTATGTATATTGCAATCTGTAGCACTTAACACTCTTTGAGACCATAGTTCCCTTGTCTCTCTCTAGATCATGCATCATCTTTGCCAGATCATCTCTAGTACGTGGGGTTCTGTCGCAGCCGCAACAATCAGTTTCATCATTCAAATCTCTCAGATCTACCATTCAGATCTATCAGATCCACCAATCAGATTTATCAATTTGCCATTCAGATCTAGCAGTAGGGGTTCGATCATTGCCACATTCCTACTCATACTCTGCATTTGAGGGTTAGCAAATATATCAGACTATTTGTGTGGGTCCATATACTTAGGCATGATTCTCGCAGGACATTGGGCAGAATTGACCTTTCTGGGATTCGGCTACTGCAGTATTCCTAAGCGAGGAGTAAAACTCCTTTCAGAGTTAAAAAAAAAAGTCTAAGACCCTCCTAGGACGCTTATAGGAGACTTAGCCCATAAGAATCAGGTCGACGAGCTGACAAGGTGGTACCATTCACTTGTTAGCGTCAAAAATTTCGGGTGGTCCCAAATTTTAAGTGCACCGGATCGGTGCATGGTACAAACCAAAGCTCAAGCTATGACCAATGAGAAGATCGACACCCTTAAAAAAAAGTTGGATGCAGTACTGTTATCGCTCAAGACCTTAGCAGACACACTCACAAAGGGTAAGTCGAAGGAACACTCGAAGACATATGCTTTCAATGAAAACATTGAGGGCGAGTCTAACCATTCTCTTCACCTCTTTGGCAACCACCAACAGTCCCAGACACGACCACCCAAGATGGACATGTATAAATTTGATGTCTCTCATCTGGCTACATGGCTAGCACAAATGGAGCAATATTTCACACTGAATCACATTAGAGATGATGCGACTCAGCTTAGTGTGGGTAGCATGTACTTGGACAATGAAAGATGGCAATGGTGACAGTGTCATCAACATTGCTATGGAAGGCCCATGAATTGGCAGACATTCTCAAAAGCTCTTACGGATCACTTTGACCATGAATCTATTTTTTTGGGTCATCTCACTAAGCTCCGATAGACAAGAACAATGAACGAATATATTACAACCTTTGAAGCCTTAGCCTTCCGCATAGGAGGTCTACACAGTTGGTTCTACTTGGAATGTTTTGTCAATGGTCTCAAAGAAGCCATACCAGTCCATGTCCAATTGTAACACCCAACCTCATGGCTGGATGCTTGCAAGATAGCTCGAGAAGTAGAACGTGCATTAGTGGCCCAGTCCAATCTCCCAAATTTCGTACCCAAGGGTCACCCCACCCAGGCTCAAAGCACTACCCAAAAACTCAAGGTTCAAAAGGTGTCACCAACGGAAATGGTGGAAAGAAGAAAGCAAGGATTGTGTTACTACTGTGATGATAAATACTCCCCCGGGCATAAATACAAGGAGCCCAAATTCTTTCAAATTGATGCTACTGATCACAGTTCATCGGAGGAAGCCCCACCACTTGAGGAACCAGAGGAGGAAGATGAGGACAACCAGCCGGACAATGTACCTAAAGAACCAATTATCTTTCTTCATGCCTTGGCAGGGCTTTCTTCTCCCCAAACTCTCAAAATCAGAGGTTTTATTAAGCGTCGCCCTGTAGTAGTCTTGATTGACAGTGGCAATACGCATAACTTTATCCATCAAAAAGTCACGGAAGTAGTGCATTGTTTTGTTAGAGAAGTCTCTAACTTCCAGGTCCAAATTGCTAATGAGGGGAGAATGAAAAGTGAAGGCTGATGTGAAAATGTCAAACTTCAAATGGGGGATTATCAGTTAAAGACCCACATGTTTTCCATACACATGGGAGGGTGTGACATTATCTTGGGTGTTGAATGGCTCCACACACTCGACCCAATCACAATGGATTTCCAGGAGTTATATATGAGCTTTAAGCAGAACAACCACACACATTCCCTCCGCAAACTCCAGGCGGGTGATCCCTTTATCATCATCTCGCATAGGATGGAAAAATTGTTAAAAAAGGACCACCATGGAGTTATAGCCCAATTTAATGCCATCCAAGCCTTCAAACCCACTTCTCTTCATATTCATACTGAGATGCAACAGATCTTAAAAAACCATCTACCAGTCTTTGACAAGCCTCATGAGCTTCCACCCTCGAGAGGGGAACATGATCATAGCATTACTTTGGTCCTAGGGGCCCAACCACCAAATGTGCGCCCATATAGATATTTGTTCACCCAGAAGAATGAAATTGAAAAAATCATCAAGGAACTCTTGGAAGCAGGTGTCATTTTTCCTAGCATTAGTCCTTATTCATCTCCTGTGGTCATGGTGCTCAAGAAAGATGGGGAATGGCATATGTGTCTAGACTTCAGGGCCCTCAACAAGTTGACGTTCAAAGATAAATTTCCCATCCTAGTTGTCGATGATTTGCTAGATGAACTAAATTGGGCTCAATTCTTTACTAAGCTCGACCTTCGCTCGAGCTATCATCAAATTTGCATGAAAGAAGTAGACATTCCAAAGACTACTTTCTGAACTCATGAAGGCCATTATGAGTTCCTGGTCATTCCATTTTGTCTTTGTAATGCCCCATCCACGTTTCAGAGCCTCATGAACTACCTGATCAAACTATATCTCTAAAAAATTGTCCTTGTTTTCTTTGATGACATCCTCAACTACAGCTACACCTGGGCCACACATCTTCAGCATGTAATCCTGCTCTTGCAACTGCTCTGGAAGCATAAATTATTTGTCAAGATGTACAAGTTCTCTTTTGGCATGGAAGAAGTTGAGTATTTGGGCCACATTGTGGGGTGTGAAGGTGTCAGGGTGGAACCCAAAAAGATTCAGGCAATGCAGGATTGGCCTCAACAAAAGACCTTGAAGAGCTTGAGAGGAATTTTGGGTCTCACGGGCTACTATCGCAAATTTGTCTACAATTATGGTCGTATTGCTAGACCCCTCACTCACCTCCTCAAGAAAGATTCATTTCTCTGGAATGATGAAGTGCAACAGGCATTTATAGCTCTCGAACATGCCATGTGTTCCACTCCTGTATTAGCACTACCCAACATCACCAAATCTTTTGTGATTGAATGTGATGCTTCAGGCACGAGTATTGGGGTGGTCTTAATGCAGGAAAGTCGACCCTTGGCCTTCATTAGCCAACAACTAAGTGGGACAAATCTAGGACAATCTACCTACGAGAAGGAGATCATGGCCATCTTACATGCAGTAGTGACCTTACTTATTGGGGCGGTGTTTCCAAATCCGCACAAACCATCAAAGCCTTAAATATTTTTTGGAGCAATGCCTATCCTCACGACAACAAAATAAATGGCTCGCCAAAATGCTGCGATATGATTATGAGATAATTTACAAGAAAGGGTGTGAAAATGTCGTAGTAGATGCGTTATCACACCAATTTGAGGAGGAAAGCACCTTGCTCACAATCTCCCTTCTCATTCCAGAATGGATTGAAGAGGCTCACAAGGAATGGTTTTCACATCCTTTGCTCTCCCAACTCATTAATAAATTGCAGGCGGATCTAAATTCCATAGCAGGCTACTCTTGGTAGGATGAGATTCTTCGCTACAAGGAAAGATTTGTGATATCACCAACATCCACCCTCAAAAATCACATTTTGGCGGAGTTGCACTCATCTCCCACTCCAAGCCATTCAGGCTTTCAGAAGACTTATGCTCGCACTCGACGTTCATTCTTTTGGACAGGCATGAAAAAGGAAATTCTAACTTTTGTAGCTGAGTGCGACATATGGCAGTGCCACAAAGGAGAAATAGTCAAATCCCCAGGCACATTAAAACCATTGCCCATCCCATCCTCAATCTAGATAGAGGTTTCTATGGACTTCATTACGGGTCTTCCGAAGTCAGGCAACAAGTCAGTCATCATGGTGGTTGTGGAAAAAATTTCTAAGTATGCTCATTTTTGCGCCCTACCCCACCCTTGTACATCGACTTTGGTAGCTCAATCTTTCATGGACCAGATCTTCAAATTGCATGGCATGCCAACTTCCATTGTGTATGATCATGCCCCGATCTTCACCAGTAACTTTTGGCAGGAACTCTTCAGGCTACAAGGTACCCAACTACAACTTACTACTTCCTATCATCCCCAAACTCATGGTCAAACTGAAGCAGTCAACAAATGTCTAGAGATCTACCTTAGGTGTTTCACTTCAGAAAAGAAACGTCTATGGGTACAGTGGTTACCTCTAGCTGAATGGTGGTATAACACCAACTATCATGCCACCACCAAAATGATTCCATATGAAGCAGTTTATGGTCAACTCCCTCCTTCACCTACTTCTTATATCAAGAAATGCTCGAAGGTACAAGAAGTGGATCAACTCCTACAGAACTGCACAACCATGCTGGCCCACCTCAGAGAGAATCTCCATCAAGCTCAGAACCGCATGAAGCAACAGGCAGATCAACATCATTCAGAACACCAATTTCAAGAAGGGGATATATCGGTATACAAAATGGAAATACTTACAAAAATCCATATCCTAATGTGGTTACACCAAAAAAACCATGACACATATTTGCTTGATGACCTCGAGATTCTTCATTATTTGTGTGGTATGATTTCTTGTCAACCACTGTGTTTTGATTGCATTTTTTCTATGGTCATAACAGATAGTTGTGAATTTATTTGATTTTTTTTTTGAAATTGTTTAATTAAATGGAGTCATCAAACACCAACAAAATCCGCATCATAATGTGGTTACAACAAAAAACATATCACACCCCTATTCTTGATGGCCTACAGAATCTTCTGTGCCCAAACGTTTTGAGTTCCCTGCTTGATCCAAGTAGTTTGGCCTACCTAATAGTGGTTGATTAGGATGTGTTGCATTGTTGCCATACGATTGATTCCAATGTGCCCCTTGTAGCCATTGAGAAATTGAGTACCCATAACTCACACTTGTGCTACTAACCCCTGCATTGAGTGGGGGTGTCTGACAAGCATACATAGGATTGGCACCTGCATTGATAGGAATATATCAAGTGGGTAAAACCCCATTCTGATATTGAGGCACTTGAATGTTTATGAGATCTTGGAATAATGGTGTATAATCTGAAATTTGGTCCAATGTCGTTGACATCATCCTAGTTTCATTAAGTGTGCTTGCATCATTGTCAAATGTCATCCCTTGCTCTATTTGAAGCATTTGTTGAGCCTTTCTTGCTTCCTTTTCCTGCCTTTCCATTTTTTTCTTATGGTCCTTCTCTTGCCTTACTTTCTCTCTTTCAAGCCTTTCCTCTGCTCGAAGTTGTGTTGCAGCAATCCTTGATGCCTTCTTTTCCTTGGCTATATTCTTATTTTTCTGTTTTAATTCTTGAATTTTAAGTTTATTTTTTTCACACTTAACTAATAGGGCCATATACTCTTCTGAGGTGAGTAACTGTGAACTTCAATGAATCGGCCCAAATAAAGGCTACTTGGTGTTCCATGTTTTTTTCATTGAAACTACCTGCATGTCATTGGTTGACACTTCCCTTTCAATACCCAAGATAATTGATTGAACTATATTTTTTCCTCATCTGATTCCTCATTATGTGCACTATATTCTTCCATTGGTCTATTGTCCACAAAAAAAATGAACAATTTCATTATTCAATTCTCTTGGTTGTGAAGGAATGTTCATGCTTTCTTCATTGGTTCTTTAGACACCATGTTTGTTTATATTCATCATGGCTTCTACCAACCATGATGGTGGGGTTACTTGGCTTGGCAATGTCAATTGGTCATTGTTGCTTCCTAGTGCAATATCATGAATGTATTTTTCAAGCACATTAGCATTGAGTGTTGCATGATCAACATAGTGATTAAGAATATCAGCAGCTGGCATTCCATGTGCTTCAGTTGGTAGAACAAACTCCATGTTATTGTCAATTGGTTCATGATGGTATTGTCTTTCACTTACATGCTTATCATCATCACCATATAAGTGTCCTAGAAAGAGGGAAATTATATTATCAGTGGAAACCGCATTTTCTTGTTCATCCACTTCTTCTTGCATTTCAAAATATGCTTGGGCATGCCCTTCTTCTTGACCATTTAGATGAAATGCCTGGCTACAACTAGTATCATGCATAAAATCATCATAGTTCAGTGGCGATATTCCAATCCTCCTAAAGACAACCTTGATATTTTATGGTGTGAGAGCCCTTTTAAAGGCTTTACTTCCAAGATCTGCTAGCTCAAACCTTTTCACGTCAACCCCTGGATTATTTTCCATCCATGTAGCTCGATGTGACCTAAAATAGTTCTTGAAAGGGCCAAACACATTGACATCAAGGGGTTGCAATTTGTGAGTAATATGATCAGGAAATTTTAACATGTTGATGCCCAAATTGTTTTCCTCTTCAATTGTTTTCACAACAATGTGGCTTCCATGACCATCTAAAATCAATAGGTGTATGTTCTCAAGTGAGAAACCACCTATAATAGATGTATCAAAGTGACAAATCCAATTTAAAAAAATTCCTTAGTAATCCAAGCATGGGGATGAGCATCCATGCATGCACCTAGTTCAAAGTTTTGTATATAGTTTTTCAGTTGATTTTTACCTTAGATTAGATAAAAGATCAATATTGAAGCACCAATTTTATTGACACAACATAGACTAGCTATCCACTCCCTTCTCTTAGGAAAAATATTTGGCACATTTTGTGTTAGGTCCCTATAATACTAGTGATTACCCCATTACTATTGTATTTGTATCCCTTATTAATATTGTTGTGCCCCTATTGTTCCCATATTGTTATTATTGTGCCCCATAGAATCCCTCTATTGTTATTTTTGTGCCTTTATATTATTATTGTTAGGTCGGCTAGGTTATATTGTGACTCCTTAGACTCATATATATAAATGAGGTTTTGACATTTGAATC